>CM049868.1:2739610-3062110 GCA_027474115.1 Schizopygopsis malacanthus | reverse complement strand
TTCCCGACCGGCTCTGAGTTTTCTGCTGTGTGTGATGTCATCGTGGAGGGCGTGGCCTCGTCCTGTCTGCAAGTGTCCATGTGTGCGGTGCGAGCCGCCGCCGTCCTGCTCAGGTCACACACACACACACACACACACACACACACACACACACACGATTCGAATGGATGTTCCTGGTTACTGTAGCACAGCAGCATTGTAAATCGTGTGTGTGTGTGTGTGTGACAGGCCCAATCATCAGTCCAGTCCGCTTCAGCTCGCAGACATCAGGAGGATCGTGGAGGTCGTGATGTCCAAAATCACCGAGCACCGTCACACACACAGCAGAGTGAGTACACGAGCCTGTCACCTGCTGGAGAGAGCAGCCGTTGCAGTCGGGGCGGAAATAAAGCGGAGACGTCAAGTCTGACACTTTCTTCTCCCGGTAGTGACGCTCTCTCTGTGTTTGCATGCTCTTATCACAGATATAGTGAACTAAATGCAATATTTGTCAAATACACAAATGTTTTATGAGCAACAGAAACACTTTTTATATTCTGCTTACTAATACAACGCCATCTGTGCATGAATAAATTTCAGCATAAACATAGGCTACTACCAATAAAGTGGGTATATATGCTTTTAGCAGTGTTTTTGACAAAATTGACTCAGTGCGACTACACTTAAATGCATTTACTGTTATAAAAACACGCAACACACCTCGTGCTTGTGATCACAGAATCTGACCAATGAGAATGAAGCGTGTCGTCATCGAGGCTCTCGCAGCGGATTTTGAGCAACTGCAGCGCCTGACCTCGGCGGCTGGTCTCGTTTTGCTCTCGCGGTACTTTGATGGCACATGTGATCGTAAGGCGGCTGCAGCACCGATCAAAGTCAGATAAATGTCCTGACCAGAATGCATTGCTTTTGTCAGGCGGCAGCCGATCTTTGCAGCGCTGCATGAAGTCGAACAAGCCTATCGTGTGTCCTGAGCAAGCGGCAACCTCCCGCTCTCTCGTGAAGCCATCATGGACGTGACTAAAACTGCAGTTCATCGAATGGCCGCTGGAGGCGGGCTGCAAAAGGGAGTCAGTCCTATACGCCGATTTCACGCAGCCGCCATTTTGAAATCGAAAGTGAGGCTCCGGTGGGAAGAAACCCGGAAGTATTGCCTTTAATCACAGGAGCAGCGGTCTTATTGTTGTGTTCCAGGCTGTACATCCTATCAACGAAAAGAGTGTGATAAAGAGTTGTCATTTCATCGCTTTCCGATTATTATTATTATTATTTTTTTTTTTTTACAAAACAGCTCGTGGGATTCGACATCCTTCATCGGCCTTTTTTTGACATCTGCAATATTAAATGCGTAGCAGCTCTAGGTTGGTAGTCCAAGCCATTGTTGTTTACCTTTACTTCTGGGTTTCTTCCCACCGGAGCCTCGCTTTCGATTTCAAAATGGCGGCTGCGTGAAATCGGCGTATAGACCCCCCTCATGTTAAAATACCCAACTTTACAGCAGAAAAAAAGTATGTTTACAGACTGGTGCAAAAAGTGGTTTTGATCTATATAGCTAATTTTGGCTTTCATGACAACTGGTGGGGGGGGGGGGGGGGGGGGGTATAAATTATATGTGACAGTATAAAAATATAAAAGCAGTCTTAAGTCGCTGGGATATATTTATAATAGCCAAAATACACCGTCTTTTATGCCAAAAATCATTAGGATATTAAGATCATGTTCCATGAAGATATTTTGTACATTTACTACCATAAATATATCAGTACTTAATTTTTGATTAGTAATATTTATTGCTAAGAATTCATTTGGACAACTTTAAAGGCGTTTTTCTTAATATTACGATTTTTTTTGCACCCTCAGATTCCAGATTTTCAAATAGTTGTATCTCGGCTTCCAGATGATGTATAAAACTCAATTTCGAAAAATTGACACTTAAGACTGGTTTTGTGGTCCAGGGTCACATACTAAGCCTTAATGTTCTGCATAATTAAGGGCGTGGCCACTTGAGTGACAGGTGAAATGCCGTCACCACTGCTGCCGTGCCGGCGGGCGTGGTTTCAGCAACCAGCTCCACCCACGATCCCGCCTTTTTTGCCCATTTTCGATTATCCGGGAGTGATACGCTGCGAAGATAGCAACGTCCGGCTTCGCCCCACTTTGAGCTTCAAAAATCCTCTTCAGAAACCTACGTCACGGATACTACGTCCATGTTTTAACAGTCTATGGTTCTGAACAGTGGTCATGTGATCAGCGTGGGTGTGTGTGTGCGTGTGCGCGTGTGCGTGTGCGTGTGCGTGTGTGTGTGTGTTCAGGAGAGCGGCTCTAGCTCTGATTCAGGGACAGCAGGAGTTTTGTTGCAGACGCTCACGTGCTTCGACGCCGCCTGCAGGTCAGTGTCACATACACGTGCTTAAAAATACATTTACTCTTTTATGATGTAAATGTTTAAAATCATAATTAACATTACGTTTTAAGCAAGTAATAATGAAATTTAGTTTAATAAACATTTTTATGTTTATTTTAAAATTGTTTTGTTTAAAGTCATTTTATGATATAATTCATTTTTAATAAGAGATTTATTTATTTAGATTTTTAAGATTTTTTTTTATTGTTTTTGTTTTAAATTTCTTAACTTAATTTATCATTTTAATTTTGAAATTACAGTTATTGAACTATTATTTGAATTTGGAATTGTTATGATTGAATTATTTAGTTATTATTTTTATTTTGTTTTTACATGATGATTTTTTAAATAATTATTTGATGATATTTCTCATTATGTGTGTGTAGGTTGGTGGAGGCGTGTGTGTGTGACTCGGCTCTGATGGACGGTGTGTGTTCAGCTCAGGAGACGCTGGAGTCTGTGTGTGTGTTTCTGCTGCACTGCTGCGACGCTGCCTGCATCCCGGCAGTTACTGTGAGTCACACACACACACACACACACTCACACACACACGCACACACACACACACACACACACACACACACACACTCACTCATGCTGAACTCTACAGGTACACTCATGAGTGAGTAAGTGTGTGTGTGTGTGTGTGTGTGTGTGTGTGTGTGTGCAGGGTGTGTGCGAGCGCGTCTCGTCTCCTCAGGTACTGCAGCTCTTCCTCTCGGTTCTGTTGCGTCAGTTTTCTTTGTGTCCTGATCACATGACCTCCTTCTCCAGGAAGCTCGGTAAGACCTGACCCAGGGCTCAGAGGTCAAAGGTCACGGCCAGGTCGTGGGCTTTTATTATCTGTGTTTCTCTCATTGCTAATGATTCAGTTTTCATGTGTGATTGGTGTAGGTTAGTGATACAGACATCAGTGTTAGACTGATCATTCTTCTGTGTGTGTGTGTGTGTGTGTGTGTGTGTGTGTGTGTGTGTGTGTGTGTGTGTGTGTGTGTGTGTGTGTGTGTGTGTTTCAGCCACGTCTGGATTCATCAGACTGACTCTGGAGAGTAAAGCTCAGCTGTGTTCAGGGAACAGGTGAACACGCACACACGCACACACACACACACACACACACACACACACACACACACACACACACACACACACACACAGAGTCAGATGGTGAGTGTGTGTTTAGCAGCTCGTGTTCATTACGTCTGTGTGTGTTTCAGGAACGTGTCTCTGAATCAGATCTGCTGTGATTTCCTGCTGAAGCTCTGCATGTGTCTGATCTCACAGGAACACACCTTGACCAGTGACCTGCAAGGTAACACGTGTGTGTGTGTGTGTGTGTGTGTGCGTGCGTGCGTGTGTGTGTCTGCGCTCAAACAATACCTTCAGTCATATACTTGTACAATTTTACTCATATTTACAATGTTAATTTTTTTATAATTTAGTTCTTGGTTAAAATTTTAGTAACTTTATTTTGTTTTGTAATTTTTAGTATTTTTTTTATGTCTATATAGAATTTTATCATTTTAATTTAGTTAGATTATTTTAGTACTTAAGCAAAAATTAAAAATCTTAATGCTTATTTTATATGAAGTAAAAAAAAAGTTTACAATTTTTTTTTTAGTAGTGGTTAATGATAATAACCGTGGTTCCCCTTCAGAAACTCGTGCTGCGTCCGAAAACGCCTTCAGCGATACCATGCTCTGAATCATGTGTAATCAGGCCAATCGATGGGCGAGACGTCACTGGCATCACTGACGACCAAGAAGCTTAAAAGCATGTGAGGTGCAGCCGGTGTCAGCTTTCTGTCATTCAGCAAAGCTCTGTGTGTGTATCAGTCACGATCTATGTTCTGTGAGTGTTTATTTAATGCTGTTTGTCAAAGTTACAAGTCCAGCAACAAATAAAGCTCCAGTATATCTAAAGCCGAAAATAAAAAGCAAAGACAAAACATAAGATCATGCTACAGATTGTGTGTTCCTCCCTGCCCAAGCTACATCACGAGCGGGGATACATTCTTGGGATAATTTACCTCTCTTCCTCCGAGGAGGTTTAGGTGGTCAGCTGGGTGGGAGCAGCCCCAATCCTATTCCAGCTCCTCATTCAGGAAACGTCTTTTCTAGTACTCCCCAGAATTTTGGAGTCAGAGTGGCGCTCCCGGGCCGAAGGCTTCTAGCAGAAGGCGGATCTGCGGATCATTCTCACTGGATAGTCTTCAGCTAGAACGTCGTCATGCCTATGGCCCAGGGTTTTTGAGGGCCGGCCCCCTCTGGGGAAGAGCGGTGTAGAGTACGCACCCTCAGGAGATTGGTCTGCCAACCCTGCCAGTGTTTTAGGGCGAACTCTCCAGTGAGCACTTCTCTCAATCTCTTCCGCCTAGAAATGTAGCTGAGGTGATAGGCTCGCCACCCCTATGGGGGTCTCTAGAGCAGTTAGAGCGGCTGTCCCCTTCTGGTCCTCTGCTTCAGGGCACCGAGCTAACAGCTCTAAGCACACCAGAGGCCAGTCTCGAGAGACTAGTTCCCTTAGTAGACTATTTGGCAGTGTGGAAACTACTGCCAAACTTGTCTCGATGGGTCCTACACACTGTAGAACGAGGATATCACATTTAGTTTGCCTTCTCAGGAACGATGAAGTACGGCTCTAGAACCCGGACTCTCTGTCGAGAGGAGGGACCACCTAGATGGCGTCCTTTCTCAAGAGAGTATCTTCTTGTTCCATTACCAGAGCCTGCTCGGGACCCACCACTGTGGGAATGACCCCTATTTTAGATCTAAGTCAACTGAACCGCTCAGGCATGCGACTGAAGTTAAGGATGCTCTCTTCGAGCAGGTCGTGTCTCAGACCAGGTCCGAAGACTGGTTTGTCACGATCGATCTAAAATACGTATACTTCCCATTTCCATCCTTTCCCATTACAGAAAGTTCCTGAAGTTTGCTTTGGGAGCAAAGCATACCAATATCGGTTTCTTCCCGTTGGCCTTGCACTCTCACTTTGCACTTTCACGACGTGTGTGGATGCTGCACTGGCTCCTCTGTGACTCCAGGGCATCTGCATACTCAACCACATCAACATTTGGTTGATATTAGCTCAATCAGAGCAGATGGCAGTTCAGCATCGAGATGTCGTTCTCGCTCACACGAAAGAGCTGGGGTTAAGACTTAATGCCAGAAAAGTGTGCTTTCTCCAGTACATAGAACCACTTATCTGGGTGTGGTGTGGGATTCGCCCATGATGCAGGCACGTATGTCCTCTCGAGTCAATCCTCACAGCAGTCAAGAGAGTAAGAGAAGGCTGGTCACTCACTGTCAAGCAGTTCCAGATACTGCTGGGTCTGATGGCAGCTGCGTCCAATGTGATATATTTTGACTTGCTGTACATGAGACCCCTACAGTGGTGGCTCAAGACCAAGGGGTTCTCCCCGAGGGGAAACCCGCCTCGCATGATCAAGGTCACGCGGCGGTGCCTACGTGCCTTAGACATGTGGAGGAAACCTTGATTCTTGTCTCAGGGCCCGGTGCTGGGAGCTTAGTGTCGCCAAGAAATATGAGCGATGGACGCATCCCTCCCCTGTTTGGGGAGCGGACATGAGTGGCCACCCTGCCCACGGTCTGTGGAGCGGTTTTCATGTCACGTGGCACATCAACTGCCTGGAGATTCTGGCCATGTTTTCAGGCCGGTTCTCGGCCTGATTTCTCTCCTCGATGGCTCTCCATGGGAGATTCCCGTCAGAAGGGATCTCCTCTCACAGGTGGAGGGCATGATCTTTCACCCCCGCCTGGAGTTGTGGAAGCTGTTGATGTGTCCCCTGAGGGGGCACAACTCATAGTCTCCAGTCTCTCAACTGAGGTTGTTGAGACAATCCTCCAATCTAGAGCTTCCTCAACAAGGAAACTTGTACGCCCTTAAGTGAAGACTCTTAATGTGTGGAGACTGCCAGCTTAACCCAGTTAACTACCCGGTTGGTACAGTGCTGGAGTTCCTGCAGGCCCGAATCGCCGCAGGGTTGACCCACTCCACCCTAAAGACCTACGTGGCAAGCCATTGCGGCCTACCACGCCCCTCTTGGTGGCCAGTCAGTAGACAAACACCCCCTAGTTACATGTTCCGCAAACATACAGCGTTCCCCCAACGTCCTGCAAACCTAAAAAATAATCTTCTGCTTTCATACAGAAAACTTTCCTGGCTAACTTGTAAAAACTGTGTCAAGTCAAGTCATCTTTATTTATATAGCGCTTTTAACAATACAAATTGTGTCCAAGCAACTGCACAATATCAAAATAAGAACATGTAAAGTGTGTGTGTGTGTGTGTGTGTGTGTGTGTGTGTGTGTGTGTTGAGCAGATGTGGAGCATGTCCTGCAGGAGTCTCTGCCGTCTCTGTGCTGCTGTGTGTCTGATTGGCCGTCTGTGCTCTCTGATTTCCCACAATCCCTCAGAAACACTCAGCACTGCCTCATCTACCTGCTGCACCTGTCACTACTGCACGGGGACAGGTGTGTGTGTGTATGTGTGTGTGTGAGTCTGTGTGTGTCTGAGTGTGTGTGTGTGCCTGTCTGTGTGTGTGTGTGTGTGTGAGTCTGAGTTAGAGGTCTGCTACCCGAAAGTATTTCGGGACCCGCGGGTTCGGGTCGGGTTTCGGGTCAATGTTTAATGGATAGCTTCGGGCTCGGGCCGGGTTCGGGTTTGTAGCTAAACCAAAACTATATGCAGAGGCTTCGCTGCTTTCATAGACGCACGCACACACATTGCACACACATATCAGAGATTGCGCAGGGCACAAACAGCACAGAAACTTTTATTAGTAAAATAGCTTCGACAGGCTACTGACTCGCAAGTCACAACATTATATTTATCTGCTTGTAGAGAGAGACGCGCGCAGACGCAGGTTCTTCACATGCACGCGCAACATTCATCCCTCTCTCTCTGTCTGTCTCGGTCTCTCTCTCTCTCTCTCTCTCTCTCTGTCCGTCTCGGTCTCTCTCTCTCTCTCTCTCTCTCTCTCTCTGTCCGTCTCGGTCTCTCTCTCTCTCTCTCTCTGTCTGTCTCGGTCTCTCTCTCTCTCTCTCGCTAATTCAAATAAATTGATTAATTCATTCAAATAAATACAATCTTATTTAAGATCTTATGTCTGATTTAAAGTAGACAGAATGCTAACGAGCCTTAACTGACAAAAAAAAATTTGCACGGTGGAAGAATTATCTTCATACAAAATTCATAAACTCGGCAGAATGTATGCGACCGCTGCACCTGATGTTCACAAACTTTCATAACTAGTAAATGTTTGTGAAATGGCAGAGCCTTGATTAATCTGTTTTTTCTTTGCATGCAATCGTGAAATGCAGCCTTTGTTCCTTTTTTTTTGTTGGCTATTCGTTGTGGGGGGGGGGGGATTTCGGGTCGGGTTCAGGCTCTAAATTCAACTGTGCCGCTCGGGTCGGGTTGGGTTAGGTCAGATGATCTCGGGTACGGGCTGGGTTCGGGCTTCAGTTTTGAGCCTGTGCAGACCTCTAGTCTGAGTGTGTGTGCGTGTGAGTGTGAGTCTGAGTGTGTGTGCATGTGTGTGTGAGTGTGTGTTTGTGTGCATGTGTGTGTGTGTGTGTGTGCGTGTGTGCGTGTGTGTCTGTGTGTGTGAGTGATGATGATCCTCATGATGGTCATGTGACTGCAGGTTTCTAAACGACTCGGCCGTGTTCTCCGCTGTGCTGCGCTTCGTCTCGTGTGTTCAGGATCTTCCTGCATCTGTGATGAGTTCAGTGCTCTATCTGCTGTCCGTCACTCAACACGCCGGCCCTCGTCTGGACACGGTCTGACCTCACTTCCGGTTTCAGCTCACTACAGTACAGTACAGATGCATTCGAATACACTTGAGGCCCAAACGATGAACATATGCATTCAAAACTACAATTAGATCAATTCCAAAATAAATGAAATATTATCAGTCGCTAAAGCAGAAGTTAGAGAACTACGTTCAAAACTACACACAAGTTCAAATACATCTGAAATGACACTGGTTAGTGTTTTCAGACCTCATCAGGCCTAAATATCCCTCAGACAGCATGAGTTTGCCAGATTTGGTCTGTCAGCGAGAGGTTGAGTGCTGCTGATGAAGTGTGTGTTTGTACAGGTGTCTGTGAGCGTCCTCTCTAAAGCTCTGTCCTCCTGTCCGCTGCTCTTCTCTCGCGCTCTTCCTCTGACCGTCCTGAGCTTCATCTTCCTGTATCCGGAGCTCTCGGAGCGGTTCGGAGCGCCGGCTCTGACGGGACGTATGTCTCGCGGGTCAGAGGAGACTCCGGAGCAGGAGCTGCTGGATCTGCTTCACACACACCCTGCAGCGCTGCTGTCCACACTGGTGACTCTCACACACAAACATTACACACACACACTCACACACACCCTGCAGCGCTGCTGTCCACACTGGTGACTCACACACACACACACGCACATACACACACGCACATACACACATGCACACATGCACACACACACATGCACACACACACATCGCACGCAGACACACGCACACACACACATGCACACATCGCACACACACACACACACATTGCACGCACACACACACACAAACACACACACATCGCACGCACACACATATCGCACACACTCACACACACACAGTTTTTTTTCTATGCATTTTTTAATTAGGTTTGATTTAAATAGTTTATCATTATTTTTTACATATACAGTCAACCCAAAAGTTATTCAGACTCCAGATATACATATAATATAAGGTCTATTGTCAGACAGTCATTAAATCATGTGACACTGTGCATGTAATGTGTGTGTGTTCAGGCCGTGGCGTGTGATGCCGAGTCTGCAGCGTCACGTTCAGCCGTCGGTGTGCTGCAGGGGTTCCTGCGATCAGCCGACAGCAGCAGCATCAGCGGGACGTCTGATCTCTGTGATCAGATCCGATCATCGCTGCTCAGCATCCTGCAGAGACGCACACACACAGGTCAGACAACACACACTCACTTTAGCACAAGTCATCTCTTACATGTGCTCATTTTGACCGTCTGTAGTGTGGAACACACTGTAGAAATAAAGGTAACATCTAGCCAATCGCATTCAGATCCTCGGTTCTGGTCCGAAACACTCAGTTTGATGGTCCAATCAGCAGCCAGTGGCTGTTATCAAGCCCCGCCCCTCGATTCACTCATAAACTGATCACAGTATGTCAGCCGCTGATGCTTGGTCTGTTTCAGACGGTCTGTCTGTGCTGCTGGACGTGTCGTCTGTGATTCACTCGTCCGGTCAGAGGGAGCACACTGACTTCAGACTCCTGTATCACGGTGAGAACACACACTCACACTCAGACACACACACACACACACACACACACACTCAGACACAAACACACACACTCAGACACACCCTCACACACACTCAGACACACTCTCACACACACTCAGACACAAATACACACACTCAGACACACTCTCACACACACATACACATACACACACTCAGACACACACACACACACACACACACTCACTCACACACACACACACACACACACACACTCAGACACACAGACACACGCTCTCTCACACACACACACACACACACACACAGACTCACACACACACTCAGAAACACACACTCAGACACACACGCTCACACACACACACACACACAGACACAGACTCACACACACACTAAGAAACACAAACACTCAGACACACAGACACATACACACACACACACTCAGACACACACACACTCACTCACACACAGACACACACACATACAAACAGACACACTCAGACACACACACACACACATATTCTCACACACATAAACTCAGAAACACACACCCAGAAACACACACACTCAGAGAGAGAGAGTTTTGATGCTGTTGTGTTCATACATGCATTCGTGTGTGTGTGTGTTTGTAGTCAGTAATCTTGTAGGAAAGCTGGACTCCAGTGAATCTGACCTGCTGTTGTCTGTTTTCAACTTTCTGTACTGCTTCCTGTCTGTGTGTCCTTCACACACTACTGATAGAGGTAACACACACTCATAAACTGTGGAAGAAATGCAATTCTTTTATTATTAGCTTTATTTGCTCTGCTCTGCCAAAAAGTGTTCTTTGGATGAGCTGAGAGATAACAGGAAATCTGATCGGTGTGTGTGTGTGTGTGTGTGTGTGTGAGAATGCGTGCTTGTGCGCGCAAGTGTGTGTGTGTGTGTGAGAGTGCGTGCGTGCGCGCGTGTGTGTGAGTGAAATTTTATTTTGCACCTAGCTTCTTAGAGGATAATTTGCATTAAATACTTAGGTATGCATCTAAGGGACATAGATACCTTGAATTTGTTGAACATCTGGTGTAATGATAGAAGCATCTGGTTTGATCAGAGTATAAATGCTGAGTCAACGTATCTCTCTGTCACACCCTGCTGTCAAACTGTATGAAAATAACTCTTGAAAATACTTTGTGTCTCATGCCTTTATTGAAGTAGAAAATTGGCATGACATAAACACACACTTAAACGTAAACACACACATGCAAACACATTACTGAAGCTCAGATTCATGTCCTGATGAGTGTGTGTGTGTGTGTGTGTGTGTTTCAGCGGTGTGTCTGCTGCTGGGAAACGTCCGGCTGCTGGAGCTGCTGGAGGAGGCTTTGTCTGCCTCTTCATCCCTGCAGTGCTCCTCCCTGCTCCTGCTCTCCTCCCTCACACTCCTGCAGCACAAACACTCTGCTCAGGTAACACACACTCCTCCTGCACAGCTGAGATCAGTGTCGTCTCACTAATAAACACCTGACACGTGTGTGTGTGTGCGCTGAAGGTTCACAGGAGTGTCAGTGTGGATCTGCATCAGATAATCAGACGACTGGCCTTCAGCAAGAGACACACGGACACACTGCTCATCAGTAAGACACACACACACACAATTAAAACAGACACACACACACACACACATAAGAAAGCTAGAGTGGTTTAGTGTAAAATAGCAGAATTAATGCATCTTTTGCGTCTTCAATCAGGACAATTTCCAAGAAAATAAAACATTAACTGAATGTACTTTAATGTGTTGATTAAATAATGTTTAACAATATTTTATTGAACTAGATATTGTTTTCTAAAGAAAGAAATCAGCTGTGTTGCTGTTTTAAAAGAAAGCACGGACATGATTTGGAGTAGTTTAATATGATTAATATCAGGAATTACACAGGATTAGAAGCTTATTGTGTTCATCATATACATAGTGTGTTCATTTTTATGATTAATATAATAAATCTGAAATTAGACGAGGTCTGAGTTGAGCTTCTGTTGTTTTGTGCTTATGTGAAAGTGCAATAATTAAGATGAAATGTAAAAATGTATTTCTTAATGGACAGTAATTGTGATAATTTTTTAAATCACAAAATAATTGATTATTATCATGCTGCTTTACTGTACTCCAAAAGTTTCTGGAAGACAGAAATGCCTTCACTGTGACAATATAGAAGTCAATCATTTAATTTTTTTACACACTTAATATGTTTGAAATTGTTGACGAACATAGGTTTTTGGCGTTGATCAGAAGTGAAGTATAGCTACTTAAAGTTTCATGAGCTGAAGTGATCACATGATCTGCAGATGTTTTTCCAAACGATTCATCGTCATATTGATTTCTTGAGTTTACATGTCCTTCACCGTTAATCAGAACAAACAAAGACTGTTACAGTTGAACTGTAATGAACTGAGTGTGTGTGTGTGTAGAGTGCAGTGTGCGGTTTGTGCAGGTGTGTTTGGATGTGGACGCGTCTGCTCTGCTGTGTGTGTGTGACACAGCGCTGCAGCGACCTCTGACCTCTATAGATGGTGCTCTTCATCCCATCGGACACAGCAGCGCTACGAGTCTCATGACAGCGCTGAGCGCGCTCATGCTAACGGTATACACACACACACACACACACATGAACTTGTTTGAGCCTCATGTTGTGTTCTGGTTACTTTGACCCAGAGAGGATTTTCTTTTTAATAAAAACACTAATTAATGTTAAAGCATTAAACCAAAACTGAGTGATTTTGCTCACACAGGGTTTAACTACTTGCCCCCCCCCCCCCAAATTTTTTTTTTTTTTTTTTTTACTTTTTGAGATTTTTTTGCAGCCGTTGTTACACTTGTGGTGTTGCCACTCAAAAATGACCGGCCCACAAAAAATGCTATAAAATCTCCAAATGTTGGATTCAGTATTTTTGTCAGCTTGTTTTCATTCAGTTTGCACAGTTTTGTATTTCTTCTTGGAAATGACTGAGAGTAGGCCTCACTGATCTGAGGTTGATCTGCTGACTGAATATTGCCGAAATCATCCACAAATAATGCTTTTATCAATCAAAAACTGAATATTGTTGACAATACTGGATATGAGATTTGGAGATATTATAGCATAACAAAATTAACAAGCTATTTTCAAAAGTTGGGTCAATTTTTCAACACAAACATCACAATAAAGTATGATCACAGTACAAGAGTTGAACTGTGTGTGTGTGTGTGTGTGTGTGTGTGTGTGTGTGTGTGACAGACGCAGGATCTGATGGTCAGCGCCGCTCTGAACTGTCTCAGGTCTCTGATGGGATTTCTGCGCAGACGGATCCCTGAAACTGGTACAAATACACACACACATCCTCAGTCATGCAGTGAATACACACACATCCTCAATCATGCAGTGAATACACACACACACACATCCTCAATCATGCAGTGAATACACACACATCCTCAGTCATGCAGAGAATACACACACATCCTCAATCATGCAGTGAATACACACACACACACATCCTCAGTCATGCAGTGAATACACACACATCCTCAGTCACGCAGTGAACACACACACATCCTCGGTCATGCAGTGAATACACACACATCTTCGGTCATGCAGTGAATACACACACATCCTCGGTCATGCAGTGAATACACACACATCCTCGGTCATGCAGTGAATACACACACATCCTCAATCATGCAGTGAATACACACATCCTCGGTCATGCAGTGAATACACACACACATCCTCGGTCATGCAGTGAATACACACACATCCTCAATCATGCAGTGAATACACACATCCTCGGTCATGCAGTGAATACACACACATCCTCGGTCATGCAGTGAATACACACACATCCTCGGTCATGCAGTGAATACACACACATCCTCAATCATGCAGTGAATACACACATCCTCGGTCATGCAGTGAATACACACACATCCTCGGTCATGCAGTGAATACACACACATCCTCGGTCATGCAGTGAATACACACACATCCTCGGTCATGCAGTGAATACACACACATCCTCGGTCATGCAGAGAAAGCGGTTCACTAGTTAAAAGCGCTCAAGAATCAGTCAGACCATGTTTCTGCTGGTGTTTAGCACAGGTTTCTGTGAAAACACACGGGAAGTCTATGAGATGTTCAATTTATTTATAAAGCACATTTAAAACCACTTTTGTTGACCGAAGTGCTGTACATTAAACATAAACCAATTTACAACATTTAAAAAAATGCACAAAACTTATTGCTGCAATTAAAATTACATAGGCTTAAATACAATAATAAAATCCATATAACCTAAAAAGTATAAAAGCACCCAAGTATAAAATCCAGATTTTTAGTGTCATGTACTTGATCTGGGATAAAAGAGCCCAAATCAGTTGTGCTAAAGTCAGTTTTGTTGATCCGAACAAAACAACTTGTGTTTTATCATTATTAAGATGTAGAAAGTTATTTGTAAGCCATGTTGTTTTCAGTTCAAGGAGACAGGCAGTTAATTGATTTACAAGTATTATTACGTTTAAGTGATATGTAGAGTTGAGTATCGTCAGCGTAGCAATGATATGATACACCAAATCTCCTAAATATAGATCCCATAGGTAACAAATACAGTGAAAACAATATCGGTGCCAAGATCGATCCCTGGGGAACACCACATGTAGCATTCATTATTGTGTGTGTGTGTGTGTAGCGCAGCACATGGTGTGTCAGCCGTGGATGCGTTTCCTGCTCTTCTCTTTACTCTCCTGTGACCAGACACTGAGACCTGCAGCGCTGCAGCTGCTCACACAGGTAAACACACACACACTCGCACACACCACACACACTCACACACACACACACACACACACACACACACACACACACAACACACACACACACACACACACACACACACACACACACACATACAGGTAACACTCACACACTCGCACACACACGCACACACACTCACACACACACACACACACACACACACACACACACGCACACACACACTCACACATATACGCACACATATTTAGACGCACACACAAGCACACACACACACACACACACACACACACATACATACAGGTAACACACACACACACACACACACACACACACACATACAGGTAACACTCACACACTCGCACACACACGCACACACACTCACACACGCACACACACTCACACATATACACACACATATTTAGACGCACACACAAGCACACACACACACACACACAGGGCCAGTTTACACCTGGTCGTTTCATGTGTTTTCTCTGATCGGATATCTGTCTGATTTGTTAAACGTGTCCATTTACACTTGGCCACATAAATGTGTTGTCACAAAATGGAAATAAATCCAATCTTCAATTCTCGTGCTATATTTAAATTGAAGGGCGTTCACGTCAACGAAATCAAAACATAAGCACTGCATTTTATTAATTATCAGCTTATTTAAGATTAAATAGCGCAGTAGGAGAGCGTGCGGCATCAGCACTGGAAAGACAAGTTTGTCTTACTGCTTTTACTGAAGATGATTGTGTGTTGAGCGTCTGAGACTTACTTTCAGTTTCATTCACGGTAGTTTGCGTGTCGGCTTGCTGAAGAGAGACTCAGCTACTCGTCCACGGCGATGCATGTAGCGTTAGCACAGTCATATATGACTATAATTTCATATAGCTTATAACACGCTCTCACACGTTTGGGAAGAGTAAAATGTGCAAATGTGGTTTCAACAAGCAGATGTATTTACACATGTGCAGTTTGGTCCAGACCACCTCCTGAAGTGGTTTGAACGATCTGATTTATATCCGTCTCGAATGTGTTTCGGAGGGCATTTACACCTGGTCTTTTCACAATCAGACAAGATGCATGAAGTGACCTGGTGAAAACAGCCCCAGACATATGCTTCAGCCCTGTTCGTCTGTCTGAGTGTGTGTTTGTGTGCAGCTGGTGTGTTTTCAGCCGCGGCGTCTCACACTGGAGGACTGAAGTTGAGTCTGTGTGTGAGGAGATTGAGAAACGGAGGAGCAACGGACCTCTCTGATGACAGCACACACACACTGAGACTGATGCTCACACAGGTGTGTAACACACACACACACACACACACACACACACACACACACACACACACTGAGACTGATGCTCACACAGGTGTGTAACACACGCACACACTGAGACTGATGCTCACACAGGTGTGTAACACACACACACACACACACACACACACACACACACACACACACACACACACACACACACACACACACACACACACACTGAGACTGATGCTCACACAGGTGTGTAACACACGCACACACTGAGACTGATGCTCACACAGGTGTGTAACACACAAACACACACTGAGACTGATGCGCACACAGGTGTGTAACACACAAACACACACTGAGACTGATGCTCACACAGGTGTGTAACACACAAACACACACTGAGACTGATGCGCACACAGGTGTGTAACACACACACACACACACACTGAGACTGATGCTCACACAGGTGTGTAACACACACACAAACACTGAGACTGATGCTCACACAGGTGTGTAACACATACACACACACTGAGACTGATGCTCACACAGGTGTGTAACACACACACACTGAGACTGATGCTCACACAGGTGTGTAACACACACACACAAACACAGACTGATGCTCACACAGGTGTGTAACACACACACAAACACTGAGACTGATGCTCACACAGGTGTGTAACACACAAACACACTGAGACTGATGCGCACACAGGTGTGTAACACACACACTGAGACTGATGCTCACACTGGTATGTAACACACACACACACGCTGAGACTGATGCTCACACAGGTGTGCAACACACACACAAACACTGAGACTGATGCTCACACAGGTGTGTAACACACAAACACACACTGAGACTGATGCGCACACAGGTGTGTAACACACACACACACACACACTGAGACTGATGCTCACACTGGTATGTAACACACACACACACACTGAGACTGATGCGCACACAGGTGTGTAACACACACACACACACACACACACACACACTGAGACTGATGCTCACACAGGTGTGTAACACACACACTGAGACTGATGCTCACACTGGTATGTAACACACACACACACACACTGAGACTGATGCTCACACTGGTATGTAACACACACACACACACACACTGAGACTGATGCTCACACAGGTGTGTAACACACGCATTTTCAGCATCATTACTGCAGTCTTCAGAGTCACATGATCATCAGAAATCATTGTAATATGCTAATTTGCTGCTCAATAAATATTTCTGATTATTATCAGTGTTGAAAACAGTCGTGCTGCACAATATTTTAATATATTGGTGTGTGTTCAGTGTTGTGCTCTTTCTCCTCCTGATGATCTGAGGATGAGGATGGAGGCTATACAAGAGTCACTCAAACATCTTCCTCCCTCTGAGAGCTCGAGCAGACACATGCTGTATCCTTAACACACACACAAACACACAGACACACTCAGATGATGCTTTCCTTAACACACTGTGTCAGTCGGGTTGGACGGGTCTCTGTCTGTCTGTCTGACTTCACAATTAGCAGTCAGGACCAATGAAACACACACACACACTCTCTCTCTCACACACACACACACACACACACACACACACACACACACACACACACACACACACACACACACACACACACACACACACACACACACACACACACACACACACACACTCTCACACACACACACACACACATACACTCTCTCCCACACACACACACACAATAGCACACTTCTGATGAATTTGACTTCTGTTCCTGCTGAAGATGTTTGTTACTGAAATATTTTTTCAGTATTTTTTGCCTATTTAATTAATAATAATTAGTTATGTATGTAATATTCATGTGTTGTTTAATTTATATAATTTATATAATAATTATATAATAACAAACAATATTGTTTAATAATTATTGCTATTAATAAGGTGTTACTCAGTCTGTTATTTGTGTGGCGATTTTTTTTGTAATTTTCATGGTTATTTATTAATATTCATTATTGATATTAAAAGTTACACATTTTATTAAGTGCTCTCAAGAATGGTTATTGAACAAAAATAAATGTTTACCATAAATAATTATTAGTTACTCATTTTAAAATTTGAATAGTAGAGACAAATATGGTTATTGATTATTAAATGGTATTCATTTGTACTATCAATTATAATTACTCAAAAATGGTTTATTAATATTAATAATAATATAAATAATTTGTTACTCTTTATAATTTGAATACAGACAAAATGGTTGATTATTTTTTATTTTGTACAAAGATTTGAAGTCCCTCAAATACTATTGTTTATTTATTGATTTTAATTAAACACTTGCTTAGGTTTTAACAGGTTAGTACTGATGAATACGCTTAAGAGAACTCTCGCGAGGGTGACTTCAGCGCGCGTGCGTCCCTCTAAGCGCTCCGTGCGGAAACCTGCGGGCGCGCGCGTGCGTGGCAGCAGCGGACTGGAGGACACGCGCGGCATGTGAATGATCCGACGCGCCGCTCGCACCGCGACTCGACAGTTCGAACCCGACAGCCGCTTGACGCGTGTTTACCGATGCTCGCGCGCGCTCGGCGCTGAAGGTGAGTCCGGAGTCGATCCGCATTAAGCACCGCTGTAACATCTGCACCGTGGAGGATGTGATTATTACATATTCTGTGTGATATACTAGCATCTGTCGTGTAGTCTGAGTGCAGGCCGCTGAAGGTTGGGTTATTGAGTAATACTGCTGCAGGGATGATGATGGTGGGTTATCTACTATAGTAATACCATGGTATATGACCGCGCGTGAACACCAGAGCGAACATGATTCTCTTCCCATCTGAATCATCGCGCTGGAGCGGATCTCTGTGCATGATTTCTCCAGTTTGGGGTTTTGTGCTGGAGCGGATCTCTGTGCATGATTTCTCCAGTTTGGGGTTTTGTGCTGGATCTGTTCCCTGTGCATGATTTCTCCAGTTTGGGGTTTTGTGCTGGAGCTGAGAGGTGTCAGGACTAACCAGCTAAACTGGTTAACCCATGCAGGCACGAGGAAGTGCTGCGGGGTCACCTCAAATCAGACACCGCTAACGTTAGAGGTGCGAGGAAGAGATCTGTCAATGACGTCTGGACTGGAAACTGTCAGTCCCACAGCGATGGGTCAGTGTCTGGTCTGGTTCGAGGTGGTTTCCCTTGCTATAATGTTATCTGTCAGTATTGGTCTGGTATGGTTTAAGATGTTTTTTGTCTATATATTATGATGCTGATGTCTGTCAGTATTGGTCTGGTTTAAGATGGTTTTTGTCTATATATTATGATGTTGATGTCTGTCAGTATTGGTCTGGTCTGGTTTAAGATGTCAGTCAGTATTGGTCTGGTTTAAGATGATTTTTGTCTATATATTATGATGTTGATGTCTGTCAGTATTGGTCTGGTCTGGTTTAAGATGGGTTTTGTCTATATATTATGATGTTGATGTCTGTCAGTATTGGTCTGGTCTGGTTTAAGATGGTTTTTGTCTATATATTATGATGTTGATGTCTGTCAGTATTGGTCTGGTCTGGTTTAAGATGGTTTTTGTCTATATATTATGATGCTGATGTCTGTCAGTATTGGTCTGGTTTGGTTTAAGATGGTTTTTGTCTATATATTATGATGCTGATGTCTGTCAGTATTGGTCTGGTCTGGTTTACGATGGTTTTTGTCTATATATTATGATGTTGATGTCTGTCAGTATTGGTCTGGTCTGGTTTAAGATGATTTTTGTCGATATATTATGATGTTGATGTCTGTCAGAATTGGTCTGGTCTGGTTTAAGATGATTTTTGTCTATATATTATGATGTTGATGTCTGTCAGTATTGGTCTGGTCTGGTTTAAGATGATTTTTGTCTATATATTATGATGTTGATGTCTGTCAGTATTGGTCTGGTCTGGTTTAAGATGGTTTTTGTCTATATTTTATGATGTTGATGTCTGTCAGTATTGGTCTGGTCTGGTTTAAGATGGTTTTTGTCTATATTTTATGATGTTGATGTCTGTCAGTATTGGTCTGGTCTGGTTTAAGATGGTTTTTGTCTATATATTATGATGTTGATGTCTGTCAGTATTGTTCTGGTCTGGTTTAAGATGGTTTTTGTCTATATATTATGATGTTGATGTCTGTCAGTATTGGTCTGGTCTGGTTTAAGATGTCAGTCAGTATTGGTCTGGTTTAAGATGATTTTTGTCTATATATTATGATGTTGATGTCTGTCAGTATTGGTCTGGTCTGGTTTAAGATGATTTTTGTCTATATATTATGATGTTGTCAGTATTGACAACCATTGGTTTAAGATGGTTTTTGTCTATATATTATGATGTTGATGTCAGTCAGTATTGGTCTGGTTTAAGATGGTTTTTGTCTATATATTATGATGCTGATGTCTGTCAGTATTGGTCTGGTTTAAGATGGTTTTTGTCTATATATTATGATGCTGATGTCTGTCAGTATTGGTCTGGTTTGGTTTAAGATGGTTTTTTGTCTATATATTATGATGCTGATGTCTGTCAGTATTGGTCTGGTCTGGTTTACGATGGTTTTTGTCTATATATTATGATGTATTCTTATTGTTTTGCTGTATTCTTATTGTTTTGCACTGTCCACTGAGCGGACCTGATTCGATTGCATTTCACTTCTAGTTATGCCCTGTATAACTATTATGTGACAAATAAAGAAACCTTGGACCTTGGACCTTGGATGTTGATGTCTGTCAGTATTGGTCTGGTCTGGTTTAAGATGATTTTTGTCTATATATTATGATGTTGATGTCTGTCAGTATTGGTCTGGTCTGGTTTAAGATGGTTTTTGTCTATATTTTATGATGTTGATGTCTGTCAGTATTGGTCTGGTCTGGTTTAAGATGGTTTTTGTCTATATATTATGATGTTGATGTCTGTCAGTATTGGTCTCGTCTGGTTTAAGATGTTTTTTGTCTATATATTATGATGTTGATGTCTGTCAGTATTGGTCTGGTCTGGTTTGAGATGTTTTTTGTCTATATATTATGATGTTGATGTCTGTCAGTATTGGTCTGGTCTGGTTTAAGATGGTTTTTGTCTATATATTATGATGTTGATGTCAGTCAGTATTGGTCTGGTTTAAGATGGTTTTTGTCTATATATTATGATGTTGATGTCAGTCAGTATTGGTCTGGTTTAAGATGGTTTTTGTCTATATATTATGATGTTGATGTCTGTCAGTATTGGTCTGGTTTAAGATGGTTTTTGTCTATATATTATGATGTTGATGTCTGTCAATATTGGTCTGGTTGGTTTAAGATGGTTTTTGTCTATATATTACGATGTTTATGTCTGTCAGTATTGGTCTGGTCTAGTTTAAGATGTTTTTTGTCTATATATTATGATGTTGATGTCTGTCAGTATTGGTCTGGTCTGGTTTGAGATGTTTTTTGTCTATATATTATGATGTTGATGTCTGTCAGTATTGGTCTGGTCTGGTTTAAGATGGTTTTTGTCTATATATTATGATGTTGATGTCTGTCAGTATTGGTCTGGTTCTGGTTTAAGATGGTTTTTGTCTATATATTATGATGTTGATGTCTGTCAGTATTGGTCTGGTCTGGTTTAAGATGGTTTTTGTCTATATATTATGATGTTGATGTCAGTCAATATTGGTCTGGTATGGTTTAAGATGGTTTTTGTCTATATATTATGATGTTGATGTCAGTCAGTATTGGTCTGGTTTAAGATGGTTTTTGTCTATATATTATGATGCTGATGTCTGTCAGTATTGGTCTGGTTTAAGATGGTTTTTGTCTATATATTATGATGCTGATGTCTGTCAGTATTGGTCTGGTTTGGTTTAAGATGGTTTTTGTCTATATATTATGATGCTGATGTCTGTCAGTATTGGTCTGGTCTGGTTTACGATGGTTTTTGTCTATATATTATGATGTATTCTTATTGTTTTGCTGTATTCTTATTGTTTTGCACTGTCCACTGAGCGGACCTGATTCGATTGCATTTCACTTCTAGTTATGCCCTGTATAACTATTATGTGACAAATAAAGAAACCTTGGACCTTGGACCTTGGATGTTGATGTCTGTCAGTATTGGTCTGGTCTGGTTTAAGATGATTTTTGTCTATATATTATGATGTTGATGTCTGTCAGTATTGGTCTGGTCTGGTTTAAGATGGTTTTTGTCTATATTTTATGATGTTGATGTCTGTCAGTATTGGTCTGGTCTGGTTTAAGATGGTTTTTGTCTATATATTATGATGTTGATGTCTGTCAGTATTGGTCTCGTCTGGTTTAAGATGTTTTTTGTCTATATATTATGATGTTGATGTCTGTCAGTATTGGTCTGGTCTGGTTTGAGATGTTTTTTGTCTATATATTATGATGTTGATGTCTGTCAGTATTGGTCTGGTCTGGTTTAAGATGGTTTTTGTCTATATATTATGATGTTGATGTCAGTCAGTATTGGTCTGGTTTAAGATGGTTTTTGTCTATATATTATGATGTTGATGTCAGTCAGTATTGGTCTGGTTTAAGATGGTTTTTGTCTATATATTATGATGTTGATGTCTGTCAGTATTGGTCTGGTTTAAGATGGTTTTTGTCTATATATTATGATGTTGATGTCTGTCAATATTGGTCTGGTTTGGTTTAAGATGGTTTTTGTCTATATATTACGATGTTTATGTCTGTCAGTATTGGTCTGGTCTAGTTTAAGATGTTTTTTGTCTATATATTATGATGTTGATGTCTGTCAGTATTGGTCTGGTCTGGTTTGAGATGTTTTTTGTCTATATATTATGATGTTGATGTCTGTCAGTATTGGTCTGGTCTGGTTTAAGATGGTTTTTGTCTATATATTATGATGTTGATGTCTGTCAGTATTGGTCTGGTCTGGTTTAAGATGGTTTTTGTCTATATATTATGATGTTGATGTCTGTCAGTATTGGTCTGGTCTGGTTTAAGATGGTTTTTGTCTATATATTATGATGTTGATGTCAGTCAATATTGGTCTGGTATGGTTTAAGATGGTTTTTGTCTATATATTATGATGTTGATGTCAGTCAGTATTGGTCTGGTTTAAGATGGTTTTTGTCTATATATTATGATGCTGATGTCTGTCAGTATTGGTCTGGTTTAAGATGGTTTTTGTCTATATATTATGATGCTGATGTCTGTCAGTATTGGTCTGGTTTGGTTTAAGATGGTTTTTGTCTATATATTATGATGCTGATGTCTGTCAGTATTGGTCTGGTCTGGTTTACGATGGTTTTTGTCTATATATTATGATGTATTCTTATTGTTTTGCTGTATTCTTATTGTTTTGCACTGTCCACTGAGCGGACCTGATTCGATTGCATTTCACTTCTAGTTATGCCCTGTATAACTATTATGTGACAAATAAAGAAACCTTGGACCTTGGACCTTGGATGTTGATGTCTGTCAGTATTGGTCTGGTCTGGTTTAAGATGATTTTGTCTATATATTATGATGTTGATGTCTGTCAGTATTGGTCTGGTCTGGTTTAAGATGGTTTTTGTCTATATTTTATGATGTTGATGTCTGTCAGTATTGGTCTGGTCTGGTTTAAGATGGTTTTTGTCTATATATTATGATGTTGATGTCTGTCAGTATTGGTCTCGTCTGGTTTAAGATGTTTTTTGTCTATATATTATGATGTTGATGTCTGTCAGTATTGGTCTGGTCTGGTTTGAGATGTTTTTTGTCTATATATTATGATGTTGATGTCTGTCAGTATTGGTCTGGTCTGGTTTAAGATGGTTTTTGTCTATATATTATGATGTTGATGTCAGTCAGTATTGGTCTGGTTTAAGATGGTTTTTGTCTATATATATGATGGTGATGTCAGTCAGTATTGGTCTGGTTTAAGATGGTTTTTGTCTATATATTATGATGTTGATGTCTGTCAGTATTGGTCTGGTTTAAGATGGTTTTTGTCTATATATTATGATGTTGATGTCTGTCAATATTGGTCTGGTTTGGTTTAAGATGGTTTTTGTCTATATATTACGATGTTTATGTCTGTCAGTATTGGTCTGGTCTAGTTTAAGATGTTTTTTGTCTATATATTATGATGTTGATGTCTGTCAGTATTGGTCTGGTCTGGTTTGAGATGTTTTTTGTCTATATATTATGATGTTGATGTCTGTCAGTATTGGTCTGGTCTGGTTTAAGATGGTTTTTGTCTATATATTATGATGTTGATGTCTGTCAGTATTGGTCTGGTCTGGTTTAAGATGGTTTTTGTCTATATATTATGATGTTGATGTCTGTCAGTATTGGTCTGGTCTGGTTTAAGATGGTTTTTGTCTATATATTATGATGTTGATGTCAGTCAATATTGGTCTGGTATGGTTTAAGATGGTTTTTGTCTATATATTATGATGTTGATGTCAGTCAGTATTGGTCTGGTTTAAGATGGTTTTTGTCTATATATTATGATGCTGATGTCTGTCAGTATTGGTCTGGTTTAAGATGGTTTTTGTCTATATATTATGATGCTGATGTCTGTCAGTATTGGTCTGGTTTGGTTTAAGATGGTTTTTGTCTATATATTATGATGCTGATGTCTGTCAGTATTGGTCTGGTCTGGTTTACGATGGTTTTTGTCTATATATTATGATGTATTCTTATTGTTTTGCTGTATTCTTATTGTTTTGCACTGTCCACTGAGCGGACCTGATTCGATTGCATTTCACTTCTAGTTATGCCCTGTATAACTATTATGTGACAAATAAAGAACCTTGGACCTTGGACCTTGGATGTTGATGTCTGTCAGTATTGGTCTGGTCTGGTTTAAGATGATTTTTGTCTATATATTATGATGTTGATGTCTGTCAGTATTGGTCTGGTCTGGTTTAAGATGGTTTTTGTCTATATTTTATGATGTTGATGTCTGTCAGTATTGGTCTGGTCTGTTTAAGATGGTTTTTGTCTATATATTATGATGTTGATGTCTGTCAGTATTGGTCTCTTGTCGTCTGGTTTAAGATGTTTTTTGTCTATATATTATGATGTTGATGTCTGTCAGTATTGGTCTGGTCTGGTTTGAGATGTTTTTTGTCTATATATTATGATGTTGATGTCTGTCAGTATTGGTCTGGTCTGGTTTAAGATGGTTTTTGTCTATATATTATGATGTTGATGTCAGTCAGTATTGGTCTGGTTTACGATGGTTTTTGTCTATATTTTATGATGTTGATGTCTGTCAGTATTGGTCTGGTTTAAGATGGTTTTTGTCTATATATTATAATGTTGATGTCTGTCAGTATTGGTCTGGTTTAAGATGGTTTTTGTCTATATATTATGATGTTGATGTCTGTCAATATTGGTCTGGTTTTTTAAGATGGTTTTTGTCTATATATTACGATGTTTATGTCTGTCAGTATTGGTCTGGTCTAGTTTAAGATGTTTTTTGTCTATATATTATGATGTTGATGTCTGTCAGTATTGGTCTGGTCTGGTTTGAGATTTTTTGTCTATATATTATGATGTTGATGTCTGTCAGTATTGGTCTGGTCTGGTTTAAGATGGTTTTTGTCTATATATTATGATGTTGATGTCTGTCAGTATTGGTCTGGTCTGGTTTAAGATGGTTTTTGTCTATATATTATGATGTTGATGTCTGTCAGTATTGGTCTGGTCTGGTTTAAGATGGTTTTTGTCTATATATTATGATGTTGATGTCAGTCAATATTGGTCTGGTATGGTTTAAGATGGTTTTTGTCTATATATTATGATGTTGATGTCAGTCAGTATTGGTCTGGTTTAAGATGGTTTTTGTCTATATATTATGATGCTGATGTCTGTCAGTATTGGTCTGGTTTGGTTTAAGATGGTTTTTGTCTATATATTATGATGCTGATGTCTGTCAGTATTGGTCTGGTCTGGTTTACGATGGTTTTTGTCTATATATTATGATGTTGATGTCTGTCAGTATTGGTCTGGTCTGGTTTAAGATGATTTTTGTCTATATATTATGATGTTGATGTCTGTCAGAATTGGTCTGGTCTGGTTTAAGATGATTTTTGTCTATATATTATGATGTTGATGTCTGTCAGTATTGGTCTGGTCTGGTTTAAGATGTTTTTTGTCTATATATTATGATGTTGATGTCTGTCAGTATTGGTCTGGTCTGGTTTAAGATGGTTTTTGTCTATATTTTATGATGTTGATGTCTGTCAGTATTGGTCTGGTCTGGTTTAAGATGGTTTTTGTCTATATTTTATGATGTTGATGTCTGTCAGTATTGGTCTGGTTTAAGATGGTTTTTGTCTATATATTATGATGTTGATGTCTGTCAGTATTGGTCTGGTCTGGTTTAAGATGGTTTTTGTCTATATATTATGATGTTGATGTCTGTCAGTATTGGTCTGGTCTGGTTTAAGATGTCAGTCAGTATTGGTCTGGTTTAAGATGATTTTTGTCTATATATTATGATGTTGATGTCTGTCAGTATTGGTCTGGTCTGGTTTAAGATGATTTTTGTCTATATTTTATGATGTTGATGTCTGTCAGTATTGGTCTGGTCTGGTTTAAGATGGTTTTTGTCTATATATTATGATGTTGATGTCTGTCAGTATTGGTCTCGTCTGGTTTAAGATGTTTTTTGTCTATATATTATGATGTTGATGTCTGTCAGTATTGGTCTGGTCTGGTTTGAGATGTTTTTTGTCTATATATTATGATGTTGATGTCTGTCAGTATTGGTCTGGTCTGGTTTAAGATGGTTTTTGTCTATATATTATGATGTTGATGTCAGTCAGTATTGGTCTGGTTTAAGATGGTTTTTTGTCTATATATTATGATGTTGATGTCAGTCAGTATTGGTCTGGTTTAAGATGGTTTTTGTCTATATATTATGATGTTGATGTCTGTCAGTATTGGTCTGGTTTAAGATGGTTTTTGTCTATATATTATGATGTTGATGTCTGTCAATATTGGTCTGGTTTGGTTTAAGATGGTTTTTGTCTATATATTACGATGTTTATGTCTGTCAGTATTGGTCTGGTCTAGTTTAAGATGTTTTTTGTCTATATATTATGATGTTGATGTCTGTCAGTATTGGTCTGGTCTGGTTTGAGATGTTTTTTGTCTATATATTATGATGTTGATGTCTGTCAGTATTGGTCTGGTCTGGTTTAAGATGGTTTTTGTCTATATATTATGATGTTGATGTCTGTCAGTATTGGTCTGGTCTGGTTTAAGATGGTTTTTGTCTATATATTATGATGTTGATGTCTGTCAGTATTGGTCTGGTCTGGTTTAAGAAGATGGTTTTTTTTGTCTATATATTATGATGTTGATGTCAGTCAATATTGGTCTGGTATGGTTTAAGATGGTTTTTGTCTATATATTATGATGTTGATGTCTGTCAGTATTGGTCTGGTCTGGTTTAAGATGGTTTTTGTCTATATATTATGATGTTGATGTCAGTCAATATTGGTCTGGTATGGTTTAAGATGGTTTTTGTCTATATATTATGATGTTGATGTCTGTCAGTATTGGTCTGGTCTGGTTTAAGATGGTTTTTGTCTATATATTATGATGTTGATGTCTGTCAGTATTGGTCTGGTTTGGTTTAAGATGGTTTTTGTCTATATATTATGATGTTGATGTCTGTCAGTATTGGTCTGGTTTGGTTTAAGATGGTTTTTGTCTATATATTATAATGCTGATGTCTGTCAGCATTGGTCTGGTCTGGTTTAAGATGGTTTCCTCATCTATATCATGATGTTATCTGTCAGTGGTGGTTTCGGTTCGGTCTGGTCCGGTCTAGTTTGAGAGCCGTGTCTCAGGACAGGAAGTAGAACATCCCTCTGAAGCGGTCTGGCTTTGAGCAAACGCATGAAATATTAATCATAAATCTCTCTGATCCCTCTGGGTTTATGATGTCTGTTAGTGGAGCTGATGCTGGAGTATTGCACACAAACTCACTGACTTTATCTATTATTAACACATTTGCACTAATATTTGCAAAATATGGTATTCTGAGGAACATTGGGAGCCAAACCACTTCGGACCCATTGACTTCCACTGTATGGACACGCGTCCAAATACCTTTTGTGATTCACAGACACTCATACAGGTTTGAAACACATGAAGGCATCATTTCTGGGACTTCAGAGATTTTATTCTTTTTTTAATGCAAATCTGAATTCCTGTATTTGATCAGAAGTTATGTTAATCAGCTGAATTCAGGGTTCATCATCATCTTTCACTGAATTATTAATTCAGGTCCTGTTTATTTGTATGGTGCTTTTCACATTGTATCTTCAACATCGTCACAGAAATGATTGTTTCAATGTTTTTGTGCCCTAATAAACATGTAATCAATCCTTAAATCAAGAAATGTGCTTTAATTAGCCAGAAGTGGCATTTTCCACATTTAGAGTGAAGTTAAATTTGATGCCTAATCTGCTTGTTTATTATTTATTCGTTATAATTATTTGAAGGTTTGAACCTTACTGGAGTCTTAGGGTTTGAATTATTGAGTTTTCACATTTTTTTTTTTACAATATGTGACCCTGGAGCACAGAACCAGTCATAATTAGCACGGGTATATTTGTAGCAATAGCCAAAAATACATTGTATGGGTCAAGATTATTGATTTTTCTTTTATTGTAAAAATCATTAGGATATTAAGTAAAGATCATGTTTCATGAAGATATTATGTACATTTCCTACCGTAAATATATCAAAGCTTAATTTTTAATAGTAATATGCATTGCTAAGAACTTCATTTGAACAACTTTAAAGATGATTTTCTCAATATTTAGATTTTTTTGCATCCTCAGATTCCAGATCTTCAAATAGTTGTGTGAGTAAATATTTATTTATTCAGCTGTATAATGTATGATGATTTCACAAAATTGACACTAATGACTGGTTTTGTGGCCCAGGGTCACATTTTTTTGTGACAAAGCAACAAGTGATTATGTTTTGAACCGTTGCATGTGTGGTGTTTATTATATTGCTGCATGTTTGATTTAATTCTCTCCATGTTTTGTGGGGGTTTATCTGGGTTGGTTGACTGTGGTTTGAGTGTTGTGTGGTGTTTGTCTCTCTCTAGTGGTCATGTTGAGTGTTTGCACTCTGCTGCTGCTGGCGGCTCCGGCGGCCCTCGGCTCCGACTCTGATGCACAGAGACCCCGACACGACCCCAACCTGGAGATCTGTATCCTCCTCAGACATGTGTGTGTTTGTGTTTTTGTGAGTGTGCGTGCGTGTGTCTGAGCGTGTGTGTGTGTCCTTCTCCTGAACGTCTCCTCAGATAAGCGTCTGTTCGAGAGCAAGAGGAAGGATCAGCTGAACGCACTGAAGAATCTGGTGGAGCTCAACGACATCAACCAGCAGTACAAGATCATCGACATCATGCTGAAGGGCCTCTTCAAGGTGTGTGTGTGTGTGCGCGTGTGTATGTGAGAGACACTGAGTGTGATGGAGCTGATCTGATCCGTGTGTGTGTTCAGGTGCTGGAGGACTCCAGAGCTTTTCTTATAGCTGCTAACATGCAACCAGACGATCCGTTCCCACTCGATGACAAAATCAAGGAGGGTGAGAGACTATGGCTTTATCACCGTTCATTTCATGTGTGCGTGCGTGTGTGTGTGAGCATGTGCATGTGTGCGAGCATGTGTATGTGCGTGCGTGTATGTGAGCATGTGTGCGCGTGTGTGTGCGTGCGCGTGTGTGTGCGTGTGTGCGCGTGTGTGTGTGTGTGCGCGTGTGTGTGCGAGTGTGTGTGTGTCTGAGTGAACGCTCAACACTATGGAATTATAACATTTTAAGATTAAAAAAAAAATCTATTTGTCATAATTTTGACTTTTAATTTTAACATTTACATTTAAAAATAAAGATAAAGTCTTAATTCTCACTTTGGAAGTCAAATTCATGAGACGAAGAGTCAAAATTATGTTTTATCTCTATATTTATAAATATAACTTAGTATGCCATCATTTTAACTCGTAAGTTAACTTTTTTTGTCTCAATTGTAACTTTTAATCTCATAAATTCATTTTTTATATCATGTTTCAGCTTTCTTTATAATTTCAACTTTAAAATGTCATATTTTGAATTCACAAATGATAAATCATAATTATTAAATTAAGATAAAAGTTTCTAACTTTTGACAAGTCAATATTGTGAGATCAACACAATATATTTTTTTTTACTTTGACAATATTTTGAATTTATATATCAACATTTAAAAAATGTTCCATGTAATCTCATAACTGTAATTTAGTATTTCATATTTTTTTATTTAAATTTTCTAATTCTAATTCCATTTTTTATAAATTATAATTCTATAAAATGTAGGATAAGTCATAATTATAACATGCATCAAAATCATGGTCATTTTTTTATTATTATTGTATTAACTTTCTCAAATTTTCCAAATAATTATGAAGTTTTATCACATAATTGTAACATTTTGAATTTCACATGAATATTTTTTTTTGTCATAATTATAATTTTTTATCTCACAATTTCAACTTATGTCATAATTTAGACATTTTATCTAATAATTATGAGTTTTCAATCTCAGAATTATGGTTTACCTATAAAGCATGCCTGAGTTTTAATTGGCATAAATAGGCTTCCATATATAAACGTTCTCAGACCATGTTTAGTCAACTCAGGTTTATTTCTACAGAACTTTACACAGTACAGTCACTTCACAGCAGCTTCAGAGGAACACAAGCTCATCTCACTCACAGATTTGTTTATCCAGGAGGTAATCTGGTGTGTGTTCAGCGGTAGTGATACTCGGAGGGTTTAATCTGTTGAATCTGTCGGTCTCTAGCGTACTCTCACGTGGTGGAGAACACGGCCTTCTTCGGAGACGTGGCTCTGCGTTTCCCGCGCATCGTCCATCACTACTTCGATCGTAACGCCGACTGGAGTCATCTGCTGCGCTGGGGTCTGCGCTTCTGCAACCAGACGGGCGTCTTCAGCGGAGGAGCCCATCAGCACGTGCTCACGCTGGTCAGACTGAGGCACCATGGGATTAATATCACACTGAATACACTGAAACATGAGCTCTAACGCTGTGTGTGTTTGTGCCTTTGCTGCAGATGTCACAGGAGCTGGGAATCACAGACAAATCTGCAGACTTCGTCAATCCGTACCGCACCGAACGAGACGAGGTGAGTCTCACACACACACTCACGCGCACACTCTCACACATGCACACACTTGCTCACACACACACTCACGCGCACACTCTCACACACGCACACACTTGATCACACACACACACACGCGTGCACACTCTCACATACTTGCACGCACACACATTCGCATGCACACTCTCACTCACACGTGCACACACACACACACTCGCATGCACACACACATGTTCACAATCTCACTCACATGCACACACTCACTCTCACTCACGCTCACACACACACACACACACACACTCACATACACTCTCGCTCACACGCACACACACTCACATGCAAACACACACACTCACTCACACACACACTCACACACACTCTTACACACACACTCACACGCACACTCACTCACTCACTCACACGCACTCACATGCTCACACACGCACTCTCACACACATGACACACTCACACACACACACACACACACTCTCACACATACAGAGAGAGATGTCTATTACTATAGAATCAGTTTTTCTCATGTACACTGCATTGTGTTATTAATAAAATTACAGGATAACTTCTAGTATTTTTCAGTTGACGATATCTTTCAGAGAGAACACAGTGCGTGCGTTTAAAAGATTGCACTTCATCTATTTTGTCACTTTCCAAAGGTGTCCCTCAAGGGTCTGTTCTGGGACCTATTTTATTTTCCTCGTATATAATTACTTTATGCGATAAGCTTCCAAATGCTAAAAACCATCTGTATGCAGATGACACTGCCATTTACTGCTGTGCTTCATCAGCCTCTCAAGCACTTCACTGTTTACAGCTAGCGTTTGATATTGTTCAGTTCCCTTTATGTCAACTTAAGATGGTTTTAAACACAGATAAAACTAATTTTATTTCAAACTCTAAAGTTGCACCAAGTAATCTTCCTGACATTATATCCTTCCAGGGAACAAAGATTATATACTATAGATTATAAGAACCTGGGGATCCTATTTGATAGTCAGTTAACTTTTTTTTAAGTTACATATTGATAAATTACTCTCGATAAACTATAGTGCATCAATGAAACTAAAATAACACTGCGTATAAGAGTTCAGTAATGGCAAACAAGTGAGTCATAATTTAATTTCAGCAATTTTCGTATAAATAAATTCAAAAAAAAAAAAATCTGAACAAATATTTAAAATCAATCAGTTTTTCTTTACAGCACTTTATTCTTTCATAACGCAAGCCTTTCAATATCTATAATTCATGTTTAGGGACTGAGACTGTTATAATAAGTTGCTGATATAATCACCTGTTTATTGTTGTAACGCATCATGTCATGTTTACAGTATCACCGATTGACTTTATTAAAATATTGAATGATTTCCTGGCTAAATGAGTGTAATGTATGGCCTGTAATGTGTTTGTAGAGCTTCAGATGTTGAGCAGAAATCACAGAGAGTTAAACTCAGTTGGTTTAATTTCAGTCTTTTTGTCATAAACTGAACCTGGTGTTGCTCAGTTAACCACAGGTGTATTATTTGCAGAGTGTGTTGATGTCGATAGTCTGTGTTTCAGGTGCTGCACACGGCCGAGGCCTTCCAGAAGATTCTCCGCGAGGAAGAGAAGAGGAGGAGGAAGGAGGAGAAGAGGAAAGAGATCCGGAAAGGGCCGCGGATCTCTCGCTCTCGGTCCGAGTTATAGATCTGACTGAAGATCAGCCGTTTACACTCAATCAGGGAGCCCTGCTGAATCTGCCACGGGCGTCGACGACGTTTACAGCTTTCAGATCCAGACTCGGATTCACAACACTTGAATCTGTTTTTTAACTCGTTTAGGAGGATATTTAGTGGAGTGTGTGTTTAGTGCTGTATTGAGTTAAGGGGGAGGAGTCAGGGTGGTGGGAGGAGTCTGAGGCGGGGTCACTATAGCGTTTAGAGTGTAGAGTGGGTGGAGTCAGATGAATGGGAGAGTTTAGAGTGGTGGGTGTGGTCTGGGTGGGGGGAGATTGGGAAAGCGGGCGTGGTAAAAGTGGGTGTGTTTTAGATGAAGGTATTTTGAACACTGATATTTCGGTATTTAACGCACTTGATAAGTTTTGATAATATAAAATCAAAAATTGAAGTTCTCACATATGAAGTTCAGTTGTTTAGATATAATACAAATGCCTTATGTGGGGGTACTTTATAGTCTAATAAGAGAATTGTGGGTAATTCATGTCTTTCTGCTTTCTTTAGAAACTGTTGCTCATTAGAAATAGTATATTGTATGTATGTGCACATGAAGGATGAGCGTTGATGATATAATCTGAGATCAGAGCTGCACAGCTGTGAGAGAAACGCTTTAATGATGGATCTGAATCAAACTGATATCAGTGTGAATGCGTTTCTGATCCGCTTCGGTTTCTCCGGCTGCTGAAGCAAGACGCTTTCATAGAGGCTTTATCTGTTCATGTGACTGTTATTGAAATCTGCATACGTGGGAGACTATTATTGACAGAATGAATAAAGTCTATTTAACAAACTCTAGCAGTGGTTATCTGCAAATGTTGAATGCTTCTTTCTGTCTGGATTCATTGTTTTCATGTTATGTGTTTATGTTGATTTTCGGTTGATTATTGCTCTCAGCTGCAAATCAAGAACGTTTCGAACAGGGGCGTAACCATGGTATAGATATTGGGGGGGGGTCCAAATGTGAGCCCTCCCCCAGATATGTTTTCCCCCAGATAAGTTCAGTCGCGGATCAGATCGTAAAAACAAACAGGCCAGGCCATCAACGAATGAATAGAGGCTTATCAATGGAGTGGGAAGTGCGGGAACTCCTTGGTCTGTGACTCCAGCAGTTCATTATTCAGCCTATTTTCAGGGTATCATGCTAGCTACCTAGCTATAATACTGAGCCATTTAAACGTGATATTTTTCACATTTATTCAAAAATTGCCGCGGTATTTTTGACCATGGCACTACTTTTTAGGTGTCTACTTGCTTACCGTCTGAAAAAAAAGGCTAATGTCCGCCTATTCGTCCTGCTTCTTTCTTTTAGCTCCTACCTTCATTTCATTTAAGCACCAGTGACAGTCGGACTGAGCGGTTTTTTCAAACGATGCCGCAAGCCGGCGTTTACGGGCTCAACCAAGTGTACAATCGAGGGGGGGTGGTCACACAGTTTTGTTTCCCTTGTTTTTCCTAAATTGAAAGTAAATCGGAAATAACAACAGATCCACTAGGCTACAACCAGGGTTCATAAAAGGAGGGCATATCATATGTCACATATTACAATATAATAGGCCTATTATTGGGGGGGACAGATTGGAAGATTGGTGGGACACGTCCCCCCCAAAGTATATGGTGGTTACGCCCATGGAATAATTAACAAATGAAAGTTGAAGAAAATGAGCAAAACATCGCCGCGGGGTGGAGCATAACAAAAGTGAAACTAAAGATAAAATACGTGTGAGCAGCAGCTCGGCTCCTGGTGAGTTTATGTATTCCTGAATCCTGACACAATTTTATGCGAATGTGTTGACATTACAAACAAATATATATTAGGATTGTTTTCCGATATGAATCGCGTTTGTTTTCTAGGACGCATTTTCATGGACTTGTGATCGATCAAATACAGTGAAGATGGCGACGGGGCCTGAACCACCGCCTGGTAAGAAGCGAGGTTAAGTTAGTTTGACATTCATTAGGCATTCGTTTTTTTTGCTATTTAAACTCTTTGCACAATAATTAATTTACAAGGGGAGGGAAATGAAGCATTTAAATTATACAATAAAACCAGAACTAAAATGTTCAGAAAAACATCCCTGGCTCTGTTTTCGAAATTAGCATTTTATGTGTTTTATAATAATTGTACAACTTTTAATGTAAACAACAATACACATCCATTAAACAACAACACCATTTGATTTAAAGGCATCAAACCAACTGAAAATCTCTAAATATTATTCCCTATAATGCACAAGGCTTATTTTTTTTTATAATTATGCCTTTATTGTTTTTATATACAGCACTGAAACCTTATTTTACACGTTTTATATTCTGTACCTATTTAAATTAATTACACTCTGTCACTATTTGAGATAAAGGTATGAAACCAAGTGTAAAATATTCAGAATAGTATTCCCTATTATACACAAGGCTTGATCTTTCATATTACACCTTTATTGTGTTTATATACAGTATTGATGGAGAACACCAGCCCCGGGGAATCAGGGGGCCCCGTCTGATACAATTTGTATTGTTAAAAGCGCTATTTAAATAAAGGTGACTTGACTTGATATTCGCATACTTCAGCATACTTGGCGAATACACCTAGCTATATGTATTTGTGTTATGGAGAGCGTCAAATGTTCACTCACCACACAAAACGGCGAGTTTTTGCCAGGTGCGGGGTTCTGCAAGCTTGTGAATCCTCTCATTATAACTACGTGTAGATAAGATGTAAATAAGAGATTTATTGTGCAGAGAGCTTATTAACTGAACGTCGTGAGATCTCGATAAACTGAAGTGAGGGACAGCTTTTAGTGATTATAGATGGAGCGCTCTTTGCGCGCATTCTAAGCGTTTTTGACTTTCTCAGAACAGATATATTCACCTCAGTAAATAAATGATTGTTTCAAGTCATAATTTTATTTGTCTTGATGTTTCAAAATGACTCCCTTGTGTGCTTTTCTTAGGCGCGACAGCGTGAACTAAATGCAAATGACACCCAACTTTACCTGTCTGCCAAACCCACTGGTTCTTTTCCACCACCATCTTTATCCAGCTGTTTAGTTGAAATTAAACATTGGCTCTCAGCTAATTTTCTGAAGCTAAATGGCAACAAAACTGAGGCCCTACTAATTGGCAGTAGATCTGTTTTGTCTAAATATAATTGTTTTTCTTTGTTCATTGACAATAATGTAATATCTCCTTCCTCACAGGTTAAAAGTTTGGGTGTTGTCATGGATAGCACACTATCCTTTGAAACTCAAATTAATAATATCACGCGGACTGCATACTTCCACTTGTGTAATATTAACCGTCTCCGTCCCTTTCTTTCTACCAATAATACAGCAGTTCTTGTTCATACATTAGTTACTTCACGTATAGACTACTGTAATGCCCTTTTCACTGGTGTTCCCGCTAAATTGCTACATAAGCTCCAGTTGGTTCAGAACTCTGCAGCTCGTGTTCTTTCTGGAACACCTTTTAATGAGCACATTTCTCCAGTTCTTCAGCAGTTGCACTGGCTTCCAGTAAAGTATCGAGTAGAGTTTAAGATCTTGCTACTTACTTACAAGGCACTTCATAATCTTGCACCTCCATACCTTAATCAACTTCTTCATGTCTACACCCCTTCACGTGCTCTTAGATCCTCATCTTCAATTTCTCTTGTGGTACCTCGGATAACTACTATGGGTGCCAGATCTTATAGCTATGCTGCCCCCCCGCCTATGGAATTCCCTTCCCCTTGATATTCGCAATAGCAATTGCTTGCTGACTTTTAAAACACGTCTTAAAACATATCTTTTTAGACAGGCTTTTTTATGATATGTATTATTGAGTCTCTACTGCACTTTACCTGTATATGTACAGAGTTTGTTGTGTGTTTTTTTTTTTTTTGCAGTGACTTGTATCTTTTATTTTATTTGCTTGTGAGGTGACCTTGGGTGTTTTGAAAAGCGCCATAAATAAAATGCATCATCATCATCATCAAATGAACTAAAAACATGTTGGTATTAATGCACGAATGCAATGACTGGAGATTTTTGCTTAGATTACATGTTCGATTTGTTTCTAGGCAAACCCTCTCGTATGCCTTAAAAACTCTTGGAAAACGGAACGAGTTGCATGGGATAATTTTTAAGACATTTCATCTTTTTTTTTTTGTAAAGATTGAATTAGTTTACAATTCATTAAACGGCCAAGTGCAAGCCTTTTTTTTATATAATATCTTCTTTTGTGATCCCAAAAAAACAAGGTAGCTTAATATGGCTTTAGAATAGCATCAGGTTGACCAATTATTTAGGCTACTTCAGTTGTGAAGGGGTAATAGTTATACTAAATAATAGTTATAGCTATAATGAGAGAGAGCTTGTAAGTAAAATAAGGTTTAGGCATAAAGGATCATATAGTTATTGTGCTGGGGCCCCGTACCTGAAATTGGCTTAGGGCCCCCAAATCAATAAGTCCGCACCTGGCTAACACAAAACATAAACTAATTCCAGGCCTGGTCCTCTCTCGTCTTCCACTGTGGTCACTCCTCCTTTTATCATTCCGGAGCTCCTCCGTGTTTCTCGAGACCGGCGAGTGGCACAGGTGTCGTTCATTATCATAATATAAAAAGTGAAAGATTTTGAGGCAGGTGAAAACGGTCTATTTAATGGTAAATATTGATCTATTGTGCGCACTGTTGTGACTTCCGCTGGTAGCAGGGGATGGACAGATTTTCTGGTGCTCAGTTTTTTACAAGAATTCCTTATTGTTACTGTGGCCACCAACAACAGCACATCTTGACCCTGCACACGTTTTTATAATTAGTGACATTGAAAAGGTTTCAGTTTAATTCAGTCAGACAGTCTTTTATGCTATTTTAACATGCATGTATATGAAGACCAGAACACGACAGCATCTAAACAGAAGTTAGAATCCATCTTGGTGGCGCTTATTGGTTACTAGGGAAAAAGGTGGATATGGTATCCGACCAAACAAGGAATTATCAGTACTATTTTACTGATAATAATCAAGACAACACTTTTAAGCAAAGTGACACCAGTATACACAGTAAATGACTGTATTTATTTATTTTAGAAACACGTTTTTAGACTTTTGGAGACCACTGTGTAGAAGTAGTATTTTTCTGTTCTACTCAGTCTTACTCCATATTTTCTGTCTCTTTCAGAGATGTCAGCGATCAGCTCCAGTTCAGATGATCCAGTGATCCAGATTCTTCTGATGGGCAGAAACGCTTCTGGGAAAAGCTCATCTGGAAACACCATACTGAGAGAAAGAAAGTTTAAACTTAAAAAGCAGGAAGCTGAATTTTGTGATGCAGTAGCAAAGGTTGGAGAGAAGCAGGTTGCTGTGATTGATTGTCCAGATCTACAGGATCCAGATGTGAATAAAGAGCAGCTGGAGAAGATGAAAGAGCAGCTGGTCTCTCGATGTTTAGCTGGTCTCAGTGCAGTTCTGCTCACCGTTCCTCTAGAGAGACCTCTGGAAAACGAGGAAGAGATCCTGGATTATATTACGTGTTTATTTGGTCCTGAAGTTCAGAAATACATCATGATCCTGTTCACATGTGGAGATGAACTGGATGCACTGGATGAACCACAGACCATTGATGAACATCTAGAAACCCATGAGGATCTCCAGAGACTGGTGACTGAATGTGGAGGAAAGTTTCACTGTTTCAATAATAGGAGTAAATCAGATGATCAGGTACAAGAACTACTGCAGAAGATTGAAGGAAGGATGGAGGAAAATGGTGGCAAATTTATCATGGAACGAATGAAGAGGAGTGCCAGCAAGGACTTTGTAATAAATTGTAAGTTGATTTGTTGTTGTAAGTTACTGCAATGTGCTCACATGTTCATTTAATGTAAAGCGCTGATGTTTTTTGTTGTACTTTAATTAGTTAGAAGCATCTACAAGTGTCTTACATGTAAATATAAAACTGATCTCAGACGAAAAGGAATTTAAATATCGCACTGTTGTAATGTAGTTTCAGGAGAAAGTTTAATGGATGAAGATCCAGATGAGATTCAACTTCCAGGGAAGAAAAACCAAATCCGACTGGTTCTGCTGGGAAAAACTGGAGCTGGAAAAAGTGCTGCAGGAAACACCATCATCGGTAAAAGAGTGTTTGAATCCTCCATCAGCTCAAACTCTCAAACAAAACAGTGTCAGTCAGAAAACAGTGAGAGGATGGGCAAAAACATCTCAGTGATCGACACTCCTGGACTTTATGATAATGTGCTCAGTAAAGAGGAGGTTATTACTGAATTAGTGAAATGCATAACATACGCCTCTCCAGGACCGCACGCTTTTATTATTGTGATTAAAGTGGGTCGATTTACTGAGGAGGAAAAAAATACAATAAAGGAGCTTAAAGAAGTGTTTGGGGAACAGATAGAGAAATATGCTATGGTCCTCTTTACTCACAAAGATCAATTAAAGAAGAAAAATAAATCCATTGAAGAGTTTCTACAGGAAAGTGATTCAGATCTTAAAAAGCTGGTACAGAGCTGCGGAAACCGATTCTTCTGTTTAGACAATGAATCTTCCAGCTTCCCACAGTTCAAAGATCTGATCAGTAATATAGAGATGATGGTGAGTGAAAATGGAGGCCACTTTACTAATGACCTGTTTGAAGGAACAGAGAAATGCATTCGGGAAATTCAGAAACAGAAACTGCATGAAAAAGTGAAGCAGTTAAAACAGAAGCAGAAACAGGGCTTTCTAACAGAGTGGCAGACAATATATTGGAGCTTAGCAGAGGAGTCTCGACAGGAGGCACTGCATGTTATGTTAGGTGATGTGTACATAGCTGTAGCCAAACTCATGGGGAAGGTGGTGGTGACGTCTGAGGAGAAAGAGAGCGCCATAAAAGAGGCTGAGAGCATAGGAATCAGTCGTAGAGAGGCAGTTCAACTTGCTATCAGAGCCACTCGGAAGCTAGCAAAACAGAGGTTGTGTGGGATTCAGTGAGGAACCTCAATAATGATGATCACATACACAAGATTACTGACAAGCTCCTTCAACTTAACTTTTTCTTTTTCTGATTAATGATCATGTTTTTTTGATATGTTGAAATCAAGATACCACTCACTGTAATGCTGTTTATTCACATGATACTTTCACAAATGCCCTTTTCTTGCTCTATTATGTCCGTGTTTGATTATATCTGTATTAAGAGTGAGTGTGAATCTGACAGTACCATGCAGCCCTATCTTACACCAATGGTGCATCCAAAATACTCTGTTAGACCATTGGTTCCTTTCAGACATGATTAAAGTTTAAATACATAGATCTCAATACACTAAAAACTTTTCCACCAATGCCATTCTTAATGAGAGGGAAATACAAAAGATTATGCTGAACACTGTCAAAAGCTTTAAAAGAAAATCAATAAATGTACAATACATCCTTCCTTTTTGCTTTGTAGTATATTTCTGAACCACTGACTGTAAAATACAAATATTATCTATTGTAGAATAACCTGACCTATACCCTGCTTGTTCTTTATAAACATATTATTTATTTCTACATAAGATACTAATCTCCAATTCAAGACCTTTGTAAAATTGTTACCAAACACATTAAGCAATGAGATCCCCCTATAATTTCCTACAACATTTTTATCACCATTCTTCGACAACTCACAGCCTCACACCAAATCTCTGGAAAGTCATGACTCAGAACATTAGTTGTGCTATTTAGGACAAATGTGCCATGCGCCAAGCAATGCTCGCTGTGGTTAAAACATTAAAACACTGCATACCCCCAGAAAATTAATCGAAAGCAGCACATCCACTACAAATATATATATTTAAGTTCATATTTAAAATGTTGCTACTTCTGGTTACTGATTTCATGAAATTTCAGTGCTTAACTCCATTAATGAAAGTGTCATATATAATCTAAATGTGTATTATCAAATGTAAACAGACTTTAAAATCATTGTTTACTTCATTATTTCTCTCACTCCAGTAAAAGCATGTGCATGCATGGTCTAGAGTGTCCGTACAGTGCACACATATTTACGCCGTCAATTTTTTATATATCTTGATATGTGCGTGGAAAGTTGCATATGCACATTTCTATGTCCACTTTGTGGATACACAACGTTTATACGTCACACCCCATTTAGGTTATGCTGGTTATCAGACATATAAACATACACAATTAATTGGTATTTTTATATATCTTCTATTAACTGTAAAATATTTCACCTATTTAGAGAGCATGTACAGCAGAACTGTCCTCGTCATCAAATGAGCCTGAGAATTACTGTTCAAATGATCTTTAGGAAGGGAGAGTGAGAGGTGAAAGTAATGATGGAGAATACAAGAGAAGGAGGGAATAAGAGGAGGTTGGGAACCCTTCCATATTTGGAGATGGATGTTGGATTGAATGCAACAATTCCAGGTAGGTTGCTGGCCTGTGTAAGACTTGATCCAATCCTGGTACCGAGAAACTGAGCAATGGACCTCCAGAGTCTCCCTGTATTGACAAACATTCAGCATTTATATTTCTGACAGTATACAACAAACAACTGCAATTACTTCTAGTTGGAGCCCTGAGCGTTTTCCTCATCACTAAGAGTGCTTCTCAATGCTCAAACTGGTTCTTCCTCGTTTCCTCACCAATCCGTCCTCCAGCCCATGACCCGGATCTCAATTAATTACACCATGCACCAGGGGTTGAGAAACAAGGCGTGAGGAAGCTTCCAGAGGAGCTATGTGCAAAAATGCACAGGTGCAGAAGTCGATCAAGAATACACCTTTTATAATCTCAAAAAATTGTCATCTTATTTATATTTACAATGTGTCTACACTTTCTTTGTTATCATTCTCAAGCTTTGCTCCGCACTCAAAAAAACTTAATTATCAAGAAATCAACAGTTATGTAGTGTCAAAATAGGAAAATAATGTATAGAAATACATTAAATACCCAGATAGCAAGGTGACATTGAAACAATAATGAATTTTTTGGGTTCATCAACTTAGTTGAGATTGATATTGTAGTGTTTAAAGTATGTTGGATCAATATTGAAATTTGGATGAAAGCTGACAGCACACATGGGGATGGAGACAGGGATATTGAAATATTTGTTGGCAATGACCACAACATCATGTAAGTATATCTGCTGGGTGTGCAGTGGGGTGTTTACTCTAAATGGGACCTATCCACCTTTTTCTTGCCGTAATAATGGGCGCGGCCATTTATAAATTCTGTGGGTCTAGCTTCAGGTCTCATCCGCGTCCAGCTATTTTTAGCTGTACAAAACAGTTCGTTTTGCTGCTTGATATTGAAAATTGGTGTGTCTTACCATATTATTTTAAGGTATTATATTAATTATGAAGACACTGGTGGTTTGTAGTTCAAACATTTTTACCTTTTACTGCACGTTGTTATTCTTCTCGTTAATTACCAAGCGGCTAATGGACCGGAAGTCTCTCCTGTCATAGAACCACAGACTGGTTTTAGACCAGGGATGGGTAACCTTGGTCCTTGAGGGCCACTGTCCTGCAGAGTTTAGCTCCAACCCCAATCAAACACACGCCAGCTAATCAAGGTGTCCAGGATCACTAGAAAGCTACAACCAGGGGTGTTAGATGCTACCTATGTGTAAATATATATATATATATATATATATATATATATATATACATTTACATGTGCAGCATAGTTATTTGCCTGTAGTTGTTAATGAAGATGGATGTAATAAAATTTCTGTTTGTGTTTTTTTATTCTTACTGTTATTAATATTTGGAAGAATTTACATTTTATAATTTTTTGTATTTCTACTAATTTCATATTATATGTTATGGAGTAAAATGAAAAAAAACTAACATGGATATAAATGTTAACAATATAAAGACAGAAAAGCTTAGAATGTGTGAAATAGCATATATGTGAGTGCAGTGTTAATGAAAGGGCATTTTAAGTTGAGTTTTTTGTGTCAATGCTGTTACTTTTAATACAGTAATGTAATGATTTACAAAGAGACAAGGCTTTGTATTTGTAAGGCTCTGGTCTCTTCTGCTTCACTTTGCTTAAATGTGTAAATTAGTAAATAATAATAATAATAATAATAATAATGATGATAATAAAAAAAAACTCCCATAAACTGTTCTGTTGTTGATTTTGGCAAATCTGCTTCTTCCAGAGAGAAATTCATGTTCAGCGAAGCTCCTCCCACAACAATCACATAATCAGTGAAGCTCCTCCCACAACAATCACATCATCAGTGAAGCTCCTCCCACAAAAAAAATCACATCTTCAGTGAAGCTCCTCCCACAAACCCTGCAGAATGGAATGCACTGAAGATACTGAAGAACAAACAGGTCGTGTTTATTCTTCATTAATAATGCTGATGGTTATAAAGCTTCAAGCAGTTTTATATTTTTGTTCTAGGAAAAATCTTGAGCTGTTGAATAATTTAGCTGAAACATCAAATAATAAGGGAGACAAATAATGAACTGAGTACTTTTTTTTTAAGGGTGCTTTCACACCTGCCTCATTTAGTTGGGTTGAATTGCACTAGAGTTCGTTTTCACTCTTGGTGCGGTTCGTTTGGGCTGGTGAGAATGCAGCAGTCGCACTCAGGTGCGCACCAGGGGCAGTCGTGGCCTAGTGGATAGACCATTGGACTTGTAATCCGAGGTTGTGGTTTCGAATATCGGCTCTGGCAGAAATTGTGCACGACTGAGGTGATACCCTTGAGCAAGGCACCGAACCCCCAACTGCTCGCCGGGCGCCGCAGCGTCGGCTGCCCACTGCTCCAGGTGTGTGTGCACTTGGATGGGTTAAATGCAGATAACACATTTCACTGCTGGTTATATTCTGTATAATTGTGTATACAAATAAAGCTCATCTGAGCTTAAAATGTAATTTAATTTAACCAAAAGCGGACCAAACAAGCATACTGAGACCTACTTGAAAAGCAGTTTAGGGAATGCGTTCAAAGACACATCTAGCCAACAAGTGAAGCGGATGTTGTCATGTGACTGCATTTTGGTTAGTTTCAGCTGGTTCGGACCAGAGAAAACAGTGTGCTGTGAAAAGGAACCAAAACGGCTTAAAATAGCTACAATGTATAATTTTTTGCCTTTTGTCCGGACCAAAGCAAGTGAACTATCGGACTTTCCTGGTGTGAATACACCCTTAGATCAGTGGCGGCTGCTGATCTTTTAAAGAGGGGAAGCTCATTTTCGGCCTAAATCATAAAAATTGTCCATTTATTTATATGTAAATTCTGCCCTACGTTCCTTTTCAAGAAAATGCTCTGTAACCCTGTCGTACCAACTAGGCGTCTTTTCCAGTGACTTGACCAGTGTCCTCTCAATGGCCAGCAGAGCTAGGCTGCTTAAACGGCCTTGGCCCATTGTGTTACGGGTGTAGGACTTGAGAAGCTCCTTTCTACACCTGCTGTGCAGTTTGCTAGCTGGCTAGTTCAGACTATATGAATTAATGAACAAACGATCTAATATATATATATATATATTTAACTCAACGGGAGGAAATGTGGGAATTATGTTAAACTGAAACAATGAATGTGGTGTGAAATTGTGTGAAATATACGATGAAGGTTGCAGCAGTTTGTCTTTCGACTACACATGCAAAATCCGCGATGGGACTGAGTTGGAAATGGAGACACAGAGTGATACGCGTCATAATCTGAAGACCACGCCCACGCCCACACCAACCGTCTCTTTGCATTGCGAGAAGCTGCCGCCTCCTTGTCATTTATTTATAACAAAAATAAATAAATAAAAAATGTCTAAAAGCTGATATGTGACAATGTGTATAGCAAACAAGCTAAAAAAAAAACAATAAATACGTTTTTATAAGCTGTCGACCCCAAAAAACGAGCGTTTTAGGACATAAAAGTGGATTAAAAAGAGATGACAGACCCTCCAATCATCACGCAGACGCTCGGAGTCCGGGCCAGCCCACTCCTCCATTCATCCCAGAGACGCTGAGCGTCCGTGGGCGGGACATAATCGCAGCATTATCCAATGACCGTCTTGTTTCTAAGCACTGAAAAAACTGTTTAAAGCAGCCCCATTGAAGTCAATGGACGCTGGGCTTCAACAGAGTAATGCACTGTACGCTACGGGAATGAATGAGAAGGAAATCGAGTCAGCCGACCTAAGTAGCTGATTCTGAACGAAATTGTTTTCGTTCGAGATGAACGTGTTTAACGCATTTTTAGTCAATAAAATGTTAACATAATAGTACATATATTTGACCATTCATTTTTTGACAATTATAGGGGAAGCTGAGCTTCCCTTGCAGTCTTAAAGAAATCGCGGCTGCCTTAGATATAGTTGATCAAACATATTTCATAGTTCTCCTTATAGAAACATGGGATGTGTGCCTATAATTGGTTTAAAAGTAATAACTGTAAGATCAATGTACCAAATTCTTGGAAAGTTTCAACATTCAACAGCGTTCACATTTATGTTCTTTCATAAAAGTTCCTGAAATGAACCGTTTTTACTTTTATTTCAGAGCTGATTGAAGAAAATGAGCAGAATGAAGAACTGAGTGAAGTTGAGGAGAAAAATCACGTCAAAACCCAAGAAAACATATTGAGCTGCTCTCAAACAAAAGGGAAAGGTTTAAAGAAAAGAAGAGCCAAGGAATCTTTCACCTGTACCCAGTGTGGAAAGAGTTTGACAAGCAAATATGGTCTTGATGTTCACATGAGGATCCACACTGGAGAGAGACCGTAAACGTGTTCACACTGCGACAAGAGATTCATTCATTCAGGAAACCTGAAAACACACAAGATGATCCACACTGGAGAGAAACCGTTCACTTGTGATCAATGCGCAAAGAGTTTTGCAAAATCAGAAAAACTTAAGGAACACATGAGCATCCACACTGGAGCGAAACCATACATGTGTTCACACTGTGACAAGAGATTCAGTCGGTCCGAATACATGAAAACGTCTCGGGTTACTCACGTAACCCTTGTTCTCTGAATAGGGAACGAGACACTGCGTAGCTTTAGCACGCTTTGGGAACGCCTCCGCGTGACCGAGTCCTGAACCCATATAGAATCACGCCAATTCATTGGCTGATGGCGCGACGCCGTCTCTGACGCAATGACGTCGTCAGGTCATACTGGCGAACGCGCCATCCACTCCTCAGATTTCTCTGCTGAAAAGAACCCTGTCGGCAGCGTGAGAAGCTTGGCAGCGAACACAGTGTCTCGTTCCCTATTCAGAGAACAAGGGTTACGCGAGTAACCCGAGACGTTCTCTTTCATAGGTAACTTAACACTGCGTAGCTTTAGCACGCTTTGGGAACGATATACCAAACACGCCAAGCTGAAAAGCTGCCTATCTGGCCCAAAAATGAACCAACAACATACGGTCGGTTCAAACAGACAGTACCTGAGAACCCGGAGCCATATCAACGTCAAGGTTGTAAAACCTGACAAAGGTGTGCGGAGAGGACCATCCTGCCGCAACACAAATATCCTCCAGGGGTACCCCTCTAAAAAGAGCTTGAGAGGAGGCTACGCCTCTAGTAGAATGCGCCCGAAGACTAAGAGGTGAAGGGAGTTCCCACGCCTCATAAGCCAGCGAAATGGCGTCTCTCACCCAGTGAGAAATCCTCTGCTTTGACTTGGCAAGCCCGCGGCGACCAGCACCAAAACAGATAAATAACTGGGGAGATTTTCTCCAAACCTTGGAGCGATCCACATACAGCTTCAATGCCCTGACCGGGCAGAGCATGTGGAGTCTCTCATCCTCACTTGAAGCAAAGGGAGGGGGATGGAAAGAGTGAAGAGTGACCACTTGAGAACGGAACGACGTGGACAAGACCTTGGGAATGTAACCCGGCCTAGGCCGCAGGGTAACTTTGACTAGACCCGGGGCAAAGTCCATACACGTCTCACTGACAGAAAAAGCCTGCAGATCTCCGACTCTCTTCAGTGACGTAAGCGCCAGCAAAAGAACAACCTTAAGAGTCAGTATCCCATCCGAAGCTGACTCTAAGGGCTCAAAAGGGGCCATCACTAGTCCTTCGAGGACGACTGACAAGTCCCAAGAAGGAACTGCCGTGGGGCGAACAGGCCTAAGGCGTCTGGCCCCACGCATGAAAGCGGAGACCATCCGATGCCTCCCCAAGGGGATCTCATCCAGCTCTCTCCGAGCTGCAATGGCCGCTACATAAACCCTAAGGGTGGTAGCAGCCGCCCCCGCTGTCAGCCTTTCTTGCAAAAACTCCAGCACTGGACCAACAGGGCAGTTAACTGGGTCGATTGCACGAGTCAAACACCAGGATTCAAAGACGCCCCACTTGGAAGAGTACAGCTTCCTAGTAGCGGGGGCTCTGGCACTGGCTATGGTTTCCTGAACTTCGGCAGGCAAACCATCAATCACAGCCCTTGGCCCTGTATGGGCCATACCCACAACTTCCAGAGCTCTGGCTGAGAATGCCAGATCTTGCCCTGAAGCTGGGACAGTAAGTCCCGCCTGATCGGAATCTCCCAAGGAGGTCGATACAAGAGGGGAGTTAGCTCCGAGAACCAGGTCTGGGAGGGCCAGAATGGGGCTATGAGAAGGAGACGGGCACCGCTCACCTTCACTCTGCATAGTACTGCCGGAATCAGCTTTATTGGCGGAAACGCGTACAGACTGACATTCGGCCATGGGTGGGCGAACGCATCTGTGCCTAGAGTCGTCGGGAAACTCAGGGAGAACCAGAGCGGGCACTGGGATGACTCTTGAGAAGCAAAGAGGTCCACCTCCGCTTTGCCAAACAGATCCCAGATCTGGGATACCGTCTGACGGTTCAACATCCATTCCCCCGGCTTGAGCTTCTGTCTCGACAGAAAATCGGCCGCCAGGTTCAGTACTCCCGGAACGTGAACCGCCCTCAAAGAGAGGAACTTGTCTTGGGACCAAAGGAGAAGATGGCGCGCAAGCCTGTCCAGGGTGCGCGACTTCGAACCTCCTTGGCGGTTTATGTGGGACACAACCGCCATATTGTCCGTCCTGACTATAATATGATGCCCCCCGAGAACGGGGAGAAAATACTTCAAAGCCAGGAAGACAGCCCTGAGTTCCAGGCAGTTTATATGCCAAAAGAGGAACTCTTCCTTCCACTCTCCACTCGCCGGCCTTCCTTCGAAGACCGCGCCCCAGCCTGTCATTGATGCGTCCGTCGTGATCATATGGCGACGGTGGATGGCACCCATTCTCACCCCGCTCTGGAGAAAGACGGGGTCTCGCCACATTAACAGGTGTCGACAGCAACTGCGCGACACCCTGATAAGGCGAGTAGCTGGTACAGTGGGGTGTAACCTCAGCTCCCTCATCCACCAAAGGAATGGCCTCATGTGAAGCAGCCCTAGGGGCAACACAGGGGAGGCTGCTGCCATAAGGCCCAACAGCCTGCGGCAGGTACCTACAGAGACATGATGGCCTAGCTTGAAGCGGGCAGGACCTTGTATTGGTAAGCCTTCCCTCCAAAGGCGAACCGAAGGAATCTCCTGTGTCTTAGAACGACCTGGATGTGAAAATACGCATCCTTCAGGTCGATGGTGACAAACCAGTCTCCCTCCTGGACCTGAGACATGATGGTTCTCATCATCAGCATCTTGAACTTCCCTTTGTAGAGGGAAAAATTCAAACGCCGTAGATCCAGAATGGGTCTCAGGCCGCCGTACCCCTTCGGCTGAAGAACCCTCGTTCGATGTCCGACTGCGGTATTTCCTCTATCGCTCCTTTCTGTAGGAGGGAGGAAAGCTACAGCTGTAGAACAGAAGCCTTGGAGGCGCTGTTTACTATCGTCAGTTGAAACCCCGTCGAGGCGGGGGGGATATTCCCCAAACTGAAATGTGTAGCCGGACCGAATCGTGAGCAGCGGCACCCTCCGCCACGAAGGAGAGCCCTTGGCGTCCTTGTCCGGGTTGATGGAGTGTGACGTGCTGGACTGACAGGTGGCCAGCACGGGGTCCGAACGCTGCAGGGGAGAATCGACTGTGTCCCCACACACACGGCCCGCCGGCGGCGAAATGACAGACTGTAGCAGGGGAAAGACAATGCATCCCCCAACTGCCAGACCGAGAATAAATGAGGATGAACTCGACCGGCACGCCAAGCCCCTAGGGGTGGCTGTGACGGTTTTGAGCGAGGAGAGCACATTTGAAGCGGGCAGAAACGCTTTTGCGGTCTGACCTCGCCCCGTAGCGGTGAAACCCCTGCAGGTCCGAACGCTGCAGGGGAGAATCGACTGTGTCCCCAAACACGCGGCCCGCCGGCGGCGAAAGGACGGACTGTAGCGGGGGAAAGACAACGCGTCCCCCAACTGCCAGACCGAGAATAAATGAGGATGAACTCGTCCCGCACGCCAAGCCCCTAGAGGTGGCTGTGACGGTTTTGAGTAAGGAGAGCACGTTTGAAGCGGGCAGAAACGCTTTTGCGGTCTGACCTCGCCCCGTAGCGGTGTAACGGCTCTCCTCTGAGGTTTAGCCACAAATGGCGCTCTGCGGCTGAACCCGCCATAAGGCGCCCCACGGCGCGGTGTGCTTAGTGGCTCTGAGAGCTAAGTCAGTGGCTCTGCGCAGCTCCTTTACAGCCTCCGGAGTCAGACCAGTCACCTCGGATTTCCTTGAAGACATCCACCCGGCAGGCCTGAAGGATGGCCATCGTATGGGGGGCTAGGAAACAGATAATCCTGCGTGAATTCAACCGGTGAATTCGCGTGCACATGCTCTGGTGAGGGAGGGAGAGAAAGGCGAGGCCTGTCTGCTCACTCTCCTTCTCCTCGAGCTAAACATCCGAACCCCAGGTCGCGGAATCACGAGAGGCCGCGGATTCATGCGAAGCCGCGGAGGCCTCCGGTGCGCGGCGGGGAAAGAAAATGGATGACTCCTTTTCACACACCTCAAGCCGAAAGCGGAGGGTTATGAGACGGAGATTCTCACAAAATTACATTTAAATCACAAAAACCGCATGCGTAAACCCCAAACATATAATTTACTTATCTGTGCGGGTCATAGCGAGCGATGAATCGCGCACCCGGCATGGCGGTATAGCCCTGCTCCACCGAAACCACGAGGTTGGTGAAGTCAGCGGCCGCCGCGTTAGTAAGGCGGGAAGAAAAAGGCTGTTTCCAGGATCTGGAAATCTCCTGATGCAGATGACCGAAAAACAGCAGCTTCCTCCGCTCATTTTGGAATTTACACCGCTAAGACACCGCTCGTCGAGTTTCGAAGAGCGAGAGTCGCGGGGCTCATCGTCCAATCCATGCGAGAGCTTCTCAGCGGCGCGCGAAAGCACGTCCACGAGCTCAGAATAAGCCGGTGAAGGCCGCGCCTCCTGACCGCTAAGCGGTAGCGCATCTGCTAAACTAGGCCCGAAATCCTCGGAGTCGGGAGGCCGCAGTTAGCAGAACATAATCCATCCCGAAGGAAACAGTATAACGTGCCCTCGGGCTAGGAAACAGATAATCTTGCGTGAATTCAACCGGTGAATTCGCACGCACATGCTCTGGTGAGGGAGGGAGAGAAAAGGCGAGGCCTGTCTGCTCACTCTCCGTCTCCTCGAGCTAAACATCCAAAACCCAGGTCGCGGATTCACGAGAGGCCGCGGATTCACGAGAAGCCGGGGAAGAAAATGGATGACTCCTTTTCACACACCTCAAGCCGAGAGCGGAGGGTTATGAGACGGAGATTCTCACAAATTACATTCAAATCCCATAAACCGCATGCGTGAACCCGAAACATATAGTTTTACTTATCTGTGCGGGTCATAGCGAGCGATGAATCGCGCGCACGGCGGTTGACAACGGCGATATTCCATGGCACTTCACCGCGAGGAGAACGAAGTTCCACTGAGGCAGTCGCCGAAGTGCAAATGGATAATCGCAAGGGTAGTAGATGGGTAGGAAATCGCAACAACGAAGGGCGATGTGGCCGCTTCGTGAAGGCAGAGAAATCTGAGGAGTGGATGGCGCGTTCGCCAGTATGACCTGACGACGTCATTGCGTCAGAGACGGCGTCGCGCCATCAGCCAATGAATTGGCGTGATTCTATATGGGTTCAGGACTCGGTCACGCGGAGGCGTTCCCAAAGCGTGCTAAAGCTACGCAGTGTTAAGTTACCTATGAAAGAGAACACACGAGAGGATCCACAGCAGTGATAAACCGTTCACATGTGATCAGTGCAGGAAGAGTTTCACAGAAAAAGCTAAACTTAAGGCACATATGAGAGTTCATACTGGAGAGAAACCACATTGGTGTGATCAATGCGGGAAGTGTTTCACACAATCATCAAAACTGAAGATACACATGAACATCCACACTAGAGAGAAACTGTACACATGCGATCAGTGCAGCAAAACATTTTGTGGGCTTCAAACCTTAAGAAGCACCAAAGAGTTCATACACAGGCAAAGCCTTATTCATGTGATGTGTGTGGAAAGAGTTTCACGTATTTAGAAAGCTTGAAATTACATCAGAAACTTCACACTGGTGTGAGAGATTACATGTGCTTTAAATGTAAAAATACTTCTACTTCAGCAAACTATTTAAAAGTGCATGAGAGGGTTCACACTGGAGAAAAACCTTACAAGTGTTCACACTGTGACAAGAGATTTAGTCAGTCAACGCATCTGAACACAAACAAGAGGATCCACACTGGAGAGAAACCGTATATGTGCTCACTATGCGATATGAAATTCAGTGCTTTAGGACAGCTGAAAAGACACGAGATGATCCACACTGGAGAGAAACCTTACAAGTGTTCACACTGTGACAATAGATTCAGTCAGTCAACACATCTGAACACACACAAGAGGATCCACACTGGAGAGAAACCTTACAAGTGTTCACACTGTGATGAGAGATTCAGTCAGTCAACACATCTGAACACACACAAGAGGATCCACACTGGAGAGAAACCGTATTACTGCACTGTATGTGGGAAGCGTTTCAATCATTTATCTTCTTTTATTCTTGCATATAATTTTGCTTCATGATATCAAATTTCGTGTTATCAAATGTTATGTTATATTGTCTATGCATCACTTGTAGTTTGTTTACTCTTTAATGAAGGAAAGCAGAAGCTTTTTACAAACCGCTCTTGTTTAAAGAGCCGAATAAGAGGCTGTAACACTTTTAAGAGAGGTTTAAATTTATTTTTAACATAAGTAGATATTCTTCCAACTATGATATATTTAGAAAATGGATATGCCTGTCACATAGCTTGTAACTGAACCTTCATTGCTTTTCTTGTAAGTAGGGATGGTACCTTAACCTGATATTAATTGAGCCCTGGGGTGAAATTATGAAAGACCGTAGTATTGATAAGCTCTGACGTTATCAGTTAATGTCCACATCAGCTAATAATCATTGATTGTAAAAAGCAGACTACTGTTGTTAATCTGCAGGACACGTTTGATAATAAGAAGTGTTATTAAGCTGACAAAGACACGTATCCCAGGTTGATTTCTGTGCTCGTTCATAGATGGAGCAGAACGGTATCCAAGTATACTTTGGGCTTTGGGTGTGACTAATGACTTTAGTCGCTTTCATCTAGCAGTTTATGCAGTGTTATTTTACATTTGATTGATTCTGTTTCTTTTGTAGGGTACTGTTTACTTCAACACCACTGTTAGATCTTAGTTAGCAGGTCTATAGTTTTTTCGTACGTATCAAAATTACATATGAATATAATGTACATAATTCATTCTGTTTATGTATTATGCCTTCAGACCGTTTACTGTTGTAGAAATATTTATCCTAAATAAAAAATACATGGTCAGAGACTGTGTCTTTTAAACTTTGCAAGAGAGTGCAGCAGTGAGCCTTGCAGAGTGTGTGACAACAGCAGGTGAGCATGCTTGTCTGTTATACCTTTTGGCCTATTGTTTAAAAAACGGTCTCCCTGATGTTGCCACACATAGTCAAAAGTGTGAGAAGCATTAGTTTCATTTGTCACGTAGCGTCTTCCCAGCGGTCTCATGTTATTCTGTTTTCCTCGGCAAGCGAGAACAAGCAGGTCATCGTGACATTTTCTCATATTCAGGCAGAAGCAGGCCTCGCAGTTACACACTTCAGTTCATGAGAAAAGAAATGTTGCAATAGAAATATTAATAAAGTGGCATTTTGTTTTTACATTACAAATACATTTTGTATGTTTATTTGCTATAGATTTTGTCAGGAGAGCGATTTATTTCGTTTTCACTTATATTTTGCATATTTTGCTTTGAGTAGCTTAATTGCTGATTTGTACCCTTTTATTTTAACAATCTCACTGGATTGTTACAATTAATGGAAAAAAAATAATGTTTGGAAATGTAAACTGATATTTTCTACTGACACACTACAGCAAACAACAGAAATAATAATAAAAACATGTTTTTTCTATCTGCTGAAAACAGGCCTACTATAGTGTTTTAATAATTTTGGCCACCACTGTACATTGTTATCTTATTTTATCAACAGCTTTATTGATTGTATTTGTGTCAGGAAAAAAAATAATTTTATAATTGTAGTTATATCTAAAGTCCATGAATGTTCGCTTTTTTGTGCTTGCTTTTTTTAATTAAATTAATTAAATTGAATTCCCCAATAAAGCTTTTAATTGCCCAATAAACTATTTTACTCAACACATGACTTAGATTGAATGAGAAGGCCGCTTGTCTACATTAACCGTATTTTTGTTTGATATGTTGGTTTTTAAATGTTTTGTTCTTTTAAAATGAATTTTGGCGCTTTTTTTGACGATCTGCCATTAAATTCGTCCCTCGTCGATGACGTCATCGCCACTAGCGCGCGTTCACTCAGTCAGGAGGAGAGGTAAGCAGCAGATCACGGTATTTCACATTTACTGTACAACAATAGTAAAATACACGTTACAGTTTGTCTATGCCACAATACGAGGTTGTTTTAGCCTTGTTGTCTAGAGGTGGCGAGATGAAGTGGTTAATTTCTCGAGGCTTTGAATGCACGCTACATCTGCTGGTCTGGTCGATCCAAATAAGGTGCAGGAAAAAAACTGTCTGGAGTGTGTGACAGCAACAAAATGTGCCTTATTCTTTCATCCGTTTAAATTATATTAAACCTTAAAGTTCTGCATTATTAAGGGCGTGGCCACTTGAGTGACAGGTGGATTGTCGCTGCTGCCACCACTGTCGCGCTTGGTGGGAGTGGTTTCAGCAACCAGCTCCACCCACATCCCGCCTTTTTGCCCACTTTCGATTATCTGGGAGTGACGCGAAGCCAAGATGGCGACGGCTGTCTCCACCCAATTTGAGCTTCAAAAATGCTCTTCAGAAAGCTACGGGTGACGTCACGAACACTACGTCCATGTTTTTTACAGTCTACGATATAGACTCACATATCACATGTAAAACAACTAAATACATTTCTTTGTTTTTATGCTCAGTGATGTTTCATAATGTTTTATAATTAACTTATTAGTAAATTATGGAGTTATTGAGACTGGATTAAAGAGGGTGAAAGTGATTAATGTGGATTGGACCGAGGGCAGATGAGTGTCTGACTCAGCACATCAATAACAAAATAGTTCAAAAATAAAATGTGCATATGTTACAGTCTTTTAAATACAGTGTGTCACTATATTGGAAAGGGGTTATCTAACTTAAGGTGCGTTCACACCAGATGCGAATGAAGTGAATAAATCGTGCTATTTGCACGTAGTTGGACGCTTGAACATTTTGAGTTTACTCACGCGTGAAATTCACTATACAACAGACGCAAATTCGCGTCATGAGAGGGGCTTCTGCCAGGCAGCTCCAGTCTCGTTGCAAAATGCATTCCTGTTTTTGTAAAAGTCAGAGTAGTATCGTACAGCTCTGGGTACCCACATACAACCACGATTAATTTGTCCTCCATTGTTGTTTCAGATTTTCTGCCTCCGCTCGTAATCACGTCACTGCTAGAGCAAGCTCCTGATTGGTTAACGCGGCGCGAATATCCGCCAAAGTTCAGATTTTTCAACTCGCGCTATTGCGCCCCAAGCCTTCAATTCATGCCGTGTAATTCGCGCCGCCTCATTCTTGCGAATAGCGCCGCAGGATTGTCTATCGCGCCTTTGCATTAAATTAACATGTAAATCATTAGCGCGTAACGCTTCATTCGCGTCTGGTGTGAACGCATCTTAACTCTTGTCTGTGCATCCTGCCCCCTGTTGAGAGAAGTTGGGAGTAAGTGCAGAGGCATTTACTTCAGCCTAAATTTATTAATTTCACTGTTGGTGTGAAAGGGCCTTTATAGTCACCAAAAATATAACTTTTGTGTTTTCTGTTATTAAAAATAAATAAGCAAGACCAGCCCAGGTGACAAAAAGTAACGAAATGCATGACTTTCCATAAAAAGTAAGCAAGTAACGCAGTTAGTTTTTTTTTATTGAGTAATGCAATATTGTAATGTGTTACATTTAAAAGTAACTTTCCCCAACACTGTGTCTGTCATTACCATCTATGTTCCAAAGCCATCAGACGAAGTCAAGTTCACGTCAATAATCATTATTCACCAAACAATATTTACTCAGAATATGAGTTCAATTTCAAATGTATTCCAGGAATACATGGCCTCTCAGCCCGTAGTTCAACAAAATCATAGAGACATGGCAGATAATCCTTTCTTCATTCCTTGATATACATACAATGCCAATCTCCATGCATAAGCAGAGAATAAGTGAAGTGGAGGAAGTGTGTTTAATACAAAGTCAGGATGTTTGAGTTATAGCTCACTGTTTTCATCCTTTGTTAGGCCAGAGACGGAATTTTTTTTCTCTCTACTAAATCCCTGAGCCCTATGTTAAATTAAGTGTATGTTACATGAGGTCTTGAGTCAAGTTGCTCTATTAGACTGTGTACGATAAGTACAACCGCGTAATGCATGTGGGAAATGCCATTGGATGGTATACCGACTCCCTGTGGATTATTCACTGACTGATTCATCGTGCCGATTGCCGGTATTGGAGCGCTTGGGAAACAATTGTTGGCAACGGCCAAACAACGCTGGAAACGCAGGTTTTTGTATTGCATGGACAGTTTTGAAAGAACTGATTTGTACATATTATGGCGAGGGGGTGAAATGGTTGTTTATGTGTGGAGGTTGCTTGTTTGTATACACTATGACACTTCAATGTCAAATTCCAAAAAAAGTGCGGAAGAAGGATCTGATTTCAATTGCGGGATTCTTTAATGTTTTTGTGCCCAAAGAAGCCAAGAAGCAAGTGATAAAAGACGAACTATATAAAAAATTGGTAGAGGTAGGTATAATACCTGAATGCTCTGTGGAGGCTGTGGATAATGCTGAAATTGAAGCTGATGCCCCATCTAAGTCATAATTGGCATATAGTCAAGCAGTCTCTCAGGTAGACCCCACAGTAGCGGTTAAACTGAAATAATTGGATATTGCTTTAAAGCGTCAGGAGTGATAACCTCCACCAAGAAAACTAATTTTCTTGTTGCACCTTTCCCAAACCCCTAGACAGGGAAGGAATGTAACAATATTAGTATCAAAAACTCAATGGATTGTATCCCCTATTTTTATTGTGGCTTTAAGATGTTTTAGGGAGTTTGTTACACAAAATGTGTCAAAACACCCGAACAGGGACAATCCAAATTATGTTGAGTCAAGAACACGACTAGAGTTCTTACTAGAACCAGGAAGTATGACCACATTAGTCCGGTTCTGTCAACACTGCACTCGCTCCCTATTAAACATTGTATAGATTTTAAAATTTGTTAATTACTTATAAAGCCCTGAATGGCTTAGCTCCTCAGTATTTGAACGAAATCGTATCGCATAAGGAGTGGATTAATCGTGGAGTTGCTTTATAGTCCTCCACGTCCGCTACGATCTCAAAACTCTGGCCATTTGATAATACCTAGAATATCAAAATCAACTGCCGGCGGCAGATCCTTTTTCTATTTAGCGCCCAAACTCTGGAACAATCTACCGAACACTGTTCGGGAGGCAGACACACTCCGTCAGTTTAAATCTAGATTAAAGACCCATCTCTTTAACCTGGCGTACACTTAACAAGTGTACGCCAGGTTAAACTCAACCGGGAACGCCTCCCATAAAACACGATGTACTTGTTACATCGTAAGAAGATTGACATCTACGCTAATATTAGTCTTTTGCTTTCTTATTCCGAGGTCACCGTAGCCACCCGATTAGGTCTTTATCCAGCCCAGATGATCACTGCAGTCACCAAATCCAGTCCGTATCCAGATCAGATGGTGGATCAGCACCTAGAGACGACCTCTACAGCTCTGAATGTCAGTGGAGACCAGGACACCTAAATGAGCCCCAGAGACAGATCTCCAGTGAGGACCTCGTCACCTAGACAGCCACCGGGAAAAGACCACTGGAACCAGTGGAGCCCTTACGATCTTACTTGGCTGCAGTTGGAACAAACTACTGGTTCGTCTGGCCAGAGGGGAACTGCCTCCCTGACTGAGCCTGGTTTCTCCAAAGGTTTTTTTCTCCATTCTGTCACCGATGGAGTTTTGGTTCCTTGCCGTTGTCGCATCTGGCTTGCTTAGTTGAGGACACTTCATTTCCAGCGATATCGTCGACTTCATTGCACAGATACTATTTAAACTGAACTAAGCTGGATGATGACATCACTGAATTCAATAATGAAATGCCTTTAACTGAAAAATGGGTGTTTAATCTTGTCATTTTACATTAGTGATACACTATTTTCCTATTTTGATATTGTGCAGTTGCTTTGACACAATTTGTATTGTTTAAAGCGCTATATAAATAAAGGTGACTTGACCTTGACTCTCTGGGATCTTATCAAGCAGGAAGGGGAGACTTTGCAGCCCAGTAAGGGTCAAACATTTTCGCTTGCCAACGGTCATATACAGCGTGCAGTAATAATAGTTCTCTACAATGTGTGGTGCACAACCAAGTATATCCGTTCAGGGTATTTGTGATGAGCAATAATGATTTGACCTTTCCTCTCATTATCGGACTTGAGTTTCTGTCTATTTCTGGCATGAAGTTGGATTTTGCTGCCGCGTCCTATGTATTCCCTGAAGAGGAGTCACATTATTGTATTGCTCCCGCCAACTTTAAACTTGCTGATGGATTGTCTTCTGCTACTAGACTGCACGTAGCAATGCCATCTGTGCAGATGAGTGACGCTAACCGAACAATGATATAAGGACTGGTTGATTCAGCTGAGGTTTCATGAAGTCAAAAACGACAGCTAGAACAATTATTGAAGGGGTCTATTGATAACAATATCAATAAGTAACGGTATCGATAAGCAGTATCAATATCGATAAAATGTAAATTATATCCATCCCTACTTGTAGATATCTTTCCTTTCTCTGCAGTTGTATGTCCAGGAACTGACGCATCCGGGAAACAATTCCCTCACCAGCTGTAGTGACTGGAGTGATTGGCCGGAGTGATTGGATGTTCGCACCTGGGCACGAGAGCATGAGCTGGCTTCGGGATTGGAAGTGCCTAAGCTGGCTCGGCAATACCTAAACGCTCATTGCGGAGGTCCTTGCACTCAACCATCTAAAGGTACAACTCACTTTGCGGCTGAGAGGGGTCGTGATTAATTGTCAGATCATGCACAAAGCTCAAAGTCAACAGGGGGAAAAGAACTCTTATGCTTTTACTGTCAGCAGCTCCATTTCAGGGTCTTGGCATCTGCCTGCGCCTTCTTTATGTAGAGCAACAAATCTTTTTTTCAGATCCCCAGAGAGTTCTTTGCCATGAGGTTCCATGTTGAACTTCCAGTGACCAGTATGAGAGAGTGATAGCGATAACACCAAATTTAACACACTTGCTCCCCATTCACACCTGAGACCTTTTAACACTAACGAGTCACATTACACCGGGGAGAAAAAAATGCTAATTGGCCTAATTTGGACATTTTCACATTCTACATAGCAGCACTGTTCCATCCTATAAATTTTACTTTTTGTTCTGATAAGGTTTCTCTCCAGTGTGGATCCTCTCATGTGATTTCAGGTCTCTTGCCTTATTGAATCTCTTGTTGCAATGTGAACACTCGTAAGGTTTCTCTCCAGTGTGGATCCTCTCATGTGATTTCAGGTCTCCTGCCTTATTGAATCTCTTGTTGCAATGTGAACACTTATAAGGTTTCTCTCCAGTGTGGATCCTCTCATGTTTTTTCAAGTCTCCTGAATTATTAAATCTCTTGTTGCAGTGTGAACACTCGTAAGGTTTCTCTCCAGTGTGGATCATCTCATGTGTTTTCAGATGTACTGACTGAGTGAATCTCTTGTTGCAATGTGAACACTCATAAGGTTTCTCTCCAGTGTGGATCATCTCATGTGTTTTCAGATGTACTGACTTATTGAATCTCTTGTTGCAATGTGAACACTTATAAGGTTTCTCTCCAGTGTGGATCATCTCATGTGTTTTAACATTTCCTGATGTATTGAATCTCTTGTTGCAATGTGAACACTTATAAGGTTTCTCTCCAGTGTGGATCCTCTCATGTGTTTTCAGGTCTCCTGCCTTACTGAATCTCTTGTTGCAGTATGAACACTTGTAAGCTTTCTCTCCAGTGTGGATCCTCTCATGTGTTTTCAGATGTACTGACTGAGTGAATCTCTTGTTGCAATGTGAACACTTATAAGGTTTCTCTCCAGTGTGGATCCTCTCATGTATTTGAACATTTCCAGACTTATTGAATCTCTTGTTGCAGTGTGAACACTTATAAGGTTTCTCTCCAGTGTGGATCCTCTCATGCACTTTTAAAGAGGTTGCTGAAGTAAAAGCATTTTCACTCTTAAAGCTCATGCATTCTCCCACATCAGTTTGTGCTTTATGTACTTTCAAACAGTGTTTCTTCAGACCTGCAGCCCATAAATACATTTTACCACATTGATCACATATATGCGGCTTCTCTCTAGTGTGGATGTTCATGTGTATCTTAAGGTGTGCTGATTGTGTGAAACCATTCCCACATTGATCACAAGTGAATGGTTTCTCTCCCGTATGAATTCTCATGTGACGCTTAAGACTTGTTTTGCATGTCAAACTCTTTCCACACTGAGTGCAGGTGAAAGCTCCTCTTTTCTTTAAATCTTTCTGTTTGGTTTGAGAGCAACTCAAAAGTTTTTCTCCAGTCTTGACTTTATTTTTCTCCTCAATTTCACTTGATTCTTCATTCTCCTCCTTTTCTTCAATCAGCTCTGAAATAAAAATTAAAATGGTTCATAATCAGCAACTTGTTAAAATCTGAGAAATGTGAACATAAAAGTGAACCCTGATGTAAAAGTGCAGGGCTTCAGACTAACATTTGAGAGCAGCGTCACTAAGTTGTACGGATGTTTGTACTAGATGCAGATTTGGTAACACTGGGGGGTAACACTGGGGGTCCTGATTACTCAGATCCTGGGTCAGGATCTGTTATTTATCGTGGGGATAAGAAATCTTCATACCGTTACATCCCTAATATGAAGTCACATGTTTGAATCTTTTTTAACTGGATCACGGTTAATTATTACATCCCTAGGTGACTAAGCAGAAGACAATCAATCGTTTCGCACTCAGTGTGAAAGCTGGTCGGCGATTCGCCTCGATTTTTCGCATCATGCTAGAAACGGCATTTAAAGGGACAGTACATGCAGCTGCTTATCATTAAAGGGATAGTTTACCCTAAAATTTAATTTCTGTCATTATTTACATTATTTACGCTAACATGTTCCAAGCCTGTTTTAATAACTTTCTTGAAGATATTTTGAAGAATGTGGGTAACCAAACAGTAGCTCCACATTTGAAAGTGGGAAAAATACTATGGAAGTCACAGGACCAGCAACTGTTTGTTTTTTCACTGACCAGTCATACATTTTGTTTACTCAAAAACACAAACGTGTAGGCTACGTTGATGCTGCTCACATATTATTGTAGCACAGTTTGCACTAAATATGGTGTAATCAGACAATGTTTTTTGTTGATTTTTTTTTTTTGATACTGAGAAAACACAAATGTCAGGGCATGCAAAAAAACGTCTCCAGTGCCCCAAAACCCCTTCTGACCCCTGAGGGTTAAAGCTTTGTTAGCCTAATGTACCACAAACAGTCATTAAATGTGAATTAAGAATAAACACCAACCTCCTTGTTCTTCCTGCTTTATTTTCCATGGTTCTGGTTCCTCGTATTTTATTCTGCAGGGTTCTGGTTCCTCTTGTTTTATTCTACAGGTTTCTGGTTCCTCGTATTTTATTATCCAAGTTTCTGGTTCCTCGTGTTTTATTCTGCAGTGTCCGGGTTCCTCTTGTTTTATTCTCCAGGTTTCTGGTTCCTCGTATTTTATTATCCAAGTTTCTGGTTCCTCGTGTTTTATTCTGCAGGCTTCTGGTTCCTCTTGTTTTATTCTCCAGGTTTCTGGTTCCTCTTGTTTTATTCTCCATGTTTCTGATTCCTCTTGTTTTATTATCCAGGTTTCTGGTTCCTCGTGTTTTATTCTCAAGGTTTTTGGTTCACTCGTGTTCTCCTCACTCTCCCCTTTAACAAACACCATCTTCACAGCAGCAGATCTCAGTTCAGATGATACTCCTCCAGATATTGCTGCTTGCTTCAACTCTTAAGTCACGACTATGAGGATGAGAATATTACAGTTATTTATACTGACCTGATTCAAAAACTGTATTCTCCTGCTAACAGAAAGTACATTTCCAACAGTTTTTATTAAGCCAGCATCGAGTCAAAACAACAGAGAGCGAGGTGAAACTGATCTACTTCTTCTGTGGTTTAATGTTGTTTGGCAAACAAACTTATGTGTTTAGCGCCACCCGCTGGACTGGAGTGTAAAGCATCGAGAGAAGAGGATCCATATACAGCTTTATTCAAAGACACAACTGTGTCAAACAGGCACAGTTCAGATAACAGCGTCAAGGACAACGTAGACTAGGCAGAATCATAAACTGAGAGGAGGCAAAGGGTTGAGGCAGACAGGTAACAGAGGAAAATACACTAGACAGGCTAAGCAGGGGCGCAGATGGAACTAGGGACGGGGGGGACATGACCCCCCCAGATTCATAGTGACCCGATCCGTCCCCCTCACTATCCCTACGGAAGGCGTCAAAAATCGGTAAAACAGAGGATAAATCAGTGTTTTCGCTATGTACATTAGCCTAAGTAGTGTCCGCTGCTTCAGAATCGGGAATCTTTACGCTCTGTGTGTGTGTGTGTGTGTGCTACGACTCCTAAATGACCCCGGGGTCCTATGAGGAGCTGGTAGCTGCCTCAATCGTGCCTGTAGGAGCAGTAACCATAGTGATCATATACCATCATCTATGACTGAGCTGAGCCGGTGATTTTCTGGACTGAAAAAATTTGACTGTATAACTGCCACATAAAGGCAATGAAGAGACAAAAAACAAGCACCTCGTTTTTTCAAAAAACAAACAATGTAAGTATCCTATGCCTGTTGACTTTCCCAGATGTGGTAGATTAGTTTTGTTAAGGGGAATAGCTAGTCTGACAATAATGGCAAGAAGGATTTTGCACTTAGCAAACACAGCAAAATGTGGAGACCATAACTATGCATTTAGGTGAGTGGACAGAGACAAATAATGAATGAACACAAAAAGAATGGTTGGATAAATCAAACAATTTATCGTCGTCAAGAAATAATGTTTTATCTTATCATCTAACCCATTGTACTGTATAAGTTGACTGAGGCATGTCCACTGTCGTGTAACCCACTATAAAAATAATTATAATAAGTAAATTTGTGTGGTGCAAGGTTTATGCAAACAACAAATAAAGGCCTACATAACCTTTTGACTTCCTCTTATAGCAGGAAATCATGTTTTTTATTGTACGGAGGATATAGATCATATTTATGCCTTTTTATGCTCTTAAATTATGGGCTATGAAAAACATTTCTTAATGAGTCATACATCATTTTTGAAAGATTTTTCTAATCTATAAATTGCAACAAACTTGTAATTAACACTTAAATTTGAATTTTTTTTAAATTTTAAATTTTTTAAATAGAGTTATTCTTAGACATTTGAAATAATGACCAACTTTAGTAGTTTTAGCCGTTAATTCTCAGGAATATGGTGTATTTCACATTGTTGTGAAATTCTATAGAGGTATATAGAGGGTTAACTGAAATTATAAGATTTAAAATGTTGTCCTCCTGGCCTGCAGGTAATTTTCTGATGACAGTGAGGCAGGCCCTAGTCAGTCAAGTGAGGATCTGCAGGAGGGCAGCCACAGTAGAAAAAGACAGCATGAGGAAGGAGAGACAGTAGAATTACAGACAGAAGCAGGGACAGAACAACAAGGAGGGACAGGAGGCAACACAGAGGGAGAGGATGTTGATATGATAATGACATATACAAAGCCAAATCAACCTGACCCTAAAGTTTTGCAAAAACAAGTGATGATAGACTTAACTCACTGACATTCCAAAAATCATGGTATGAGAATTATCCCTGGCTGCATGTTAGTAGTTAGCTTCCGCTTCCGGCGCTGCGTTGTACAGTCGACGTTAGGGATGGCTCCGCTCAATTTGTGCTTTAATATATTTTTTTACGTATTTTTACTTTCTCTTTTTACACGCATAACGTCTGCACTATTTATATACGACAGAAGAACACTTTTGGACATTGGACACCACTGCACTAACCTGCTTCAGGACACTTTATCCACGGATCCAGCGTGGCCATTGGAGATACTTCGGACCACCGAAGTTAACAAAGGCCGCCTCAATAATCCCAGGAGGCGAAGGAAACACCGCGGGAGACGCGCTGGAATACGCAACAGACTGAGGAAAAGGGCTCACATTCTACCTCCCCCGGGAGTTTACATCGATCATCATCACTGCCGTATATATACCACCACAAGCAGATACTAGCGTGGCTTTGTCCAAACTTCACGACGAGCTCAGCGGCTACATCAACAAGCACCCTGACGCTGCCTCCATCATCGCTGGGGACTTTAACAAAGCCAACCTCAAAAAAGTTATGCCAAACTTTCACCAACATATATCCTGCCCAACTAGAGGACAGAATACACTGGATCATTGCTACACCCAGTTTAAGAATGCCTACAAAGCTCGTTCACTGCCGGCTTTTGGCAAATCAGACCACGCGGCCATCTTTCTCACACCGGAATATAAACAACGGATCGTTCAGAGACCCCCGGTGGAGAGGGAAGTGACGCGCTGGTCCTCCCACTCTGAAGCTATGCTACAGGCGTCTCTTGATGACGTCGACTGGGACATGTTCCGGGCGAGTTCAGCTGACGTCAGCGAATTTGTCGGGGAACATGAGCGAATACAAAACATCGTGTTATGCTCTCCGGCGTGCAATAAGAGCCGCTAAGCGCCGGTACAGGGAGAGAATTGAGTCACATTTCCAGCTCAATGACTCTCGACGCATGTGGCAGGGACTGAAGACCATCTGTTCCTCTGGAAATAACTCTTCTGCGGAGGTGAGAGCAGATCCGCTGCTGGCCGAGGAGCTAAACACTTTCTACGGCCGCTTTGAATGTAACGTTAATGGCGGCGCGATTCTGCCGATCAGCACGTCAGAAAGCAGCAGACAGAGCAGCGATGATTTTGCTATCACATTTTCAGAGGATGACGTTCGGAGGGAACTAAAGAGAGTGAACGTAAGGAAAGCAGCAGGACCTGATGGGATTACTGGCCGCGTTCTGAGGTCCTGTGCTGATCAGCTTGCTGGTTTGTTTACTTCCATCTTTAATGAGTCCCTTGCTACCTCTGTTGTTCCCACCTCCTTTAAAAAATCTGTCATAATCCCTGTGCCTTAGAACAGTAAACCCTCTTGCCTGAATGACTATCGTCCAGATGCCCTCACATCGACAGTCATGAAGGTTTTTGAGAGACTTTTAAAGAAACACATTTGCTCCTCCATCCCTGCTACCTTGGACCCTCTTCAGTTTGCCTATCGGCCAAATAGGTCTACTGATGATGCCATCTCCCAGGTACTGCACTCCTCCCTCACTCACATCGACAGCAAAAATGGCAACTATGTCACGCTGCTATTCATCGACTATAGCTCAGCTTTCAACACTATAGTCCCCACCAAGCTAGCTGTCAAACTATCAGACCTCGGCCTAAACACTTCACTCTGTGACTGGATTCAAGATTTCCTCACCGCCAGACCACAAGTGGTGAAAGTCGGCCAGTTCACCTCCAACTCCATCACCCTGAATGTAGGAGCCCCACAGGGCTGTGTCCTAAGCCCCCTGCTATACTCTCTATACACCCACGACTGCGTGTCCTCACACAGCTCCACTTCCATTGTTAAATTTGCTGACGATACTGTGGTTCTGGGCCTCGTTTCTAACAATGATGAGGCCGCATACTTGGATGAGGTTTGAGAGACTTACATCATGGTGCCAGGACAACTGTCTCTCTCTGAACGTGAGCAAAACCAAAGAGCTGATTGTAGACTTCAGGAAGAGACAGCAGCAGCCCTACACTCCTCTTATGATCAGCGGGACCCCTGTGGAGAGGGTGAGCAGCTTCAAGTACCTCGGTGTAAACATCTCCGAGGACCTGACATGGACTGCACACATCCAAACACAGGTGAAGAAAGCCAGGCAAAGGCTGTACCATCTGCGACAGCTGAGGAAATTCAGGGTCTCACCAGCTATCCTGAAAACTTTCTATTCAGGGGCCATAGAAAGTGTTCTGACTCAGTGCATCTCAGTGTGGTATAATAATGCCACAAACCAGGACTGCAAAGCTCTACAGAGAGTCGTGCGCTTAGCTGAGCGCATCTCAGGGTCTACTCTCCCCTCTCTGCAGGGCATCTACCTCAAACGCTGCAAAAGCAGAGCTGCTAAAATCATCAAGGACTCGAATCACCCCGGTAACCACCTTTTCATTTTACTGCCATCTGGCAGGCGCTACAGGAGCATGTGGGCTAAAACTGAAAGACTGAGGAGGAGTTTCTTCCCCCAGGCCATCAGGCTCCTAAACTCAGTCTCATAACATCATAACATCCACAGGACTCAACTTAATAAACTGTAACACATCCATTATTCCCCATCATCCACACTGCTGCTATGTGTACATTCCCGGTACAACCTATTTGCACATTCTCTTGCACTGCACACTTTATCTCATTGCACATCTTACTCCTTATTTTATTTCATTATTTGTTTCTTATTTCATTCTCACCATATTTATATATATATACTCTCTCGTGTTTTGTTTCATAGTTTTTATTGCTTTTATGTTATTTTTATTTTATTATAATTTTTTATTTCTTTGCACTTTCCATTGAGCGGACCTGTCCTGACTAACATTTCACTACTTATTATACCCTGTATGATTGTGTATGTGACAAATAATAAAGAACCTTGCGAACCTTCAAGTTCAAGTTCAAATTACTTTATTTGTCCCCAGTGGGGCAATTCGTTTTGCAGCAGATAGTATAGTACAAGTTACACACAATCACACACCCAATACAGAGATTGCCTACCTTACAGGCATGGCTAAAAACAATAAAAACAGTAAACAATCAATATATGGTAAGTCAATAAGTTATCTATGTTTTGTTTTAGAATTGAGAAGCAAAATGGCTGCAGGTACAAAAGAGTGTTTATATCTGTTGGTTCTCAATTTTGGGAGTTTAAAGCGAGATCCCGATGGCAACATCTGAAATTCAGCCTGTAAAGGATGAGAACTATCTGACAGGATAGATTCAACCCTTCTTAACATCTGCTTCTGATAAAGCTCACCCAGGCTTTTCTGCTTAGAACCTGTGACGCAACTGCTCACCCTAATTAACCTTGAAATTGAGTTTTTTTGTTTTAAAGTGATGGACCCATACCAGCAGATTAAGGAGAAGATAACAACCGACTCAACAAAGGACCTATAGAAAAGGGTCAACAGGGTCTTGTCCACATTAAACTTTGCCAGCTTCCTCAGGCAATACAGGCGCTGCTGGCCTTTCTTGCAAAGCAAACTGGTATTTGACTCAAAGCACAACTTATCATCAATAATGGATCCTAAATACTTATACTCTGTAACAACCTCTATTTCCTGACCATTTATACTAGTTTTGTCAGTGTTTGTGACATTGCGCCTAAAATCAATACGCATGTCCTTAGTCTTGAAGGCATTCAGTTCAAGAAAAGCATCCTGACACCATGTTACAAAGTGATCAATGACCGAACCGTGTGAAGTTTCCTCATTGTTCAGTAAGCTGACAATAACCGTATCATCAGCAAACTTCACAAAGTGTCGGTCTTCAGTCACAGAGCGACAGTCATTTGTGTACAGAATGTAGAGGAGGGGGGAAAGAACACATCCCTGCGGTGAGCCAGTTGATGTGAGGGTCAAGTCAGAGAGATGGCCATTTACTCTCACCCGCTGTGATCTATTTGTGAGGAAGTCTAATATCCAGCCCACAAGGTTGGCCTCCAGTTTGAACTGATGCACAAGCTTCTCAACCAACAGATGGGGCTGAATGGTGTTAAAGGCTGACGAGAAATCCACAAACAGTAGTCTGGCATGGTTTCTGTTACCTTCAAGGTGATTAAGAATGAGGTTGAGTACTGTTACAGTTGCATCCTGGACCCCTCTGTTGAGTCTATAAGCAAACTGTAGTGGGTCGAGTAAACAGTTCATCCTAGATGTCAGTTCTCTTTTAATCAGCTTTTCAAAGGACTTCATCACAAGTGACGTAAGGGCTATGGGTCTGTAGTCATTTAAAGTCTTAGGGTGGCTATTTTTTGCAACAGGGACTATAGTTGACTGTTTCCATAAGTCAGGGACCTTCTGTTGGCACATAGATTGATTAAAAATATAGGTAAAAATAGGGCCTAGCTGTTCTGCACAACAAGAAAGAACACGACTGCCAATGTTGTCTGGGCCCGGACTTGTTTTGGCCTTGCAATATTTAAAGGTGTTCACAACACTTTGTGCAGAGAAACATACAGTTGATTGGGGGTGGGACAGTAAAGACTGTTTATGGCCAACAATTTCGTTGCTAAAATCATGTTTATCAAATCTTGAATAAAATAAATTTAGTTCTTGGGCCAGGGATATGTCTGAGGTGAAGCCTTCCAATGATACCTTTTTATTTTTTTTGTCATTTTGACCCACCATTGTTTTAATACTGTCCCATGCTGAGCCTAGTAAATTATTACTCAGTTTGTGTTCCACTTTAAGTTTATAATCCCATTTAGCCCTTTTGATTTCGCGTTTAATCTCCTTTTGAATACTGTGTAATTCCTGAAGGTTATTTTGTCTGAATGCTAGCTTTTTCTTTTTCAACAAGTCTTTAAGTTGTTTTCTCACCCATGGCTTGTTATTGGGGTATATTTTGACAACTTTTTTAGGAATAACAGTGTCCTCGCAATAAGCAACCCATGAGCTGACCACTTCAGTCAGTTCATCTATGTCACTTGAAGATTGGACAAACTCCTCCCACAGGGTACAGTCCAAGCAGCCTTGCAGGGCCAGCGAAGCCTCTTCAGACCAGACCTTCACTTGCTTGGTATCCACTTTCCCTCTCTGAAGGCAAGTGCAATACGCTGGTATAAGATGCACGCAGTTGTGATCGGCAGAACCCAAGGGAGGGAGAGGGACAGATTTATAGGCACCTTTAATGGAGCCATAACACTGATCAAGAATCTTCCCGTTTCTAGTTGGGCAGGACACATATTTATAAAAACATTTCAAAATGTTGTCCAATGAACAGTGATTAAAATCACCTAAAATTAGGTTTGGAGCATCGGGAGACACTGCCTGTAGTTTCTGAACAGTGCTATAGATTAGTTCTAGGGCAGTGCTTTCGTTAGCCTTCGGGTGAATGTAGACAACCGTTACAAAAATCTGCGGGAATTCCCTGGGTAGATAGAAGGGGCGCAAGGAAACTGAGAGTAGTTCAATGTCTTTTGTACACAACTTTTCTCTCACTGGTGTTGTTTTGCACCAGCGCTCATTTATGTACAGACACACCCCGCCTCCTCGCGATTTGCCAGTGGTCGCTGCAAGCCGATCCATGCGAAACGGAACACCAAAACCATCCAATGCAATGCCAGCGTCTGAGTCCTGAGTCTGTTGGTTACATCACCCTTAGTATGGGTACAGATGGTGTTCTGTGTTTTCACTGCTCTAAGTACTTCAAGACAGGGAAACCAGCACAAGCCAAGAGTATAGACCCAGCTTTTGTCAGTAATGGATTTAAAAACTGGAAAAAAGCACTTGAAAAATTTTCCATGCATGAGAAATCAGAGGGTCACAACGTTGCTGTTACAACTGCTGCCTATGAAAACAGGCCAGTTACTACACAGTTGAGCAGTGCAGTCAGTACACAGCAGGCAGAAAACAGAGCTAGCCTGTTAAAAATAATAGGGGGTGAGATGTTTCTGGCGAGGCAGGGATTGGCCTTTAGGGGGCATGAACATCATCAAGGTAACCTTGACCAGCTTTTAAAATACAAAGCTGAAGATGATCAATCATTCATTAGGTGGTTATCTGCAAAGAGGGGGGATGCAGACATCTTGGGATTGTCAAAATGTGCGTATAAATTTGATGAGTTCATCGATTATCAGGACAATTGCAGATGAGATCCGGTCCCTTCCAGTGTTGCAGTATTCAATAATTATGGATGGGACAAGGGATATCTCTGGTGTTGAGCAGGAGGCGCTGTGCCTACGTTATGTTGACATTGATTTGCTGGTGCACAAATACTTTATAGGGTTGTATGAAACAACTTCTACAACAGGTGAAAACCTTGCCTGAATCATTTTGGACGTTCTGTTAAGACTGAATTTGCCAATATATGGCCTCAGAGGTCAAGCATATGATGGGGCTTCAAATATGGCAGGAAAGTACTCAGGTGCCCAGGCTGTTATTTAGCGAGCACAGCCACTAGCGCCATATATACATTGTGGAGCACACTGTGTTAATTTAATTACACAACACGCTTGCTCAGCCTCCAGTGTCGTGCGAAATGCACTTGACTGGATACATGACCTTGGCACATTTTTTGGGCAGTCTGGTAAGCTGAAAGACAAGTTTAATGCCATTGTTGCAGCTGAAGGGGAAGGGCCAGCCCTGTCCATCAGGCCTTTATGTCCCACTAGGTGGACTGTACGCTCACCTGCTATCCATGCTGTTCTCAGCCAATATGGGATGGTACTAAATGCACTGGATGAGATGGCTGCAAGTAATTCTGAATTTGCAAGCCGGGCATAGGGCTTACTTGTTCGACTGCAACAGGGTAATGTTGTACTGGGACTTCTGCTTGCTTTAGATGTGATCAGTGAACTAGAGGTTCTAAACGCATCTCTCCAAAAAAACACTCAGACAGTGGAGGGCATGCTCTCTGCAGTTTCTCTTGTCCAAGAAAGCTTGAAATCCAAACGAAACACTGAACACTTTGAGGCAGTCTTTAAGGAGGCAGGAGACATGTGTAACAATCTGTCTCTAGAGACCATTGTTCCACCACGCACACATAGGCCCCCTAAGAGATATTCTGGGCAGGCTCCTGCATACACACCTGGATCAGCTGTGGATTTTTACAGTTCTACCGTGTCCTTGACACCTTAGATGCACAAACTACTGAGAAGTTTATGCAACCAGGCATTCAAACTTTAAAAGAACTGGAAAACTCACTCCTGACTCCCGTTACAAATGATGCAGCAGTTCAGAAATATCCTGAACTGAACGAGGAAGACTTGAAAGTCCAATTAGCCATGTTTAAAAACAAGTACAAGGTCAGCACAACTGCAGATGCTGTGCATGTTTTGAGAGAAATGCCTCCTGAAGTCCGTGGCCTATTTGATCAGGTAGAGACATTAATAAGATTGTTGATGGTGGTGCACATATCATCTGCTGAGGCAGAGTGCAGTTTTAGTGGGTTACGCAGTTTGAAAACTTGGTTGCGATCAACCATGACACAAAAAAGACTCAATGGCATTGCTGTGTGCCATATTCACCAAGAGAGGTTTGACAGACTGGACAGACAAGAAATTGCCAAGCAGTATGTTCAGGGTAATGAAAGGAGGAGAGATGTTTTTGGGTCCTTCATTGAGTACATTTGTTTGGCTGCACTAGAGGGAATTACTCATATTCCGTATACTTACTTATTTTTATGTAAATATGTTGTAGTTATTTTATTTTATTATTATTATTATTATTATTTTTTGCACATAGGTTCTTTGCTTTTTTGTTCATAATGATAGACTTTGAATGCTGAGATAAGCAAATGTTTAAATATAACATACTCTGCTGAAGACATGAAGTTTTGGTGGGTGATTGGCATACTAGTCAAATAACAGTCTGATCATGCATTGCTAGTGGTGATCAGGTAGGCCTTTGTTTACCTTTGTTCATTGTTGTTTATCCATGATTTCAAATAAGAATCCCCCAATGGTTTTTTAGTGAAAATCATTAGCCCAAATTATGCAAAGTAACTACTTGAGCACTAGTTAAAGCCCAAGTTACGCAAAATAACGAATTGAGTTTAAATAATTTGCTGACAGCTTGGTCACCCCCAGTTAAAAAATCCTATCTGCGCCCCTGAGGCCAAGTCAAAGGCAGGCAGCAAACAATCAGAGTAGATTAACAGTCCAGGTAGGCAAAGGGGAAACAAACAGAATAAACTCTCGGTAATGTCAGCTAGGTAGAACAAGACTTCGCAATGAGGTGTGAGAGAACTCAGCTTAAGTAGTCCAGATAATGACTAACACCTGTATGGGTTATCAATCCCAGGCCCGGGGTTTAGGGAATTTAAGTCTGAAAGAACTGGTTAGGAGCCCTCTGGTGGTGATTGGAGGGAGCCTGATTTGTGACCGAAGGTCTCTTTTACTTTACTTATTGGATTTTTAATAGCTGATGTCATGAACAAGTATTAACTATAATAGGCTAAAGGAACTTTTAAAAGCTGTAAGAATCAATATTTGATGAAGCAGCTAATGGACAGGGTGCAATTTCGTTTGGTTTCCGTCCCCAGACGTGACTCTAGATAGCGGGGCAACTTTGTCATAATTTAGTGCTGATCCGTGGCCTGCCGATCCTCAAGGAAATATGAATGAAGCGCTATTCAGCCAGCAGAACCCGGAAGGTGCTGTCATCAAGAGTTTATTAGTAAACAATGACTTAATCTGACTAAAATTACCATGGTTACTAAACAGATAATAATTATGATAGGCCTATGATTCTAGAGTTAGCATATAATATATCTATAATATGGCCAAATCAAATACAAAATCGTACACAAAGGAATGCAAATGCTCGTCTATACACTGATAAGATTTGCAATGTTATAAACCAATGGAATTGGGGGTGGGTGGAGCGACACATCTCGCTCCACCCAAATGTGTCACCCCGCCCCAATTGTCCAGGTTGCACTCTGGAGTACATGAAGGAGGGCGGCCTTTATCACAGTCATCACATCCGGCTCCGATTATTAGCGTACAAGAAACTCTGCTTGCTTTATTGTCAATGGACAGACGCCAGTTTTGTGAAGAAAATACAACAAATTTAGTTTCGTTGAACATTGAAGCAATAAACCCGATTCCACAGCATCCCGGACAGCACACGTACATCTGGCCGATGTCGGCCCAATATCGAAACGTTTTGTAAAACATCTAAAAAAGCATCGGCCAGGCGTAAGCTGATATAATGCGGTCAGTGCTCTGTTTTCCAGCTCATCACTCAAAGGCCCTGAGTCGGTTCATGACCGCAGGCTGATGCCATGCTTATCTGTTTGCGCGAGCTCAGTTATTCATCTCTTAGCAACCCACAGAGAGAAGAGACTCATCCTGGCGACATCTGTGTCTTTCAGGTAAGATTTCACTTGAGCTCATTTGGAAAAAAATACTACTTTGTTAATTCTGTGACACTTAAAAGGTACAAATAAGGCACTCGGTGTGCTACAGCACAGGTAAAGAGACTGTGGCTCATTTCCAACTAACTAGCTAATGGTCATGGTAGCGATTTTTTTTATTTATGTTATCGCCTAATGCGTTTCCAGTAATTTCTCAAGGGGGAAATGTAAACGCGGATTATTAAAGTTCTAACTTTAATAATTAAGTAGTCCTAACTACTTTTTCGCCGTGTTTTTCACTCTTTTACTGGCTGCCAGAAATGATCTGTCTCTATACGGTGAGCTATTGATGCTTTTTTAACTACAAAATGAGTTTTAAATTCATTATTGAATTGATTATTGAATGATACTGTAAACTATTATTGTAATGTTTTAACTCTAGATGCTTTTTTGTGCAAATGTTGTGTGCGTGGAGAGTTGTCATGGAAACGGGGCGTCAACACAACTACTGGCAAGCAGTAAACTCTGTCTCGTTCCGTTTTCACTGCTTTCAGGTAAGTTTAGTCATTAAAATCACACTAATATTACAAACAAACATTCATGACACGTTTCTTTCTTGTTATTGCGATGTTTCAATTAAATATTTATTTTATAAAATTGGTTTAGTGTCTTCAAAAAAAAACGTTAGCATCTTAGCAGTTTTAAGGTAGGCTAACTCTATAGATTGAGCTCTTGCTTATGAAACTCTGGGCTTTTAATCAAATCTTCATGTGTGTATATGAGAGATTTTGATAACCTTTACAGACCTTTGCTGGCAATTTGTCAATAGGTTATTGGAAAAGTGTAATTTGCTGAAAACTAGTTCAAACGCATTTTGATCTTTCATGGTAAACAAATATTAATACAAATTGTTCTGTGATTTCAGGAGGACAGAAAGGAACACTATAGAACAGAAGGGAAGCTCCAATATTTTAACATTTCTGAAGGGATCTAAAGTTACTGATTTAGAAGCTCATGAAATACATTAATATGCATTTTCAGAATATATTTAACCAATTTTAAGAAGGCCTTGACATCAAAATGTAAGTGACACGGGACGTAAAACTAAAAACATGGATTATGTTATTTTAAGATTATATTATTAGTAGAATAATTTGTTTTGTATTATGTATATACAGTGCACAGCATAAACGAGTACAGCCCCTCTGAATAAATATAAATATGTATTTTCTTAATGATCAGTGAAATGTACAGGTAGGTGGAACACCTGCTAGGCATCACTGCCAGTCACACCTCCTCCGGTGCCCACGGGTCAGCTGCCATCAGCCAGGGACCACCATTTACCAACGTTTCGCTCCTTTAATCCTGGAACGTCTCCTGGTGGCGGAGCAGTGACAGGGACGTCTCCCTGTCACCCCCTGCAGCTGATAGATGTTACCCTCTGCGGCTGTTGTCAGGGTTAGTTGCTCTTTTCCCCAGCTATTGTCTTTTCTCCTCAGCCAGAGCCAAAAGCTCCCCTTCTCGGCCGCCACCGCTAGCTCTTTGATTGCCTTCTTTTGGATCCCTCTGATCACTCCTACCTCCAGCCAGCCTCCCGGCACTCAGCAGCCAGCTCTAAGTACTTGGCCTTCTTGCATTCGTAGGCGGCCTCCATCCCCCCCCTCCGCTGGTATTGTGAGCTCAATGAGCAGCACGGATTTTGCCTTGGTGGACCACACCACTATGTCAGGGCTGTAGAGGCTGTAGGCTGCAGAGATGTAGCAGTGATCTCGACCGGGAAACGGAGCTGCCTGTCAAGGTCGACAATCATGTTCCACTCCTGGTCAGGGGAAAACGGCCTAGGTGTTTCTCTTGGTCTGATGTTTCTTGTCCCCCCGTCTTCCATGACAAAGCTGATGTGGTTGGCTGATGTTACTAATATAATTCATTGAAAGATGTCACAATTCAAATGTATTAAACATATACTTAATAAAAACAACAAAATATATGCCAATATTTTCTGCAAGATAAGTAAATTAGACAATTTTGTTTAAAAGAAGGACTGAAGAAATGAGTATACTCTAGATTTAATTCAATAAATGCATAATATTCTAGTACTTAGTATGTCCTCCAGAACTTTAAGTATACTGCTCAAGTTGCTTGTACAAGAATGTACAAGTTCATGACCAATTTTTACATCTTTCCTGTTTAAATCCTGGAGGATGATCTCCTTAAATGCTTTGGTCTTTAATGGGGAGTTTTGCTCAGCTCTTCTCTACAGAATCCCCCACAGCTGCTCAAGAGCGTTAGGATTATGATTCAGTGCGCAACATAACACTTTTAATTTTCAGGAAATTACTTGTCTTTAAATGTTTTGGTTCAATATACTTACCTGTTGATCAAAAATAGCCTTAAACACACACACACACACATATATATACATATATATATAAACATACACATATATATATATATATATATATATATATATATACGCATACACATATATACATATATACACACACACATATATATATATATATATATATATATATATATATTAGTTTTATTTAGTGACTTTCAGGAGGGTTTACTCCTTTTTGCAACACAACATTGTATTATGTTGATAAGAAAATCTTATTTTGCTGAATAATTTTGACATTCTTCTTTGTTAATTGATCAAGCAGTCTTGTTGGAACGTTATATCTCCAAAGAACCCTACCATGTCATCTAAGTAAAGAGTAATTGCTGAATGTGTTAAGTTTTAGTAGTGGTGTACCCATTTATGCTGTGCACTCTGCATGTTATAATATTTGGTATACATTATTCTTTCTTTTATCTGCATTTTACCTCTGCTCTAGCCTATTTCCTTATAAAACTTGGAACTGCAAACTAAATATTGTTGGCTCTGTGACAGATTGCTTGTTTTGTTCCAAGATTCTTCAGTGATGATGGCCTGCTGCACCCCAGCAGAGTTGGAGTGAACCTACTGCCAGACAGTGGCGTACCGTAAAGTTTCAGTCAGGGCCTTCAGTAAGCAACTGTAAACTTCATGTACACATCTTACACATCTCTGTTACAGCTAATGCAGCCATATGCATATAATGCACATATTATGCTGCACACAGGCTCTCAACAGCAATGACGGCTAATCAACAATTTCAACAGTTGGCTAGATTAGGGTGGGTTAAATGCAGAGTAGATTTCTCTACATAGTCAGTAAAAGTAATCCGCCAATACACAGGTCACTGTGCACATTCACGTCACTCCAAAATGACGACTCACCCAAAGCAGCAGAACTGTACAAATACTGGACATCCACACACCACACAACAGTATTATCAACGCACCACGCACACCTCCACAACAATATGCATGATACAAAACTCGTCAAATATATAAAGCACTCAACTGTCACTTGTAAATAAAGTCCATGGGTCTATCATTCCATGTCCCTTTACGCAGATTAAAAAGTAAACACGGTCAACAAAATATTTTGTGCTCGGTGATAACTGTTAGCCACTTATAGCACTCATAGTTGCAATCTTTGAAATGGCACATAAAAACTTTGCTGGCCTTTGTTAGCAAATTCAGTATGGGTGTAGGTCTTCCTTTCTCAGTTATTATCTTTTGTCTGCAAAAGAGCGCCTTGAAAAAGGCATTTTTAGTAGATGGGTAACAAGATCTGGTGTAGGCGCCAATGACTGCCTCATTTACTTTTCATTGAATTTCACTTAAGTTCCTTGGAAATCCCTAACTAAAGGCATGGTCTAACGCTGGGGGTAGCACTGGGTATGTAGCTAGACCCAGAGGGCGGGATGTCATTGTACGTCAAAATTTGATTGGCTGATGATTCTTTCAGTAATGCTTGTAACAAATCAGATGTGACGTCTTTCAACAAAAGGGTAGCACTATCTGTAGTGCTGGCTGCAGACTTTTTTATGTAGGATATTCCAGTTCAACCTCAACTAAACAAATCATAGGCAATTTGTGGACATCACACAAATAAAAATGATACCTAAATAATCAATAAAACATTTTTTTCACACAATTAATTTTTTATAGGGCCAGCAGTGAAGGTCCATCTGCCCCTGACAGCCCACCACTGCTGTCAGACAACATCACCAAGATGCTTCAAACCACAGGACTAGCAAGTAAAATCTCGAACATACACAACTGTTTCATAACGCCCGTTTCACACCGCAAGTGTGAGCGGCACAGAAGCGGTGCGAATGCAAAGCAGGAGCAGAGTGTACCCACTGTGCTTTCATGCGGCAGCGTTTGTCACGCACAGCTGAAACGCTGCTTGTACTGCAATACAGATGAGTATCGTTATTTCTGTCATATTTTCTAGTGTTCTTCTCCGAACACAGTGTGCCATGTGCTTTGATGTATGATATTATTGCCAACATACTCTGTGATGCGACCGTGTCCCCCTCCCCTCTGTCCCACACACATATGTAAATAACATATATTATATATAGGTAGTTTACACGATAAACCTGAGCCAAGTTTTCAAGATGTTTATACGAAAAAATTGCCAACCCTGTCAGAAAAAATTATGTCTGACCCTTCGCACATTTTGTATGAGGAATATTAATTTTTACCATCTAGCAGAAGGCTTATAGTTGCATATGCTAGATCAGTGGTTCTCAAACTTTTTACACCAAGTACCACCTCAGAAAATATTTGGCTTTCCAAGTACCACCATTATGACCAACATTAAAATGCAGTATAAATTGTTGCCCAATGCTCCGGGTGTGTGTTCACGGTGTGTGTGTGTGTGTGTGTGTGTGTGTGTGTTCACTGCTGTGTGTGTGTGTGCACTTTGGATGGGTTAAATACAGAGCACAAATTCCGAGTATGTCACGTCACTTTCAGTAGCACTATACACAGTAAAAAAAAAAAAAACGAGTCAATTTTAATCCTTATAAGGATATTTATTATTGTCAGCCTCTTAAAATATAGTAAATACACAGTTTGAACATGAACACTGCACCGTGTTCAACCTTTTAATTTTCACATAACCGCACGCAATATAACATGATTTAATTATGGTAATTCTAACTTTATTCTTAAAATAGTATTAAGTTAATCTTAAGTTATTTTTCAGCATGACACTAAAATGCCGCTGTAGGGTAGTTTTACTGCATGCAAATACTAAAATGCCGCTGTAGGGTAGTTTTACTGCATGGAAACACTAAAATGCCGCTGTAGGATAGCAAACACTAAAATGCCGCTGCATGCAAACACAATCTTGGCACAGCAGTCCCAAAAATTTAAAACAAAGAATATAAACAAATGAAAATAAAATAGTATGAAGTTGACAACCCTGACTCCCCATATATTCTCATTGGATGCACCTTTAGAGAGAAATTCATCTTTACGGATTCCATTGGCTAATGAAAGTGTTTTTAATTTGTGATTTGAATTATTTCGTTGTAAAGTAGTCATTTGTAGCATTCTATAAATATATTTATTAATGTCAGTGAGGCAAGTATTTGCTGAGTTTCGGTTCATGTTTTGTGAAGTGTTGCTGCTCCAGATCAAGACTGTTAGTTTTCTTTAATTTAAAATAATAAAATATTTTCTTTATATTGTGAGTGCACATGAATAAAACGGTTTGCAGCTTCGAATAATGTATACTCTTACCTTTATGAGGAGAAAATACACCGTATTTAAATTTTCCACTCTTAGGCCTAATAAGAAAAAAAATGCAAGTGATATCGTTAGACCTCCATGTCCTTCAAAGCATTGTTCAGCTTCAACTTTTAGCACAAATGATTTTATATAGATATCACACATTTATCTTTCATTTTTAAATTTATATTGTGAATGCTAGAAGTTTTTGTCTCAAAATCGTGTTTATTTGAGAAGGCTAAACTGATCAAACATATGCTCAACTCATTGTCTGGCGCTGGTCACTTGGTATTTAACAAAAAAAAAAAACGTCTTTACGATTACTCAAGAGCACTCGTAGATCTACGAGGATTTTTAAGTGCTACTCAAGTTACGATGCTTTTGGGAAACAGACCATAATATTAAACTCAGTCATACGGTCATTTTTACGAACTTCTTAGGCTTATGATGCTTTTGGGAAACAGACCTTAATAATAAGATCAGTCGTACGATCGTTTTTACGAACTTCTTAGGCTTTCGATGCTTTTGGGAAATGCAGCCCTGAGCGATTTTGTGTTTTTGCATGTTCGTGTGAACAATCGTTTTGATGTTCTTGTGATAATGTTGCTGTTAATGAATGTGATCTCTGAGAGGAATGGATGGGAACCGATATCAAGATTTGCTTCTGCCATTTTGATCTACAATGTTGTATTTTCTCTACATTTATCTCTGGCAGATCAAATTTGCTATCGTTACCTTACATGGTTAAAATTATATACTGCTCAATACTTCATATAAAATGAGCCACATAGGACAGTTTAAATAAATGTCCTTGCTAAAAAACAAACAAAGAATAGAAGCCCAATATAAACCTTCAGAGAAATTCCAATGGTTTCCATTAAAATACCATTATGAACCATTAGATTTTTCCAATTACAAAATTACAAAATTCAGTTTTGTAGTGTCTTTTGGGCATTTTTCCAATATGATTTAACATCCCACCAATATAATCCAACACATACCAGTAGACACCATTATAGTTTCCATGAAAACCAATACAATTCCAATTATAACCATTAAATCATTACATTATCTATTGTGTTTTGGGCATGATTGTATTGCTTTTTTTTAGCAGGGATGAAGAGATTTATAATATGGAAACATGTTAAAATTCTACTTTGTGTTTAAATAAGATTTTATGATCACTGTCCGTTTCTGCACATATCAAACTATAACATGTTCATTACTTTATTGCTCGTGTTATTATAATAAAATCAGACTATATTTAGATATTGTGTTCTCTATAGTTACCAGTAGTTATTTTTGGCAAGCTTGCTTCTTCCAAACATAAATTAATATTATTAATATATTATTTTTAATCAGGCTATAACTTGTTATTGTCACGTTTTTTTATTGATCCTAATTTCCATATTTACATGCTGCAATGTTGTGTGATTTTCAATGAAATATTTGATGATAATAATTTGCTTTTTCTCCTCCAATCCTCATTCACAAAGACTGTTGATGCTGATCAAATGTAAAGCATATTTTAATTCCGTTTCGTTTAATTTTGTAGATCTGCTTTTTGAAAAGAAAGGAATATATATATATATATATATATATATATATATATATATGTGTGTGTGTATATATATATATATATATATATGTGTGTATAAACAGCGTATCTTGTACACACACTAAGTAGCTAATTTTCCCTGTATTATTTCCCTCCTCTCGACGCTTCACACTCCAGTCCAGTGGGTGGCGCTAAACACATTTGTTTGTTTGCCAAACACCATTAAACCTCAGAGGAAGAAGTTCAGTTTCACCGCGCTCTCTGTTGTATTGTCTTGATGCTGATTGCCGTGCGTGATTGAATACAAACTGTTAGAAATGTACTTTCTATTAATAGGAAAATACAGTTTTTGAATCTGTTCAGTAAATACCTGTAATATTCTCATCATCATAGTCGTGACTAAGTTTTCAAGCAAGCTGGAATATCTGGAGGAGTATAATCTGAACTGAGATCTGCTGCTGTAAAGATGGTGTTTGTTAAAGAAGAGAGCGAGGAGAACACATGTGAACCAGAAACCTGGAGAATAAAACACGATGAACCAGAAACCTGCAGAATAAAACACGAGGAACCAGAAACCTGGAGAATAAAACATGAGGAACCAGAACCCTGCAGAATAAAACAAGAGGAACCAGAAACCTGGAGAATAAAACAAGAGGAACCAGAAACCTGGAGAATAAAACACGAGGAATCAGAAACCTGGAGAATAAAACAAGAGGAACCAGAAGCCTGGAGAATAAAACACAAAGAACCAGAAACCTGGAGAATAAAACACGAGGAACAAGGAGGTTGGTGTTTATTCTTCATTCATCTTTATTGACTGTTTAATGACTGTTTGTGTCACATGATCATTACGCTTACAAAGCTTTAAAAGTTTAAGAACTAGAATCCAAAACAATATTGCAATATCTTTAATACATCCTGAGTTAAGGCTGATTTATACTTCTGTGGTCGGACAGATATCCCGGGTGGGCAATTGTTGGGGGGGGGTAGATAGATAGATATTTTTTTATAATATTTATATTAAACAGTATATTCACACTTTATCTACCCCAGATATATATATATATATATATATATATATATAAATATTTTAGAATGTTTATATTCTACAGTATTTTATAATTTGCATCTGCTCTAGATAGACAGACAGATAGATAGATAGATAGAATTTCTGTTTTTTATTTAATTTTTTGTGGATGTGCGGGGGTACACCTAGTGTTTTGTTTTCTGAGTGGATTATATTACATTGTATTAGTGCTGAGCGATATGACCAAAAATGTATATCAAGGTATTTTTCTAAATTATACCTGTTTCACGGTATATGGCGTATTTATTTGTTTCATGCATAACCGGGTCTTAACCACATTTTCTACTGACTGGACATTGGACATTTATTATGAATTTACATTAAATCAGTTTCAAACTGGTTTGGATTCTGCACAAACACTAATGTGGACCAAAAGTGTAGCACATTTATGTAGGTTAACACTAGAGTTTGGAATCCACGTTAAAGTAAACCTTCAACATCCGTGACGGATGGGAAGATTCAATAATTCGCTCAGTGCATCGTCAAAAAAAGTTAACAATGCGGTGCATCGGTTTAAAAAGTGTGCTTCAGATATAACTTGGCATTTGTGTCGCAATGCACCATTTCAAACGTACTTGCATCAGTAAAAAAAGTTTTATTTATATATAATTACTAGTGGAAAGTGACCAATAATTTGTGACTTATATTTTATATGTAGATTGATTTCTCCTCTCTAAACTGTTTCTCAAGTGCATTCTCTCATCACCGCTTTATGTGAATATGGCATATCACGTCGATCGCTACTTTCTGTCATACACCATGCCTATCAAGTAAAGGATATTGTTGGCAGTGGAAACGCAAGCTGGATCAGGGTGTTCCGTCCCAAACTGTACCGTAACGTACTGTTCTGACCGGTACCGTTCTGTGGAAATGAGCCATTAAGTGGCACTGATCTCAAATGTTAGTCTAGAGCCTTGCACTGTTACATCAGGGTTCACTTTTATGTTCACATTTCACAATTTTTACTTTTATTTCAGAGTTGATTGAAGAAAAAGAGAAGAATGAAGAATCAAGAGAAGTTGAGGACAGAAATAATGTCAAAACTGGAGAAAAATCTCTGAGTTGCTCTCAAACCACACTGAAAGATTTAAAGAAAAGAGCAGAGACATCTTTCACCTGCACTCAGTGTGGAAAAAGATTCACAGTCAAATATGGTCTTGAGTGTCACATGAGAGTTCATACTGGAGAGAAACCGTTCACTTGTGATCAATGTGGGAAGAGTTTCAGACAATTAGCACACCTTAAGAGACACATGAAAATCCACACTGGAGAGAACATGCACACATGCGGTCAGTGTGGTGAAATGTTTTTATTGAAAGTTATTTCAAAGGATAATTCATGTCATTTGTGTTGTCTCAGTTTTTTGCGTCAAAAACCTTTTAAATGTTCACAATGTGACAAGAGATTCAGTCAGGCAATACATCTGAAAATACACAATATGATCCACACTGGAGAGAAACCTTATAAGTGTTCACACTGTGACAAGAGATTCATTAGGTCAAGAGACGTTAAAATTCATGAGAGGATCCACACTGGAGAGAAACCTTATAAGTGTTCACACTGTGACAGGAGATTCATTAGGTCAGGAGACTTAAAAATTCACAAGAGGATCCACACAAGAGAGAAACCTTACGCGTGTTCACACTGTGACCAGAGATTCAGTCAGTCAACACATCTGAAAACACATGAGATGATCCACACGGGAGGGAAGCCTTATAAGTGTTCACACTGTGAAAAGAGATTCAAAAAGTCAGGAGACCTGAAAACACATGAGAGGATCCACACTGGAGAGAAACCTTATAAGTGTTCACACTGTGACTCAAGATTCAATCAGCCACAAAATCTAAAAAAACATGAGATGATTCACACTGGATTGAAACCTTATAAGTGTTCACACTGCAACAAGAGATTCAGTAGGTCAAACGACCTGGAAACACACGAGAGGATCCATACTGGAGAGAAACCTTATAAGTGTTCACACTGTGACAAAAGATTCAGTGATTCATCATATCTGAAAACACATGAGAGGATCCATACTGGAGAGAAACCTTTTAAGTGTTCACACTGTGACAAGAGATTCAGTGATTCATCATATCTGAAAACACATGAGAGGATCCATACTGGAGAGAAACCTTATAAGTGTTCACACTGTGACAAAAGATTCAGTGATTCATCATATCGGAAAACACATGAGAGGATCCACACTGGAGAGAAACCTTATAAGTGTTCACACTGTGACCAGAGATTCAGTCAGTCAACACATCTGAAAACACATGAGAGGATCCACACGGGAGGGAAGCCTTATAAGTGTTCACACTGTGACAAGAGATTCAAAAAGTCAGGAGACCTGAAAACACATGAGAGGATCCACACTGGAGAGAAACCTTATAAGTGTTCACACTGTGACAAGAGATTCAAAAAGTCAGGAGACCTGAAAACACACGAGAGGATTCACACTGGAGAGAAACCGTATCACTGCACTGCATGTGGGAATCGTTTCAGGAATTCATCTGGTCTACACAGACATACAAAAAGATATCACACACAGACACACATTTAGCTGTATACGTAAATATTGTGTATGATATTGGTGTTTCGTCCAGACGTATCCAGCGTTTTGGGAGCCTTAAAACACAATTTTTTGAAACCGGGTCCCAGAGTGCATAAATCTGAAAATGACACCTTTTGCGTTTTGTGTGTACAACCAATCCGTATATTTTGTGACATGATGATGTCATAACCCCACGTCTCGACCCCAGTCAGACACTGCTATGTCACATAAAAGCAACAACCACAACAATGGTGGATTACATGATTGTGTTTGTGCTGAAGAAGCTACTGAGCCTATGAGCTTTACTAACTTTACTAGCTTTTCTTGTTGTTGTTTTGGATTTGTATACAGGCTTATTTATGCACATGCTCCAAGTTGTCTTCATTTTTTGTGTATCTCTGTGGCAGAATTACAGCACCTCATACTGGTGCTGGCATGTACAGGTGCATCTCAATAAATTAGGATGTCATGGAAAAGTTCATTTATTTCAGTAATTCAACTCAAATTGTAAAACTTGTGTATTAAATAAATTCAATGCACACAGACTGAAGTCTTTGGTTCTTTTAATTGTGATGATTTCGGCTCACATTTAACAAAAACCCACCAATTCACTATCTCAACCATTGTCCAACACTTAATATTAATTGAAAATGAAGATCGAAGCTGTTTAAAGGGTCATGAAACCCCAGAACACAACAGATATGTACAAACTTCATTTCAGTGAAAACACAAATAGTACTCATAAATGTTATCAATAAGTTGAAATTGGTTATTTTTCTGAGGAATTTCATTCTTCCGGGTTGAAAATCAAGGTTACATCACAGGATGTGATGTAGAGCCGGCCCTCGGAGTGTGTTATAAGGCTTGTTTTGAGGCCCTGTCCCAAATGGCACCCTAAACCCTTGCGGTCTTCCTCTTAGTCTGCACTTCCGTGACGTAATGCCGCTTTGAGTGTCGGGTAGAAGTCTGCTGTGAGCTTGCACCAGTGCGGGCTCGGCAGAATTGCGGATCAAGCATAACGGCTGCAAAGGGAGTGCTCGCGAGCACCCTTCTGAACACTAAAAGGAAGAATGGGACACCCTATGGTCTCGTGGACTTAACGGACACACGGCCATTGTAAGACCGCAAGTGCACATGAAGTGTTCCATTTGGGACAGTAGATGAGCAAAATCTGCGCAGAACCGATCACCAGTGTTCACTGCGAGATGCATACCGATTAGAAAAGTGTCCGAGTTTCATCCGCCTTGCTCTGATGTCATACTGGCGTGTGCCAAAAATACTCTTGCTACGGCGAGGCAGCTGTGTCAGATTGTGCAATCGAGCGCAGTTGATCTCCACCGACTGCACTAATCAAAAGCATGATGGGAAGCGACTGACTAACGACACAGCTTAATGCTCATTTGTCAAACATCTGTGATGCTGCATTCTCTTTTAAAATGTTTAATTTTTTATCTGATTCCATGCGATTATGTATTTAAATTCTGCATGAATATTTCCAAGCACTATGACAGTGCGATCTCTGTGTGAGATATGTTATTGTACTCGTATTTAAAAAATTAAAATAAAAAAATACATGTTTGAATTAATTAGAAATGGATGATAAATATGAATTTTTTATATAATTTAATTGTAAGCACTTTGGGTGTATAGAATTTAATTGTAAGCACTTTGGGTGTCTTGTTAATCATATTTATATAAAAGCAACAAAACTGAAATAACGTTTATCAGCAGCACAGCACATGAGTGAGAATAACGCCATATCTGCCTTTGATCTCAATGGTATCTGTTCTACTTCGAGAGGGCAAAACTGTCCTTCTTGACAGCGTTTATTTTACTCCTCCCCTCACTACAGTCGCCTACTCTCGCTTACATTTCAGGCGAGGCAACAAGTAGGTATAACTGCAGTCTGGAGATCTCCAAAATCTTATATATATAAAAACATGAGAGCAGAGCCCAAAGCTCGTGGCCAGTGGTCTTTGGACCAGAGCTTGAACCTCTGCTTAATGATATAAATGAGAATCTCCCCACAAGCTCTCCCCTGAACCATCTCTGCGCAGCACAGGGAGAAAGATTTTACTCTATCGCTTTGTTTTAAGCAACGGCAGCATCCTGTGGCTCGAAAGTTGCAGGGTAGGATGGGTTAGTGACGCTGGGTGCACCTTAAAAGGTGCCATTGACCAGTAAGGTCCGGCTGGGGAGTTACGGAACGGCCCGGCGATCTCATAATGCATAATCTTATTAACTGCATATCTCCTGAACTGCAAATTTCTTTACCACACTATTCAGCACGAATCCTGCCGTGTAGTCAATTTCACTGGTTAAGGTTAGGGTCAGGTGTGGGGTAGGTTTAGGGGTTTGCACTTTTGTAGTGTAGGAAATTATCACTGGGATTGACTCAACCAATACAATCTTTAGAATCATCTGTGAGGCAGTGTTTGCGCTGAATTTGTTTTGGAAGAATCAAAATGTGCATGCTTGTCATGTGCCTGTCTGTCAATGGGAGGAAGCCACGCCCTATTTTGGCTCTCCCACCCCGTTTTGGAGTTCCTGTCCCCGTTTGGAGATCTCCAGGCTGCAATTATACCCTTCTCTCAGGCGAGGCACATTTCAAACAAGCTTATTGATAGGCTGCGGGGGTGGGAGAGGGCCGTTTCTAAGTCAGTTTCCGAGCGTTTTTCTGCATTTATTCATGAGAAAGAGCTTGTTCAACCCAATCACTGCACTGTAGTATGCATATAAATATCTGCTGTATTATGAATAAGCATAATTCTTTACAGGGGCAGTCGTGGCTCTAATGGATAGAGCGTCGGACTTGTAACCTGAGGTTGTGGGTTCGAATCTCAGCTCCGGCAGGAATTGTCCATGACTGAGGTGAGACCCTTGAGCAAGGCACCGAAACCCCCAACTGCTCCCCAGGCGCCGCAGCGTCGGCTGCCCACTGCTCCAAGTGTGTGTGCACTTGGATGGGTTAAATGCAGAGAACACATTTCACTGCTGGTTATACTCTGTATAATTATGTATGTGACAAATAAAGCTCATCTGAGCTTAATAAAAAATATAAGATAGTACCGCTTCTTTCCTCTGTGTATTCAGAGACATGCCTTGACATACAGTAAGTGCTCCTATCCTCAGTGCGACAACAAAAAAAGTATTCTTTGCGTTAATCCTACAACGCGACAAGAGCTGAAGTTTGGGTGCAGGCAGGTGGTTTTCCGTGTTCTATCAACACGCATGGAAAAATAGTTTGTAGCAAATATTTTGTACAGGAGAGATTTGTGAATTAGAGACTGGTGGAATCCGGGTTTGCCGATCGCCTTGTTTTAAAGAAAGAAGCTGTACCAATTCATGCATCCACTACTTTTATCCGTATTATTCATGAATGAACTCTTATGATCCAATCACTGAGCTATATTATGCACGAGGTTATCTTACAGTGGATAATTAAAATCTGATGAATGAGCTTCCGCTCTCAGTTCATTTCTGTAAACCTGACCGCAACAATATTTAATATGTAACAATACGTGGAGCGCGCATGAGAGAGTGGTTTCTGCACAGAACGCTGCGACGAGTTTAACAACACTTGCTCCATGGATCATAGTTCATATCCAGACCAGAGCAAGCATGTTTCATTCATATTTTATATTCTCATGCTCCAAACATGAACCAGCACCGTATAACTGCACATATCATGTCTTCTTCAAATGAAATATGTGTGAATAAGGGCATGCCCTGATATAGTGGTACACCTGATAATGAGCGCTATCATGGAACGAACCAAGGGGGGGGGGGTTACATACATGGTTCATAAACATACATAATAACATACAAAATAATAGGCTACTAACAGTCCTAATGGTATTAGTTGATCGTACGTTAGTGTATGTATTTTTATGCCATGATTCTCCCACGATTCTGAAAACAAACATTAGAAACCAAATGTAATTTATTTGAGTTTCTGACAAAATGATTTATTTAATGTTATAAATTAATCTATTTAAAAATGATGAATTAAATCAAGCAATTAATTAGGCTAGCCTATGTAAAGAATAATTTTAAAAACATAATTGAATTTTCGAATAAATTTTTTTGAATGATTCAGGCATTAAATACATTCAACAGTCACTGTTTGCCACCCACTGGCATAATGTAACAATCTATACATACGAGCTATATATCTGGATTAAAAACTTTCATTCCAATACTTTCGTTATTATTTAGTGTTTGCAACACAGAATTGTAGCCTACTGTGTACATAGACTGTTTGTTTTACATTTACATTGTACATTTTGCATTTAGCAGACACTTTTATCCAAAGCGACTTACAGTGCATTCAGGCTATACATTGTTTTGTCAGTGTGTGTGTTCCCTGGAAATTGAACCCACAACCTTTTGCGCTGCTAACGCAATGCTCTACCACTGAGCCACAAGAATACTGTTTGTGAAGGTGTTTCAAACATAAAACATATGAAAGCATCTCTAGATCAGTGGCTGCGCAAAAGCAGTTTTAAATATTCCGATGTGATGCGATTTCAAAGGTTTAATTGGAATACGATTGCACATGTTTGAATCGAGATTGCGATCTTTTAATGAATAAATTTGCATACATATGAGCCTATGTTTTTTTTCAGACCTTAAAAGTATTCTAAATTTTTATTTATGGGTGAATATTCCTTTAATGGTAATAAAATAAAACACAAAGAAAAAAATAACTCACTGCACCTGACTGAAGAACTTTAATACAGTTGCTAAAGACCAGCAGTAGTAAAATAACTTTAACATTTTCAACATTTTAACATAACATTTTTCAAAACTTTTCAACATATCTTTTTGCACCAAATAGGAATGATTGGATGCTCGCCCCTGGGCACGAGAGCATGAGCTGGCTTCGGGACTGGAAGTTCCTAAGCTGGCTCGGCAATACCTAAATGCTCATTGCGGATGTCCTCGCACTCAACCATCTAAAGGTACTGATGCACTCACTTTGGGGCTGAAAGGGGTGGTGCTGAATTGTCAGATCATGCAGAAAGATCAAAGTCAGCAGGGGGAAAATAACTCTTATGCTTTTACTGTCAGCAGCCGGGGCATAAAGCAAGCAGCATGCCCTGCTCGTAAAGCTAAGCTGACATGGTACTGTTATGTTCCAAGAGAGGGGGACTTGGAACTAGGCTCTGTGAGGTAATACCTCACTACATGTGATATGACTGTTAATTGACATTCCCTTCAGGCATTGCTGGACACTGACTTCTCTATGTCAATGTTAAAATCGTGTCATGTGACAAATGTTGACAAATATCTGAATACTGCCTCGGTTCAATGTGTGCATGGGGATGTGAAATGGTATCCCAGAGCTGAGGTATTGGTAGAAGTACAAGATCAAATGTACCTACTGAATGTTGCTATAGTTGACCGTTTGCCTATGGACATGATTCTCGGACAAGACATACCAGTGTTAAATTACTTGTTACAAGCCACTGCTAAAGACTTGTAAATGTTGCCACTGTAACCCCTGTGAATTTGTCATGTCCTGCTATTACTCGGTCGCAAGCCAGGGCAGGTCTTTAGCCTCTACCAGATCTTGATGGTAGTCTGTTGCAGGGCAGTACCAAGGGCCCCAAGAAAGTCATGCCGACAAAGAAGGCTTGAAAAGTACATCAACCCCTGAGGCATCTGTAGAGGGTCTTAATGTTAGTGGTTGGCAGGTGCCAGGGAATATTGCTTAGCTGCAAATAAATTATGTGACTTTGAAACCATTGTATGAAAAAGCTACTTCTGCTAAGCAATTTAACTTGTGTACTGAAATATATGTGCTAATGAATGATGTGCTGTATTTGCAAGCTAATGATGTGACCCGTCTTGCTGTGCCAACTTGTCATCCACTTGTCTTACATCTAGCACACACAGTTCCTTGGGCTGGCCATTTGGGTCAACAAAAGACATACGCACGCATTAGCTCACGCTTTCACTGGCCAACATTTTACATTGATGTACTGACACATTGCAACACATGCACCTCATGTCAGAAAACCAGTGCTGTGCCCAAACGGAGCAGAGCACCCTTGCCTCCTCTCCCTGTGATTTCTGAACCTTTCAAGCGGATTGCTATGGACATTGTAGGGCCATTGGATAAAAGCAGTGCAGGTCATCAGTACATCTTGGTAATCAGTGACTACGCAACACGGTATCCAGAAGCTTTCCCACTGTGTACAATCACCACACCAAAGATCATCCATTCCCTCATTCAACTTTTCTCCAGGGTAGGAATACAAGAGGAGATCTTGACGGACCAAGGCACTAACTTCATTTCGCGGCTCATGGGGCAACTGATCTGACAGTTGGGCATCACAGCTATCTGGACAAGCCCACACCACCCCCAGACAGACGGACTGGTGGAAAGGTTTAATCAAACCCTCAAGAATACAGGTGCTGGTCATATAATTAGAATATCATCAAAAAAGTTATTTATTTCACTAATTTCATTCAAAAAGTGAAACTTGTATAATGTATGCATTCATTCCACACAGACTGATATATTTCAAGTGTTTATTTCTTTTAATTTAGTCTTGGTCCAGGGAACCCAGGGGAATGAGAAGCCCATCGCTGAACTCAGCTGCAAGCTGTTACCAAGGGAAACTTGTTATTCGGCGGTGGAGAAGGAGTGCCTCACCATTAAGTGGGCACTGGTAAGCTTACAGTATTACCTTCTTGGAAGAGAGTTCAGCCTGGAGACGGACCACAGAGCCTTGACCTGGTTACATTCTATGAAGGATCATAACGCCAGGGTCATGAAATGGTATCTGTCACTGAAGCCCTTCAACTTTAAGGTCCGGCACAGACCTGGAAGATTAAATGTTGTTGCCAATTACCTATTGTTACGTGCCTGATGTTAAAAAGGGATGATACCGTAACATTTATGTGAGACAACTGTTACTGGGTGTGGTGCAGATCAAAGAGGATACCGATAAGTGATATTTTCATTCACAAATGTCTTTACTGGTTGCGTTGAGGAAAAATATAAATAGTTACAAAAACGAGAAAATATATTCAGCACGAGAATTCAGCACGACGAAAGAAACAGGAGTGTCACCCAAATTAAAGAAATGAACAAAACAAAACAATCCTTATACTATCCTCTAAACTGACTAACAAAAAGAAATATGAAATTAGTCAGCCAATAAACACTGACCTAGAAGTGGAGCAAAAAGGAACACCGAAAGACAGGAGAGCGAGAAACAAAACAATATACACATAACACACGCGGAACGTAACACTCTCCCCCTTAAGACAAAACTATATGGATCAAAGAAACATATAGTTTTAACAATTCTTACTCCAATCTTCTTTTTCTAAGCTCTTGACAGAGCATCAGCCATTATGTTTTCTGAACCTTTCTTGTGTTCGATCATCAGATGGTAACCTTGGACAACCAGAGACCAGCGCATCAGCCGCTGATTCTGCTTATACATACGAGACAGAAATACTAAAGGGTTGTGATCAGTAAATACCATAATTGGCAAATTGCTTTAACTCAAATATACATCAAAATACTGCAATGCCAACAGTAAGGCTAAAGTTTCCTTCTCAATAGTAGAGTAATTCAACTGACTTTTGTTAAACTTACGTGAGAAGTAACATACAGGATGATCAATCCCGTAGATGTCTTCTTGAATAAGTACTGCGCCCGCGCCAACAAAGCTTGCATCAATCTCTAACTTGAAGGCTTTGTCATATGCTGGTGCGGCAAGAACAGGAACACTACATAATAAAGCCTTAACATTCTCGAAAGCATTCTGACATTCATCAGACCACAAAAACGCACGTAAAGGACTGATGAGTGACGTCAATGGACTAACAACGGTAGAGAAGTTCTTACAAAAATTTCGGTAATAACCAGCCATCCCTAAGAATCTGCGCAGTTCTTTCCGCGAAGTAGGGACCGGAAACTCTGCAATAGCGCTTACTTTAGCCTCTATAGGTCTCACTTGCCCTTGACCCACTTCTCTGCCCAAATACGTGCTTGTGGCTTGGCCGAAGTCACATTTGGCAAGATTCAACGTTAAAGAAGCATTCTCGAGGCGCTTAAACACTTCATGAAGTGTTGAAACGTGTTCTGACCAATCAGTGGAATAAATTACTAGGTCATCTAGATAAGCGTTACAGTTAGGAACTCCTGTAAGTACGAGATTAATCAGTCTTTGAAATGTAGCCGGCGCGTTGCGCATACCAAATGCCATTACGCAATACTTCATGAAGTCATCTGGGGTTACAAATGCAGAAATATCTGTACTGGCACTTGCCAGTAGCCTTTTAACAAGTCCAGTTTTCTGACAAATCTTGCTGGTCCAAGTGTGTCCACGCAATCCTCCATGCGCGGTAACGGAAAACAGTCGGGAACGGTCAGTGCAATTATTTTTCGATAGTCTGTACAGAATCTAACGGATTCATCACCCTTAGTTACAAGCAAACATGGAGAACTCCACGGACTACAACTCGGCTTCGCCAACCCATTTTCGAGCAAATACTCCACCTCGGTTTTCATCACAGAGTGTTTCAGAGCGTTAACTCGATAAGCATGCTGTTTCACTGGGATAGCATTACCGATATCAATGTCGTGTTTAAGTATAGTGGTACAAGAAGGAACATCGTGAAAAAGCGAATGGAAAGAACTAATCAACTCTTTAATATCACGTCTCTGGGGATCAGTCAAATGAGATAAGTGAGAATTTAAGTCTGCTAAAATCTCAGAGTTCTTAAACCGTGTCTAATGATTACTCCGTCATCTTCACTCTCAGGAGTAATATCACAAACCAGTGCAGAAACCGGTACATTAGTGACTCCAGGTTGCAACCTTTGCAACATCCTTCAATGATGGCTCTCGAGTATGAAACGCCTTCAGCATATTCACATGACACACACGAGATTTCTTTCGATGATCAGGAGTGCGAATTACATAATCGGTATTACTCAATTTTTTTCAACACTTCATATGGTCCCGAAAAATGTGCCGAAAGGGCAGAACCAACAACTGACAATAAAACCAGCACTTGAGTACCTTCTTTACAATCAAAGTGACACTTCGTTGTGAACTGTGCATTCATCAATGCCTCTTTTGCCGCTGAACAAGCCTGGTGCAAGAGGCTAGTGCAAGAAAGGCAAGATGGCGCCAGTGTGGAGTTTGGCAAGCCGTCGCTTGGTGTCTGTGTTATCTCTATTGAGTATTTTTGTCTTGTTTGTCTGCACGTCTGCTCAAAAAGTTACTACAGTGCTTACTTATGATCGCTCGTTTCTCCTTAATCTACGATGGACCGTAGAAACTGTTTCTGATTCAAACCACGGAGGATATAAGATTCCTGACCCCCCGTTCCTGTCTATGTTGCCATCTGAAATATGTCGCATACCGGACTGTAAATATCATCAGAGGAAGAAACGTTATAGAAGACGGGGAACACGCAGTGGTGTGTTGGTACGCGCAAGGAGGTATCTCCGCGCGTTGTCGCTTGGAGGCCTGAGTCATACGGACTCTTGGAGTCTGGTTTCTAGCTGTGACCATGGTCGGATCTCGTATTCGTCGTCCCTCAAGCGCGGTGCCTTGTCTGTTTATCCGGAGCAACTAGGATCGGTGCTCTTGTCAAAGAGTACTTCCCCAAGACTACGGGTCTGTAGACGAGGAGTTAATCCCCGCAACCTTCGTTCATTGGATTATTCCCCGTCGTTGGAGCATCAACATTATAATTCTACAACATATCAATCCACTCATCAGGAAATGGTCTCCACTGTAGTGAGGATGGCGCTGCAAAACGTAAGATCGATTTCAAACAAGACATTTGCAATTAATGAATATATTGTATCTAATGAGTTGGACTTCTTGTTTATGACTGAGACGTGGCTAAAGGCTGGTGAACTTGGTCCACTCTCTGAAGTTTGTCCCAAAGGTTATAACTTTTTTAACACGACAAGGTCAGTCGGTCGTGGTGGAGGCTTAGTTACTATTTTTAGAAATAATCTAAAATGCCGTCTACTCCCCTCAGAATCCTTTTCTAGCTTTGAAGTTCAGTTATTTAAGATGGATTGTTGCAATCCACTATTATGTATACTTGTTTATAGACCCCCCAAGTACAATAAGGATTTTATAAGTGAGTTCTCAGATTTCTTATCCTCTGTGGTGCCCAATGCAGATAGGCTCTTGATATTGGGCGATTTTAACATACATGTTTGCTGCCTCTTGAAGCCTATGGTTAAAGAGTTTCTACAAATTATTGATACCTTCAATCTCATACAATCTGTTGTTGGTCCTACTCATAACCAAGGGCACACACTTGATTTAATTTTATCTTATGGCCTTTTAATTAGTGATGTAGGTATTGAAGAATTTTTTTTGTCTGATCATAAGTCTATTACTTTTAACACAGCTGTCCCTAGTCCTGTGTTACACCGTGCCTCGGCATACCGGAGTACTCGTTTTTTTAACTCATCCACATCTAAGAATTTTTTAGATGCTTATATTACTTCCCCTATAACTTATGAATTAGAGTCTAACTGTCTTGTAGGTAACCCTGACGAGCTGGTTAATAAGTTTAATGGACTATGTTCAGATATACTTGATGTTGTTGCCCCTTTTAAATTGAAAAAAACTAGAAGTCGTGTTCATCCCTGGTTTAATGATGAAACTAGGGCGATTAGACAGAAATGGAGAAAAGCGGAAAGGAAGTGGAAGAGAGATAAATTACAAATATCATATGATTGCGTCAAAGAGTGCATGATTCACTATCAAAAAACTGTTAAGACTGCAAAGGCAAATTATTTCTCTGATCTCATTGCTAAAAATGCTCATAGTCCAAAAATATTATTTAATACCATTAATAGTGTGTTAAATCCGATGTCTAATTTATATCCAGATCCGTCTCCTATGGCCTGTGAAAACTTTTTAAAGTTTTTTACTGAAAAGATCGATGATATACGATCATGTATTGTTCCCTCACCTCCGGAACTTCCTCAGTCCACATCAATTTCTACATATTTATCTGAATTTACTCCAGTGTCTCACAGTTACTTGGTGCAAATTATTCATAAAATGAAGCCCACCTTTTGTTCTTTGGATGTTGTCCCTCCTTGTCTCTTATTAGAGACACTTGACGCTATTACTCCTAGTTTACTGTCAATAATTAATAACAGTTTAATCAGTGGGAAAGTTCCATCTCATTTTAAGCATGCCATTGTGCAGCCGCTACTCAAAAAAACTAATCTTGATCCAACAGTTTTTAAGAATTATCGTCCCATTTCTAAATTACCGTTTTTATCAAAAGTTTTGGAGAAGGTTGTGTTTAATCAGCTTTCCACTTTCTTACAGGAAAATGGTATTTTTGATAATTATCAGTCTGGTTTTAGACCTCAACACAGTACAGAATCTGCATTGCTAAAAGTATTAAATGACTTATTGTTGATCGTCGATTCTGGTACTTGTGCGGTTTTAATTTTGCTGGATCTTAGTGCGGCATTTGACACTCTCGATCATGGCATTCTTTTAAATCGCTTACAGCAGATCGGGATTCAAGGTTGTGTTTTAAGTTGGTTTGTATCCTATTTAAAAGATCGAACCTTCTCGGTAGAGACTGGCAAATATTATTCATCTTGTGCACCGGTTTTGTATGGGGTTCCACAGGGCTCAATTTTGGGTCCTGTTCTATTTTCTTTGTACATGCTCCCTTTGTATGCTATATTTAGGAAGCATAATGTCTCATACCATTGTTACGCAGATGATACTCAGTGTTATGTTCCCTTGCACCTAAATGATGTCTCCAGTCTACAGTGTTTATTTGATTGTCTGAGCGATGTTAAACAGTGGATGTCTGCCAACTTCCTCCAGTTAAATGAGTCTAAGACTGAGGTCCTACTTTTTGGCTCCTCTGCTCCTACAGAGGTTGTGGCCAGTAAAATGGGGCCTCTATCTGGTAATCTTCATTCACATGTCAGAAATTTAGGAGTTACTTTTGACTCTGCTTTGACTTTTGAAAAGCAAATTAATGCTGTGGTTAGAAGTTGTTTTTATCAGCTAAAGAATATCGCAAAGATGAAGTCATTCTTAACATTAAGAGACATGGAGTCTGTGATACATGCTTTTATTTCATCCAGATTAGACTATTGTAATGGATTGTACTTGGGTGTTTCACAGTCCCTATTGTCACGTCTTCAACTTGTCCAAAATGCTGCCGCTAGATTGTTAACTGGAACAAGAAAGAGGGAACATATTTCACCAGTGCTGATTTCTCTTCACTGGCTCCCAGTTAAATATCGTATTCATTTTAAATCATTGCTGTTTGTATACAAAGGTTTGCATGGACTGGCTCCGTCATATATCTCCGATCTCCTGTTTTACTGTAATGCTTCCAGGGAACTACGATCAAACAGTAGTCTTAAATTGACTGTTCCAAGGACACGCCTGAAATTGAAAGGTGACCGTGCCTTTTCAGTGGCTGCCCCACAGCTTTGGAACAATTTGCCATCTTATATAAGATCTACTCCAACATAAGCTGATTTTAAGTTTCTTCTTAAAACGTATTTATTTACTGTTGCATATGGTCTCAAGTAAGCACAGTGGTGCAATTGTAGTGTATTATCTGTTGTTGTGTTTTGTCTATTCTTGTATTTTGGTATATGTTTTATTTTTGTACAGCACTTTGGCCAACAGCTGTTGTTTTTAAACGTGCTTTATAAATAAATATGACTGACTGACTGACTGGTGCAGTCGTTCACGAAATTTGCTGACATAATCCAGTACGTTCGTTTTGACACTTGTCTCCACAGATAACATGTCCTCCTTGAGCATCTTAAGTGGACCTCTCACAGAATGACCAAACACCAGATCAGCAGGGCTAAATCCTAGACTATCCTGTACTGCTTCCCTAACAGCAAACAAGACTAAAGGTGTACCCTCATCCAAATCCTTACCCGTGTCCATACAATATTTACGAAGCATAGCCTTTAATGTTTGATGGAACCTTTCTAAAGCTCCTTGGCTTTCTGGATGATACGCACTCGAAATCCTGTGAGAAATTTTCAAGGCTTTTAATACTTGAGCGAAAAGATTTGACATAAAATTCATACCTCGGTCAGTTTGTATAACAGTGGGCAGTCCAAACAGTGAGAAGAATTTCACCAGCGCTTTAATTATTACCGGCGCCGTGATTTTCCTCAGTGGAATCGCTTCGGGAAAACGCGTCGCTGTGCACATCATTGTCAATAAATATTGATTACCAGCTTTTGTTTTGGGCAAGGGACCCACACAATCAACAATAACACGCTCGAAAGTTTCCCCCAGAACCGGTATAGGAACCAATGGAGCGTGCGGAATAGTCTGGTTTGGCTTACCCAAACCGAAATTTGACAGGTCTGACACGTTCTGCAGTACTTCGCCACATCAGTTTTTAATCGAGGCCAGAAGAAATGTTTCAATATTCGTTCAATATTGTTTTTTTTTTTTTGTTTTTTTTTTGGGTAGTCAATATGGCGCCGAGGATGGCAGCCGTGTTGCGTGCTCCGGGAAAACTTTGCAGTTTTTCGTATGTTTTATTTGTTTTTTTGTTGTTTTACGTGTTAGATGTTGTTAGTATAACTGTCTACGATAGAGACACGCTTTTGAACATTGGTTCCTCCGTCGCGCAACGCAAACCGGACTTTGAGTTTTTGAATGCCGGTGGATTGTTCACAGACACCGCATCAGAGCCCTTTGTGTGGGTTGCGAAATCGAGGAGACGTCGCCGACGCCGAAAAAGAGGAAAAAGAGCTGGCGTTCTTGTCAGACACCATCAACACGCGTGGAGATCGTACACTCGACCACTGTTACTCCCCCTTCCGGGACGCATACAAGTCCCTCCCCCGCCCACCTTTCGGCAAATCCGATCACTCTTCCGTTCTGCTCCTGCCTGCTTATAGGCAGAAACTGAAACGTGAAGCACCCGCCCTCAGGACAGTCCAATGCTGGTCGGACCAATCGGACGCTATACTACAGGACTGTTTTGATCACGTGGACTGGGACATGTTCCGGGCAGCGTCTAATGACGACATAGAGGCGTATTCAGATACGGTCACGTGTTTCATCAGGAAGTGTGTAGATGATGTAGTTCCGACCAAAACAATCCGTTTCTACCCCAACCAAAAACCGTGGATTAACAGCGATGTTCGATCAGCCCTGTCAGCGCGGACATCTGCCTTTAATTTGGAACTAGCCACAGCTAGACAGACCTTCTTCTCAAACCTTATAAACAGTAATTTAAACAACACTCGCACTCTTTTTGCTACTGTTGAGAGACTGACAAACCCCCCAAGTCAGATTCCCAGTGAAATGCTCTCGGACAGCAAATGCAATGAGTTTGCTTCCTTCTTTTCAGAGAAGATCAGTAATATCAGGAAGGAGATTGGCACATCTTCCTGTAATACAGGGGTCACACAGATTCGACAGCAATCTCAAAAAGAAGTGACTATGTCTGTTTTTAAAACAATTGATAGCAAAATTTTGGAAGAAATAGTACAGCATCTTAAATCGTCAACCTGCTATCTTGACACACTTCCCACATCTTTTTTCAAAAGTGTGCTTAACTGTTTAGAAGCAGATCTCTTAGAAGTGGTGAACACCTCACTTCTTTCTGGGACTTTTCCAAACTCCCTGAAAACTGCAGTTGTTAAGCCCCTTCTGAAAAAGAGCAATCTTGATAACACCATGTTGAGCAACTATAGACCAATATCAAATCTTCCTTTCATAGGTAAGATTATTGAAAAGGTAGTTTTTAATCAGCTGAACAACTACTTAAACTCAAATGGATTCCTGGATAATTTTCAATCTGGTTTCCGCGTGCATCACAGCACAGAGACAGCACTCATTAAGATAATAAATGATATTCGCTTTAATTCTGATTCTGGCAAAATATCAGTGCTGGTACTACTAGATCTTAGTGCTGCGTTTGACACTGTCGATCATAACATACTTCTAGAGAGACTGGAAAACTGGGTCGGGCTTTCTGGGATGGCACTCAAATGGTTCAGGTCATACTTAGAAGGGAGAGGTTATTATGTGAGTATAGGAGAGCATAAGTCTAAGTGGACGTCCATGACATGTGGAGTCCCACAAGGCTCAATTCTTGCACCGCTGTTGTTTAGCCTGTATATGCTCCCACTAAGTCAGATAATGAGGAAGAACCAAATTGCCTATCACAGCTATGCTGATGATACCCAGATCTACCTAGCCTTATCTCCAAATGATTATAGCCCCATTGACTCCCTCTGCCAATGCATTGATGAAATTAACAGTTGGATGTGCCAGAACTTTCTTCAGTTAAACAAGGAGAAAACTGAAGTCATTGCATTTGGAAACAAAGATGAAGTTCTCAAGGTTAATGCATACCTTGACTCTAGGGGTCAAACAACTAAAAATCAAGTCAGAAATCTTGGGGTGATTCTGGAGACAGACCTTAGTTTTAGTAGTCATGTCAAAGCAGTAACTAAATCAGCATACTATCATCTCAAAAACATTGCAAGAATTAGATGTTTTGTTTCCAGTCATGACTTGGAGAAACTTGTTCATGCCTTTATCACCAGCAGGGTGGATTATTGTAATGGTCTCCTCACCGGCCTTCCAAAGAAGACCATTAGACAGCTGCAGCTCATCCAGAACGCTGCTGCCAGGATTCTGACTAGAACCAGAAAATCTGAGCATATCACACCAGTCCTCAGGTCCTTACACTGGCTTCCAGTTACATTTAGGATCGATTTTAAAGTGCTTTTACTCGTTTATAAGTCGCTCAATGGCCTAGGACCTAAATATATGTCAGATATGCTCACTGAATATAAACCTAACAGACCACTCAGATCATTAGGGTCGAGTCAGTTAGAAATACCATGGGTTCACACAAAACAAGGGGAGTCCGCTTTTAGCTATTATGCCGCCCGCAGCTGGAACCAGCTTCCAGAAGAGATCAGATGTGCTAAAACATTAGCCACATTTAAATCCAGTCTCAAAACTCATCTATTTAGCTGTGCATTTGTTGAATGAGCGCTGTGCTACGTCCGAACTGACTGCATTGTATTTTATGTATAATCATTTTCTATTTAACTGTTTTAAATCTCATTTTAAATCAATTTCTATATCATTTTAAAACTCCTTGTTTTATTATTTTTAACTTCTTGTTTTTATTGCTGTGAATGATTATTTCACATTCTTTTATGTAAAGCACTTTGAATTACCAATGTGTATGAAATGTGCTATACAAATAAACTTGCCTTGCCTTGCCTTGCCTTTAAATCCGGAAACACTGACGATCGGAAACAAGCCAGTTACGATCTCAGGAGATCCATCAAAGCAGCCAAACAAACATATAAAAACAAAGTTGAAGAACATTTCAACAACAATAATCCAAGAAGCATGTGGCAGGGCATTAACAACATCACAGGCTTTAAAGGGAATAAACCAGCTACTGTGAACATTGCCGCCTCTCTACCGGACGAGCTCAACACCTTTTATGCTCGGTTCGAGGCTGATAACACTGCCCACACAGAGAGCGCTCACACGGCTGCAGCAGAAGAGGTGAGTCCACTCACGCTTTCTGTCGCGGATGTAACCCGATCCTTCAAACGGGTGAACATCCGTAAAGCCGTAGGCCCAGATGGTATACCAGGCCGTGTGCTCAAAGCATGCGCTTTCCAGCTAGCCGGGGTTTTTACAGACATTTTCAATCTGTCCCTCTCTCTGTCTGTGGTTCCCTCATGCTTCAAAAAATCCACCATTGTGCCCATACCAAAGAAAAATAAAATCACATGCTTGAATGACTGGAGGCCCGTTGCTCTGACACCCATCTTCAGAAAGTGTTTTGAGAAGCTTGTCAGAGACTACATCTGCTCTGTGCTGCCTGCTTCACTGGACCCACTACAATTTGCATACCGCAGTAACTGTTCCACAGACGATGCTATTGCCTTCACCCTGCACACTGCTCTCTCCCACCTGGAAAATAAAAACACCTATGTGAGGATGCTGTTCGTGGATTATAGTTCGGCATTTAACACCATAGTGCCTGCCACACTGGTTGCGAAGCTCCAGACTCTAGGACTGAACAGATCTCTGTGCAGCTGGATCCTGGACTTCCTGACAGGCAGAAGTCAGGTGGTCAGAATGGGCAACAACACATCATCTCCCCTGATCCTCAACACTGGTGCACCGCAGGGTTGCGTCCTCAGCCCACTCCTGTACTCCCTGTACACACACGACTGTACAGCAACACACAGCTCCAATGTCATCGTCAAATTTGCTGATGACACAACGGTGATAGGCCTGATCACCGACAACGATGAGACGGCCTACAGAGAGGAGGTGAGTACCCTGACTAAATGGTGTCAGGAGAACCACCTCTCACTCAACAGCGACAAGACCAAGGAGCTGGTGGTGGATTACAGGAGACAGAGCAGAGAACACACACCCATCACCATCGACAAGACACCTGTGGAGCGGGTGAGCAGCTTTAAGTTCCTCGGCGTTCACATCACCGAGGATCTCACATGGTCTGCTCACACAGATGCAGTGCTGAAGAAGGCACATCAGCGTCTCTTCTTCCTGAGACGGCTGAGGAAGTTTAGAATGAGCCCCAGAATCCTCAGGTCCTTCTACACCTGCACTGTGGAGAGCATCCTGACCGGCTGTATCACCGCCTGGTTTGGAAACAGCACCGCTGGCAACCGCAGGGCTCTGCAAAGGGTCGTGCGAACTGCCCGCCACATTGTTGGAGGTGAGCTTCCCTCCCTCCAGGATATCTACACCAGCCGGTGTACAAGGAAAGCCCAGAGGATTATCAAAGACTCCAGCCACCCGTCCCACAGATTGCTCTCTCTGTTGCCCTCAGGGCGACGTTTCCGCAGCATCCAGTCCCTCACTAGCCGACTGAGGGACAGCTTTTTCCCTCAGGCTATCAGGCTAATGAACAGTCACAAATAACTCACCTACATCACACTCACACTCACACAACATGCCATGCACTGCACTTTAACACAGTTCAACTGGACTACACGCACACACTGCACTAACACAACCTATCTGCTATCACTGGACACCATACAATGCACATCCACGACACTGCATATGCATAATCTGTTGCACCTTTGCACAACTATCTGCTGCTCAACCAATCTCCTGTTAATTTATAATCTGTTGCACCTTCACATTATTACTATGTATATACTACATAATGTATAGATAGTGTACATAATGTAGATGTGCCCATATGGTGTATAATGTGTAGTTGATAATTAAGTATGTCTTTATAGTACACTATGCTTACTGAGTATATGTATGTGTATTTTGCACATTGTCTTCTGTACAGTCTGTAAATATGTACTGTCCATATGTAAATTGTTGTTTTTTGCACTGTCTGGAGCACGCTCATAAGAATTTCACTCACCAAGGCACTTGTGCTGTGGTGATGTGACAATAAAAGTGATTTGATTTGATTTGATTGGTATGTTTTCTTAATACCCAGATGCCCGGACAAATCATGGTCGTGAGCCAAAGAGAGTACCGTTTGTCTGTAACATGCGGGAACGACAATCTGGTTTAACACATTCCAATCGGAGTCATTCGAATCGTCAGGACACCATCTACGCATTAAAACTCCATCCTCCATGCAAAAAGCAGTCTTTCGCCCCTGTGCAACCTCTGTAGAAACAACAGAAGAAATACATCTATGCAAAGTGAAATCATCTTGTTGAGCAGCCATAAGGTTTTCACGGGTTACATGCAATTTCAAGTTGTTTAAACTTGAAAGAACGGATTTTCCTTCAGGATGATCATCAACTATCAACACATCATTCGCAAACGTAGGGGCCATGAAAGTTGAACGCAAGTCATCTGCATCAGCAAATTTGCGAGCTTGGGCGCGTGTAATAGCGCAGACAGAGAAAACTTCAGGGAACTCTTCTGACAGTTCATCGGATGCCGACAAATCAGGTTTATCACAAACCTCTAACAAAGGCATAACCCTCCCACCAGCTATGTCATTACCCAGAATGAAGTTCACGCCTCGCACAGGTAAATTATCACGCACTCCAACCTTCACAACTCCAGTAAACAAGTCTGATTTTAGATAAAACTGATGCAGAGGAACTTTTACTGTACCCATTTCGATAACTCGGACCAACACATGACTACCACAGAAGGTTTTCTCAGGTCCAGGCAACGCATCAGTCATTATGAAGGACTGCTGGGCGCCAGTGTCACGAAGCATGGTCACTTTTACCTGATTTGTAAGCTTATCATCAACAGATACCAACCCTTCTGTCAGAAAAGGTTGATAACTGGCGTCAAGTTTTTCACAGCTCTCCGCATCAATGATATCAACAGTTTTCACAAAGGCAACATTCTTAGTACCGGTGCCTTGTTGCTTGCGTTTTAAGGCAAGACAATCAGCAATAACATGTCCAGATTTACGACAATAAAAACATTCCCTATCCTCTCTAATTTTTGTAGCGTTACTTTTCAAGCGGGACTGATATTTTGAAGTAGACGAAACAGGCAAAACTCTCTCAGTACAAGCCGGAGTAAAACGTTTTTATGAGTCAACGTAAACTCGTCAGCACAAACCGAAGCCTGAGACAAAGAAGTTACCTTTTGCTCATTGAGGTAAACCACAATGCGATCAGGGATACAACTCTTAAATTCCTCCAAGAGGATTAATTCACGCAATGCCTGAAAATCTGACACCTTATTCGATGTGCACCACTTGTCGAACAATACACATTTTTCTCTAGCAAATTCTACGAAAGTCTGGCCTGGATTTTTCCTATGGTTCCTGAAACGTTGCCTATACGCTTCAGGTATGAGTTCATATGCTCGCAAAATTGCCGCTTTAACAACATCATAATCCAAACTGTCTTCCAAAGACAGAGCAGTACATACTTCTTGAGCCTTTCCAGTTAACCTACATTGCAAAAGCAGGGACCAAACATCTCTAGACCATTGTAGAGCAGAGGCAATCCGTTCGAATGCATTAAAATAAGAATCAACCTCGGCTTCTCTAAATTGAGGTACAAGAGATATCTGTTTACTCACATCAAACGTACGCCCGGATGATCCAGAGTCAGTCGGACGTGCAGCATTCTGTGCAGGTTGCACGGGTGGAACCGGTGCGTTTCTGGCTGCATTCAGTTCCAGTTCTCGCAACTTGATTTGCGTATCCGCCTCGATTTCCAGCCGGCGGATTTCAAGTCGCAGTTCCCTTTCGGCGTGACTCTCCGCTAATCTCTCGCGTTCTTCACTCTGAAGTCTCGCAAGACGCAGTTTGAGGTGAACCTCACCTCCAGACTCAGCCGGAGAAAAAGGTTTGAAGGGTGGAAGAGCAGCTTTGTCTTCGGAACCCTCCGCCGCAGCAGCTCCACTCGCTTCCCCCTTACCTAACCCAGAAGAGCGAGTGTCAACGCCAGGGGAATTATCAGCCACAACCAGCACCCCTCGTTCCCCTAAATGCTGCACAACGACTCTCTTAATATCTCATTTTAACTGCTGTCTAGGGACTGAAATTTGGAAATACTCAGCAACTCTCAACAAATCATCCTTTCTGCACGCATCTAATTGTTCGACAGTTGGTGCACTAACAAAACTTTCCAAATTAAGATCAGCCATAACGATTGCGTTCGACACATTTACTAAACAGCCTCCAACTTACCATTCAAACAATACTCTGTTCAGGGTTGATCCGTCATCACATCAGCAACAATGTCTCACATATCATCCCAACAAAGGACTGATCGTGAAATCCCACTGCTGCCACCAATAAATGTTACGTGCCTGATGTTAAAAAGGGATGATACGTAACATTTATGTGAGACAACTGTTACTGGGTGTGGTGCAGATCAAAGAAGATACCGAGAAGTGATATTTTCATTCACAAAAGTCTTTACAGGTTGCGTTGAGGAAAAATATAAATAGTTACAAAAACAAGAAAATATAGAATTCAGCACGACAGAAACAGGAGTGTCACCCAAATTAAAGAAATGAACAAAACAAAACAATCCTTATACTAACCTCTAAACTGACTAACAAAAAAAAATATGAAAATAAAACCGAAATCTTCGGCGTATACGACGCCTAACTAAACTCATATAATCAACAAACAAAAGTACAAGGGCGGCGTCACACTCAAACCTAATCTAACAAAGTATAAACTAACCCGATGCACCAACATGCACTTAACTTTGAACTTGACATAGTAAGACTAAAACTCCAATACGGGCATCAGCATTATCTTCAACAAAGAATTCGATACAAGTCAATAGCCAAGGAACAGATCTATAAATAGATCACATCGCACAACACAACGTATGACTCATAAGACAAGATACATTAAGCATCGGTAGACTATTGGTGTCGGACACAAACTGCTGACCGTGTTGGAGCACAGGGTACGCTGGCAAGGCGTACACACACACAATCAACTCGCGTCCTCAATTACAGCTGGCACGCCAGCAGATTGGCAGACATCATGACGTCAGAATGATGATTGGCAGTCGAGTCAGCCAATAAACACCGACCTAGAAGTGGAGCAAAAAGGAACACCGAAAGACAGGAGAGCGAGAAACAAAACAATATAGACATAACACACGCGGAACGTAACACCTATCCAGGTTTCCGGCCGGTACTCGGCTTGAAAGAGGGGGGAGGTAATGTGACAAAACGCCTGTTTGTCACTGCTGAGGGAGCGGCACTGGCCTGAACACACACACGCATATACTCCATTCACTCTCCATTACCCCTCCTTCACCTGTTATTTCAGCATTTGGCGAAGTGAGTGCACGCGTTGAACCCATGGACTGTCCCACGGACATTTCTCCACACCAGTTTCCACCATCTCATGCCCATTCACCTCACACACACACACATTGTCAGCATCTTGTCGTTTGTCCTTGTGTCTACATTCGAGTGTCTACTTGTTTGTTAGGAAGCAGTCGGTCTTTCGGTGGACGCTGCGTCGGCTAAACTTAGCAGACAGAGGGAGCCTGCTTTTAAAGGCACAGGGTGCGTCCCGCCGGAGGAAAACATCGTCTGTTAGTAACAGCACTTATGTGTAAATTGTGTTAATTATTTACGTGTTTGTGTTGTAATAATGGAAAATATGTGTATTTGAATTATTACAGGTAGATAATTATTATATAATGAAGATTTAATGAATGTTTGAATTGTGGGGAATATAAAATGTGTAAACATACCTGAATACTTACCTGTTGGTGAGTTATGTCAATGAAGGGGCGGAGTCTGGTCTATAAAAACGGAGGCCACTACAGTAGTACCTCAAGCAAACTCTTCTTTTTTGTATATTGTGGATACGGTGTGTGATTGTAAATATAGTTTTCATCTTTATTTTTCTCTTTGTTGTTTCTTTGGTACTTTGGTATATTTTTATGGACACCTGTATATATTTTTTACTGTGTGTACTGTCTGGATTATTCACATTGTAAATAACTTACACCCTGCACGAAAGTTGCTGTGCGAGTGAACCATCGTTTTTGGTATTTTCCCTTCCCCTTGAAGCGAGTCGTGGTACTTGCTTTATCACAAAATACCCAGTGCTGTTGGTTTGCATTACACCACCACCACCAGCCTCAACCGTTGAGACAAGGCAGGATGGATCCATGCTTTCATGTTCTTTACGCCAAATTCTGACGCTACCATCTGAATGTTGTAGCAGAAATCGAGACTCATCAGACCAGGTAACATTTTTCCAATCTTCTATTGTCCAATTTTGGTGAGCCTGTGCGAATTGTAGCCTCCGTTTCCAGTTCTTGACTGACAGGAGCGGCACCCGGTGTGGTCTTCTGCTGCTGTAGCCCATCTGCTTCAGGGTTTGACGTATTGTGCATAGATGGTATTCTGCATACCTTGGTTGTAACGAGTGGTTATTTGAGTTACTGTTGCCTTTCTATCATCTCAAACCAGTCTGCTGAGTGGTTAAGGCGATGGACAGAAAATCCATTAGGGTCTCCTCGCCCAGTTTCAAATCCTGCAGGGGCAGTCATGACCTAATGGATAGAGCGTTGGACTTGTAACCCGAGATTGTGGGATCGAATCTCAGCTCAGGCAGGAATTGTCCATGACTGAGGTGAGACCCTTGAGCAAGGCACCGTACCCCCAACTGCTCCCCGGGCGCTGCATCGTCGGCTGCCCACTGCATAATTGTGTATGTGACAAATAAAAAATTCTTCTTCTACTTCTCTGCCAATTCTCTTCATCAACAATGCATTTTCGTTCACACAACTGTTACTCACTGGATATTTTCTCTTTTTCGGACCATTCTCTGTAAACCCTAGAGATACTCTAGGTTGTGCGTGAAAATCCCAGTAGATCAGCAGTTTTTGAAATACTCAGACCAGCCTGTCTGGCACCAACAACCATTCCATGTTCAAAGTCACTTAAATCCCCTTTCTTCCACATTTTGATTTGAGTTTGAACTTCAAGTCGTCTTCACCAAATCTAGATGCCAAATTGCATTGAGTTGCTGCCATGTGATGTGGCAATTTATGTTACCAAGCAATTGAACAGGAGTACCTAATAAAGTGGCCGGTGAGTTTATGGTAGGCTACATTATGTGAGCGATTGTCTGTGCTGCTGTCGCCACAGTCTGACATAAACGAGGATCTGCAAGCTGTTGAATTGAAATACACCTTTTTAAATGTTTTTTTTAATGTAATGGTTTTAACTGTAGCGGCATGTTTATTAGGATTAATCTCCAATCTGTCTACAATATAGTGCTAACCAATAACTGCACGCTGCACAATGACTTGTTTAGGCTATATATGATCAGATCAAAATTATTTTTAAATAATTGACTCTGGGCTTGGAATATTTCTTTATTGGATCTTTCTTTAAGAGATCATGCTTTCCCAGGGATCGGCCGTCCACTGCATCGTGGTGGAAAGTAACGAATTACATTTACTCGCGTTACTGTAATTGAGTAGCTTTTTTGTGTACTTGTACTTTAAGTCATTTTTTTAATCTGTAATTTTACTTTTACTTAAGTATATTTTGTGTGAAGTATTGTACTTCGCTACATTTTAAAACACATTCGTTACTGAGTAAAAAAAAATCGCTCAGTGGAAACAACTGCAGTAAATAATGGGCAGAAGAAGAAACTGGCGCTAAAAATCACAAGAAAGATGCAGACGGACAAGACAGGCGTTAATGGTGCAGACCCAGCTGAAAACCAAACCCCGTCATATTCTGCTGAAGTTGAACTCAAAGGAAATGAAGTGAACCCCTGGCCATATATTCATGCTCTATTATGCAGTGTAAGCTGTGTTTACCTCGGGAGACCGAACTAGCAGCTTATAACATCTCGACATCGCCTTCCGCAAGCATGTAGAGGTAACGTAAGGTAAATACTTACATCGTTGCATTGGTGGTTAAAATGAAGCTTTAACAGTTTAACAAAAGGTTTTGCACAAATGAGCCAAAAAGACAGTGGTGCAGGGTGTGCAATATCATCTGAGATAATATAGTAATTGATGTTTTAACAATGTGCGATTTGACATTATCAGTATTTTGCCAAAAACCAAACAAATCACTCTAAACAGTGTGCGTGAAATCTAGTAATGTTAGATTAGACTAATCTGCGTGCATGTGGAGTGCTTTCTTTCACTGCGTGATTCAGTCTGTTAAAATGAGTTTAGAATGATCACAAAACTGAAGATATAGAAGCAGAAAATGTATATATTTATATCATTTAATATAGTAAGTCAACATCACATGAAGAATGCCGTTTTTCTCAAAAAAGCACCATGATTAGGCCTGTAGTTTTGCTTTTACAACAGTTCAAAAAACAAGAAGTTAATTAAGAGACTTGCGTTTTAGACACCATATTGCCTGTTTTTGCTCTATTTCGACAACAAAAAATAATACCAAACACAGCCACCATACACAGTTTTGCGTCTCTGACTCTGAGCAATGACGTGTTTTGTTTTGAATGAATTAACCGTTTAAATGATTCTGTTCAATCGCAATGATTCACTTATGAGTGACTTGCTGACACCTACTGGTGGTTCTAATTTAACATTTAAAGTATCTTTTGATTTATTTATTTTTTAATTTCAAATGACTATTTAACATTTGAGACCCTGACCTGGAGCACAAAACCAGTCTTAAGTCGCTGGGGTATATTTGTAGCAATAGCCAACAATTAATTTTATGGGTTAAAATTATAAATTTTTCTTTTATGCCAAAAATCATTAGCATATTAAGTAAAGATCATGTTCCATTAATATATTTTGTAAATTTCCTACTGTAAATATATCAAAACTAAGAGCTTAATTTGAACAACTTTAAAGGAGATTTTATCAATATTTGGGATTGTTTGCACCCTCAGATTCCAGATTTTCAAATATTGTCCGATCATAACAAACCATACATCAATGGAAATATGATTTATTCAGCTTTCAGATGATGTATAAATCGCAATTTAGGAAAATGGACCCTTATGGTTTTGTGGTTCAGGGTCACATTTTATGTCTTATTTATCAAAACATTATTTCTGCATTTGTAACTGCAGGCTAAATGCATTCATGTCAGTGTGTAAATACATCTATGCCACTTCAGATGAAGCTTCTGCGTTTCCTCTGCATTGCAAAGATTAATTTTGTTGATACTGATTTAATTTGCCTGGTAACAGCCCAAATGTCTTATTATTCTAAATAACTGATTCCTTTAATTAAAAACAACTAGTTTGAGATTTATAGGCCCATATCCCAGGTGTGTCAAACTCAGTTCCTGGAGGGCCACAGCCCTAAAGAGTTTAGTTCCAACCCTGCTCCAATACACACACCATGTAGTTTTCAAATAAGCCTAAATTATTAGTTTAGCTGTATCAAATGTATTTAATTAGGGTAATATCTACACTGTATAGGGCTGTGGCCCTCCAGGAACTAAGTTTGACACCTTTGGTCTATCCCATTTTTTCCTCCCTCCCATTGTTAAAATGTAACTAAGTCATTTTTACTCTGAGTAAATTTTAAATGAGCTACTTTTTACTTTTACTTGAGTATATTTTTAGACTGGTACTTTTACTTGTACTTAAGTAAAATTTCAGTAATGTAATGGTACTTTTACTTGAGTAGAATATTTTTGTACTCTTTCCACCTCTGGCGGCTACATACACTTTCAAGGTGGAGGGTGACAGCCTACGCTCCAACCTTTCTTGCAGGAACGAAAGCACTACTCCATCTTCGGGGGTCTTCTCGGCGAGAAGAACACCAGTTCGCGAACAGACTCCATTTCAGTGCGTAGGTTTGCCTTGTTGAAGGAGCTCTAGCCTGAATGATGGTCTCTACCACTGCCGGTGGTAGACCACTCAAGTCTGCCGCGTCCCGTCCAGGAGCCACACATGGAGGTTCCATAGATCTGGACGCGGGTGCCATATGGTGCCGAGCCCCTGAGAGAGTAGGTCCTTTCTCAGAGGAATGCACCAGGGAGGTGCTATCGCGAGGGAAATGAGTTTGGGAAACTAGGTCCGGGTGGGCCAATGGGGTGCAACCGGCAGGACCTGCTCCTCGTCCTCCCTGAGCTTGCACAGTGTCTGTGTGAGTAGGCTCACTGGGGGAAACGCATACTTGCGTAAGGCCCGAGGCCAGCTGTGTGCCAGTGCGTCTGTGCCGAGGGGGCCCTCAGTCAGGGAGAAGTACAGCTGGCAGTGGGAGGACTCGGGGGAAGCAAACAGGTCTACCTGAGCTTCCCCGAATCGACTCCAGATCAGCCGGATCGTCTCGGGATGGAGTCACCACTCTCCGGGGAATGTGAGCTGTCGTGAGAGCGCATCGGCCACACGATTGAGCTGCCCCCCCCGGGATGTGAACAGCACGCAGTGACTTGAACTGCGTGTGACTCCAGAGGAGGAGATGGCGGGCGAGCTGTGACATGCGGTGTGATCGTATACCTCCCAGCTGGTTGATGTATGAGACCGCCGCAGTGTTGTCCGTGCGGACTAGCACGTGCTTGCCCAACAGCAGTGGCCGGTACTGCCCACAGCTCTAGGCAGTTGATGTGCCAAAGCAGTCGGGGCCTGTCCACGCCACGCCTCCAGATGCTGTGCAAGCGGCTCCAACGGCACAATCAACGTACCTGTGGTGGTGCAGCAAAAGGGAGTAGGGGTGGATGGTACAGAAGGCGGTGCGTTCTGAGGCATCCTCACCGAACTCCCTGTGTCCCAAATGGGACTGGCCAGAGGTGCGTGGGGAGGAATATCGTCCCCGAACCGTACTCTCTTGGCTACTGGCAAAATGGGTCGTGGGCGAGAGTGAGGAAGCAGGGCACACTGTCGTCCCATGGACCTGAGAAACCGGAGGAAAAGGAAATTGCTCTTTCTTTGAGAAAGTGGGTACCGCTGGCCCTTGGACAGAAACAAAATGAAACAGAAGATTCTCCTCCCGGCCCTCCACCGGGGGAAGGAGCGGCACTGTTCTCGCCGTCTCCTGAGAAAGAGCAAACTCCAACATCTCCATGTTGCCCGCGTCAGGGCCGCTTCGCGACTTCCTGGATGACTTGGGGCCTAGCTGGGACGCAGGGGGCACCGCTCTCCTGCGAGAGGCTCGACGCGCCGGCCTATGTGTCGATTCAGCCTGGGGCGGAGCAGCTCTGGAGGATGCAGGAGGGCGCCCATGGTGACAGGTAGACTGAGGCCTGGCCCCGGGGGCAGCGGTGGATGGTGCATCACGCCGGGGCAGGATGTGCTGGATCGCCTCGGTCTGCTGCTGTACCGCCGAGAACTGCTGGGCAAAGCCCTCGACGGTGTCGCCGAACAGCCCTGCCTGGGAGATGGGGGCATCGAGAAAGCGTGCCTTGTTGACGTCCTTCATCTCTGCCAGGTTGAGCCAGAGATGGCGCTCCTGGACCACCATAAGTCAAGTCACCTTTATTTATATAGCGCTTTTAACAATACAAATTGTAACAAAGCACTGCACAATATCAAAATAGGCAAATTGTGTCAATGTAAAATGACAGGATTTAACACTCAATTATCAGCTGAATGCATTTCATTATTGAATTTAGTAATGGCATTGTCCAGCTTAGTTCAGTTTAAATAATATCTGTGAAATCAAGTCGATGATTGTGCTGGAAATGATGTGTCCCCAACTAAGCAAGCCAGAGGCGACAGCGGCAAGGAACGAAAACTCCATCGGTGACAGAATGGAGAAAAAAATCTTGGGAGAAACCAGGCTTAGTCGGGGGGCCAGTTCCCCTTCGGCCAGACGAACCAGTAGTTTGTTCCAACTGCAGCAAAGTCAGAGTGTAAGTGGTCCACTGGTTCCAGGGATCTTTTCCCGATGGATGTTTAGGTGACGAGGTCCTCACTGGAGATCTGTCTCTGGGGCTCATCTATGTGTCCTAGACTCCACTGACGGTCAGGGCTGTAGAGGTTGTCTCCAGGTGCTGATCCTCCATTTATGGCAGACTTTGGTTAAGTCAGTATAATCGCTGATGGTTGGCTTCCTCTGAGGTCCTCCGAGGGGTTGTCATCGTCTCTTCTCAGGTGTTCGGTCATCTCAGATCGTTTAAGGGTTGGATCCAGACTGAAGCTTGTGTAATTCCTAGAGAAACATAGAAACATAGAAACAGTAAGACAATTAGCGTAGCAGTTGTTCCATCCAGGAATAACCCTGGATGAAATTATCAGTATAACCCAAGCTAAAGCATAATAATGTGCATTTGTTCAGATAGACTGGCATAGTGGACATCGCCTTCCCGAGGGACCGCGCCATAACTTTCGTCGCTCGTAGAACGAAGTCAGTCGCCATGCGCAGCTCCTGCATCAACCCCGGGTCGGTACTAAACCACCTGTTTGAGCGCCTTGGCTTGGTGAACCTGCAGGAAAGCCATGGCGTGCAGGGCGGAGGCTGCCTGGCCCGCAGCACTGTAAGCTTTGGCCGCGAGAGCGGCTGTCAGCTTACAGGCCTTGGACGGGAGACTCGGACGGTTCCTCCAAGTGGCGGCGTTTCGTGGGCACAAATGCACCGCGATCGCTCTCTCCACCTGGGGAATGCCCGCGTGCCCCCTGGCCACTCCGCCGCCGAGGGTAGTGAGGATGGAGGAGGCGGACGAGCGGCTTCTGGCCTTGAGGGGCCATCCACGACTTCGTCAGCTCCTCATGCACCTCCACGAAGAAAGGTACCGGGGCAGACCGCGGTTGTGAGCTGCGCCCCGCTCAGAGAAACCAATCGTCCAGCCGCGAGGGCTCGGGACTGGGCGGTCTGTTGACCTCCAGCCCGATACTTACGGCTGCCCGGGCAAGCATGGCCGTCAGCTCCGGGTCCGGTGCGGCGGTGGCGACAACACCCGAGGGGGGCAGCCCCACCGCACCTTCATCCTCAGAGGACGTGAACCCATCCCCCGATGCTGCAATTGACATCCTATCCACAGATGGCGCACCGAATGAAATGCTGGGTGCCCCGTGGGACGGACCAACGAAATCACCAGAGAACCGGACGGGATGTTCGCTGCGTGAGGAGTAAGAGGTCCGTGGGGATGTACCCGGTGGAGAGGCTCTTACAGTAACCCTCAGATCTCCCAGAGCGTCAGCCGGCGATCCTCTGCTCGAGCCAGAGAGACCAGCACGGGTGGCGGCAGAGGGTGCCAATCCTTTCATAAAGGAAAGGCGAGATCACAGCGAAATCATGCTCATACGCCCACAACAGGCGCATGAGTCATCCACGAACACATCTTCAGCGTGTTGGAAGCCCAGACACTGAAGACAACGATCGTGTCCGTCATCCGCAGACAGGAAACGACCACAACCAGAAGGACACGGACGAAACGGCATCTTGAAAAAGACGCGATCGTCCGTGATTTGCTCTTTTAGAATTTGCTCTTTTAGTTGAAGTGCCCAGGGGAATCGCTGCTGAGAGGGACTCCGCTGATCACACCGTTACGCCAACCAGGAACAAAACAAAGATGAATGGCTTTGTGGAGATCAGCACTCTTCTCATCCACTCGGCTCCGAAGCAAAAATCTAATGAGTGGATGCACCTGTCGCCCTTTATACCCGTATGCACGGGGAGCGGCTCAGGTATGCAAAATCCACTAGCCAATTTCATTGGCGTTTTCTCTTAAAGTCAGAGATGATTGGGGCTTCCAGGTACATCTTCCTATGTCGTCACGACATAACTCGTAGTGACCGACAGATAGGGAACATATTATTAATTAAAATAATACATTTTAAGTGTATTTCCTTAATTTCCCTATCACCGAAAGCAGAACAGTTAACATCAGAGCTTATCAATACTACAGTAAGGCTGCAACAAACTATTATTTTGATAACCGATTCATCTAACGATTATTGGAACTATTATTGACTAATCGGTTATTTCACTGATTAATCATTAGACTTTGCAATTAGTTAAAATATTGAGTTATACATAAAAAAAAAAAAAAATGTAATCACCTCATAGTTCATACATACAGTCATAGGGGTCAATTTTTGTATTAAGATGTATGTTACCTGAAAGCTGAATAAATAACCGTTCCATTGATGTTTGGTTTGTTGGGATGATGAAACATCACAATAATCCACAAGTAATCCACACCAGTTCAGTCCATCAGTTAACATTGGCTGAGATACAACAACTAATCTGGAATTTGAGGGTGCTAAAACAATTTAATATTGAGAAAAATCACATTTAATGTTGTCCAAATGAAGTTCTTTGCAATGCATATTAATAATAAAAAATTAAGCTTCAATGGAACATGATCTTTACTCAATATCCTAATGATTTTTGGCATTAAAATAAATATTGATCATTTTAACCCATACAAGGTATTTTTGGCTATTGCTACAAATATACCTGTGCTGCTTATGACTGGTTTTGTGCTCCAGGTTCACATATGTAATTAATTACAATAACACTTTAAAATAAAGTTTCATTAGTCAACATTAGTTGACAACATCAGTTAACATGATCTAATAATGAACAATACTCCTACAGCATGTATTAATGCTAGTTAATTTTAGTTACAGCATTTACTAATGCATTATTAAAATCACAAGTTGTGTTTGTTTACATTAGTTAATGCACTGTGAATTAACAATGAACGACTGTATATATTAAAAAATATTAACAAAGATTAATAGTGTAATAAATGTATTGTTTATTCATGTTAGGTAATACATTATGACACCTTACTGTAAAATCGATACCAATTAATTAAAAACTGTTTGTGAGCTTCCTTGTGCATCATCTTTAGAAGAAGCTTCCTTCTGGGATGGCAGCCATGTAAACCTCTGCAGCAATGCTGGCAGCACTCAGACGTCTATTTCCCAAACACAACCTCTGAATATGACACTGAGCACATGCACTCAGCTGCTTTGGTCGACCATGGCAAGGCCTGTTCTGAGTGGAACCTGTCCTGTTAAACTGCTGTATGGTCTTGGCCACCGTGCTGCAGCTCAGTTTTAGGGTCTTGGAAATCTTCTTATAGCCTACGCCATCTTTATGTAGAGCAACAATTCTTTATTTCAGATCCTCAGAGAGTTCTTTGCCATGAGGTTCCATGTTGAACTTCAAGTGACCAGTCTGAGAGAGTGAGAGCGATAACACCAAATTTAACACACTTGCTCCCCATTCACACCTGAAACCTTGTAACACTAACAAGTCACATTACACCGGGAAAAAAAAAATTGCTAATTGGGCCCAATTTGGACATTTTCACATTCTGCATAGCAGCACTGTTCCTTCCAGTAAATTTCACTTTTTATTCTGATATGGTTTCTCTCCAGTGTGGATCCTCTCGTGTATTTTCAGATGTACTGACTGAGTGAATCTCTTGTTGCAGTGTGAACACTTATAAGGTTTCTCTCCAGTGTGGATCCTCTCATGTGTTTTCAGGTATACTGACATCCTGAATCTCTTGTTGCAATGTGAACAGTTATAAGGTTTCTCTCCAGTGTGGATCCTTTCATGTATTTTAACATTTCCAGACTTATTGAATCTCTTGTTACAGTGTGAACACTTATAAGGTTTCTCTCCAGTGTGGATCCTATCATGTGTTTTCAGGTCTCCTGACTTATTGAATCTCTTGTTGCAATGTGAACACTCGTAAGGTTTCTCTCCAGTGTGGACCATCTCATGTGTTTTCAGATGTACTGACTGAGTGAATCTCTTGTTGCAATGTGAACACGTATAAGGTTTCTCTCCAGTGTGGATCCTCTCATGTGTTTTCTGGTCTCCTGACTTATTGAATCTCTTGTTGCAATGTGAACACTCGTAAGGTTTCTCTCCAGTGTGGACCATCTCATGTGTTTTCAGATGTACTGACTGAGTGAATCTCTTGTTGCAATGTGAACACGTATAAGGTTTCTCTCCAGTGTGGATCCTCTCATGTGTTTTCAGATATACTGACCGACTAAATCTCTTGTTGCAATGTGGACAGTTATAAGGTTTCTCTCCAGTGTGGATCCTCTCATGTGTTTTCAGATGTACTGACTGAGTGAATCTCTTGTTGCAATGTGAACACTCAAGGTTTCTCTCCAGTGTGGATCATCTCATGTGTTTTCAGATGTACTGACTTATTGAATCTCTTGTTGCAGTGTGAACACTTATAAGGTTTCTCTCCAGTGTGGATCCTCTCATGCGCTTTTAAACAGGTTACTGAATAAAAAGTATTTTCACTCTTAAAGCTCATGCATTCTCCCACATCAGTTTGTGCTTTATGTACTTTCAAACAGTGTTTCTTCAGACCTGCAGCCCATAAATACATTTTACCACATTGATCACATGTATGCGGCTTCTCTCTAGTGTGGATGTTCATGTGTATCTTAAGGTGTGCTGATTGTGTGAAACCATTCCCACATTGATCACAAGTGAATGGCTTCTCTCCCGTATGAATTCTCATGTGACGCTTAAGATTTGTTTTGCATGTCAAACTCTTTCCACACTGGGTGCAAGTGAAAGATGTCTTGGCTCCTCTTTTCTTTAAATCTTTCTTTTTGGTTTGAGAGCAACTCAAAAGTCTTTCTCCAGTTTTGACATTATTTTTCTCCTCAATTTCACTTGATTCTTCATCCTCCTCCTTTTCGTCAATCAGCTCTGAAAATAAAAATAGAAATTTTAATTTTCAGCAACTTGTTAAAATCTGAGAAATGTGAACATAAGAGCGAACCCTGATGTAACGGTGCAAGGCTCCAGACTAACATTTGAAAGCAGCGTCACAGTTGTATGGATGTTTGTACTAGGTGCAGATTTGTTAGCACTGGGGGGGAACTTTGGGGCTGGTGTGTGTGATATCAAAAATATAGAATGAATTATACAATTACTACTGTTTTGCATTATTATGTGGAGTTACTAATAATATTACATGTTTATTTCTTGGCAATACACATTTGACAGTAAAACACTGAGTTTGAGTTGGAAAGAATGCAAAATTTACTTTTATTGTGACAATCCAATTGGTATATAGAAAATATATATATCTTACTCTTACTAAATGTTCATTATTATTCTATAGTATTATATAGAACTGACCGACAACTACAGTGATAACAATTGCAATTTGCGATTCAGTGGCAAATTGAAGAAAAGTTTGGTGATTTGTGACTTTCTAAAATTTGATTTCTTGATGTTTTAAAATAGTTATTTTATCATTTCAAAATAAAGCAAGTATAAATGCATGACTAATAGGAAAATAAGTGCTCCTCTGCTGCCATCTACTGGTTATAGTGGTCATTTGATGTATTTTATTTTTGTATTTTACATAAGTGTTTGTTACATAAACTTTAACAAGATTACTTTATCTAAAAATCTTGTTGAGGTTTATACAGACTCAAAGACTAATCTCCTTAGCCACTGCACAAATAAACAAAACGTAACCAAGACAATAAATCAGTGCAAATAGTTTTAATAAAGCCCAAATAGTCTTCAGTTGACACATCTGTTAAGCTACATTTACGGACATCTGCATATGAGCGGAACTCCACGCAGCTTCCGCACTACTCTCACTGGAAATGAATGACTCCGCTTGTAGTTTCAGGCATGTGGTCAACAAGGCAGAACCTGATTTTACCAAGTGCGACATGTTCCTGTATCAACATCTTTGTTGACCCTGGAACAACATTGTTATTAACCAATCAGATTTGAAGAACAAGTTTATAATTTTTGTGAAGTTTAGTCTTACAATCAGTGTTTGTTGCTTGTACATCAGTGTTATTCATCTATAATTTCCTCTGATTTTAGGGATTACTCATGGGTAAGGTTAGGTTTAGGTGTAGGGAAATTGTCAATATTACATTTTTTGATTAAAATGTTGTTCCAGGCTCAACAATATATGTTGACCCAGGAACACATCTAACTCAGCAAAATCAGGACGTGCGTCAGCAAGAGACAAAAAAGAAGAACAATCTGACCACGCACACAAGCCACACCCCCAGCACTTATTAAAAATATATATTTTAGCACAATAAAATATATACCTTACTGTAAGAATACATACTATTGTCCTGTAAAATATAAAAAGCATCTGGATCACGTGTCAAACTTAGGCCCGCAGGTCAATTCCGGCCCGCCACATCATTTTATGTGACAGCTTATGATTGTCTTGAAATAAAAATCTATGCAGCTTTATATCGTCAATTATGAAAGTGCGTATCAATACCACAAGTTTCTGTTTCTGTTTGGCGTTCTATTTATATGCAGAAATGGACTTTGGTGTGCATATGATATGCAGTGGTTAGTATTAGGGATTAGGGGTTTTCGGTTCATGACGACTGCGTGGACGGCTAAAAGGAATAAAGCGGACCTCATCAATTGAGGGGAGGATGGATGTATCGCGAGATTTTGGCCAAGAACCTCCTTCCCTTAGGAAGATCATTGAAGATGGGTCTTGGCAGACATTTTCTGTACCAAATATAACGTTCTAATTTATATTGTATCAAATACTTATTTCATGTAATAAAATGGAAATTAATTATTTAGAAATCACACAATGTGATTTTCTCTTTTTCTATCACAGTTGAGGTGTACTTACGATGAAAATTACAGATCTCTCCATTCTTTGTAAGTGGGAAAACTTGAAAAATCGGCAGTGTATCATATTATATATATATTATAACGAATAAATAGGCCTATACTAGAAATATATTTTCTTTTAAATAATAATTTAAGAAAACGAAATAAAAACTGTGCAACAGGCAGCCTACTCTAAAAAAAAAACCTGGGTTATTTTTTTAACCCAAGTGCTGGGTTGAGCCTTTTGGGTCATTTTTTGTGGGTTATTTTTTCAGTGTTTGGGTAGTTTTTGTATTACCCAGCCTCTGGGTCAGACGTAACAACCCAATGTTTGGGTAATCTTTTAGTGTTACTCAGATCCTGGGTCAGGATCTGGGTTAGTTATTGCTGGGATAAGACATTTTCATTAATTTCATTTCATTGTAATTACGTTACATCCCTGATATGAAGTCACATATTTTAATCTTTTTCAACCGGATCACGGTTAATCATTACATCCCTAGGTGAATAAGCAGAAGACAATCAATCGTTTCGCGCTCTGTGTGAAAGCTCCATTGGTCGGCGATTTGCGCTAGAAACGGCATTTAAAAGGGACAGAACATGCAGCTGCTTATCATTAAAGGGATAGTTCACCCTAAAATTTAATTTCTGTCATTATTTACTCACTAACATTTTCCAAACCGTTTTTAATATCTTTCTTGAAGTTATTTTGAAGAATGTGGGTAACCAAACAGTAGCTCCACATTTGAAAGTGGGAAAAATACTATGGAAGTCACAGAACCAGCAACTGTTTGGTTTTTCATTGACCAGTCATAAACTTTGTTTACTCAAAAACACAAACATGTAGGCTACATTCATGCTGCTCACATATTATTGTAGCACAGTTTGCGCTGAATATGGTGTAATCAGACATTAATATTTTTTTAGATACTGAAAAAACACAAATGTCAGGGCATGCAAAAAAACTTCTCCAGTGCCCCAAAACCCCTTCAGACCCAGGAGGGTTAAAGCTTTGTAAGCCTAATGTACCACAGACATCATTAAATTTGAATGAAGAATAAACACCAACCTCCTTGTTCTTCCTGCTTTATTCTCCATGTTTCTGGTTCCTCGTGGTTTATTCTCCAGGTTTCTGGTTCCTCTTGTTTTATTCTCCAGGTTTCTGGTTCCTCGTGGTTTATTCTCCAAGTTTCTGGTTCCTCGGGTTTTATTCTCCAGGTTTCGGGTTCCTCGGGTTTTATTCTCCAGGTTTCGGGTTCCTCTTGTTTTATTCTCCAGGTTTCTGGTTCCTCTTGTTTTATCATCCAGGTTTCTGGTTCCTCTTGTTTTATTCTCCAGGTTTCGGGTTCCTCTTGTTTTATTCTCCAGGTTTCTGGTTCCTCTTGTTTTATCATCCAGGTTTCTGGTTCACTCGTGTTCTCCTCACTCTCTTCTTTAACAAATACCATCTTCACAGCAGCAGATCTCAGTTCAGATGATACTCCTCCAGATATTGCTGCTTGCTTCAACTCTTAAGTCACGACTATGAGGACGAGAAAATTACAGGTATTTATACTGAACTGATTCAAAAACGGTATTCTCCTGCAAACAGAAAGTACATTTCCAACTGTTTTTATTAAGCCAGCATCGAGTCAAAACAACAGAGAGCGAGGTGAAACTGATCTTCTTCCTCTGAGGTTTAATGGTGTTTGGCAAACAAACTTACGTGTTTAGCGCCACCCGCTGGACTGGAGTGTAAAGCATCGAGAGAAGAGGATCCATATGCAGCTTTATTCAAAGACACAACGTGTCAAACAGGCACAGTTCAGATAACAGCGTCAAGGACAACGTAGACTAGGCAGAATCATACACTGAGAGGAGGCAAAAGGTTGAGGCAGGCGGCAGACAGGTAACAGAGTAAATACACTAGACAGGCTAAGTCAAAGGTAGGCAGCAAACAATCAGAGTAGGTAAACAGTCCAGGTAGGCAAAGGGGAAATAAACAGAATAAACTCTCGGTAATGTCAGCTAGGCAGAACAAGACTTCACAATGAGGTGTGAGAGAACTCCGCTTAAGTAATCCAGATAATGACTAACACCTGTATGGGTGATCAATCCCAGGCACGGGGTTGTGGGAATTTAAGTCTGAAAGAACTGGTTAGTACTCTGGTGAAGAAGCCCTTTGGTGGTGATCCGAGGGAGCCACAGAGGCCTGATTTGTGACCGAAGGTCTCTTTTACTCATTAGAAGTGACCACGTATCTATTGCAAAGATTTACAGCTCTGAGTGATTTAATATTCGATTGTTATGCAGGTCTATATGGCTACAATGATCGAGTGTTATTAACTGAATCTAAATTCATCCCGTACACAGTAAGGATGGCTCGATACCATAATTTTGCCTTCGATACGATACCAGAATGTAGTACCTTGGTATCGATACCATAGGTGACAAATAACCAGAAAATAACTAAAAAAATAAGTGAACTGAAAAAAATTATAAGTGATCAATCATCATATATATATATGTAGTATTTATTAATCTTGGTTAATGTTAGGTATGTGTTTAATGCATAATGTTAACATACTAAACATATATTAGTAAACACACATTTATAATTTATAAATAATTATTGACCTACATTTATAAGTGCTGTAATAATGTCAATACTGTTAATGAATTATAACAAATGTTTCTTTAAAGTGTTATTCTAACAGTCAAAGTAGGGGTGGGCCATATGGCAAAATATCATATCACTATATTTTTTGAAATATCACAATTTCACAATTCTTTGTCATGGTGATTTTACTATTGTGTCTGAGCAGTGCAGCCAAAATAATTTCCCTATTACAAAGACAAAACCTTTCAAGGTTACAAAACATAAGTATGGTGGATATTTAGACCAAAGTGGGGGAAGATAAAAATCTTTGTCATTATTTTATCTTTGTTATTAAAAAATAAGAACAAAGATACACATTACAAATACACATAATATACAAATAAAACAAACAGTGCTTTATTTTCAGGTACAATAGGCATATATTTAGCAGAGCATTCAAGAAACGTAATAAACAAATATAAAAATAAAACACAATATAGATTGATTCCTATTAAGGCAGCTGTATTATTATTTTTGTCAAAAGTAGCAAGTTATTTTTTCTCTTTGTGTTTTGTAGTGTTAGCATTAAATAATAATAATTATGTCGATTCTGTCATAGTGTTTTATATTATATACCATCATTTACTCATTCGAGTTTAGTTTTAAACCTGAACGAGTTTCTTTCTTCTGCTGAACATAAATGCTATTTTAAAGAACGTGGAAAACCAAACAGTTGCTGGTCTTCAGTGACTTACATAGTATTTGCTTTCTTTCTATCAAAGTCAATGTGGACCAGCAACTGTTTGGTTTTCCGCCTTCTTCAAAATACCTTATTTTGTATTCAGCACAAGAAAGAAATGAATACAGGTTTGGGACAACATGTGAGTGAGTAAATATAATGACAGAAATACAATTTTAGGGCAAACTATCCCTTTGATTACAGTCGGCTGCATGTTTAGTTCTGTCCCTTTAAGACCTGCGCGCATCTAATATGCAGGCTCGCACCCGTTTGTCTCGGCTATTTACTTTCCTTTTAGACATAACCAACTGAGTCTATACATAAACCTTGTTGTGTTTTGACAGTTGTGGCTCAAAAGATAACTTGGTTCAGTTATCAGGCGCTGTTAGGCAGGCTTTTCCGTGCGCACTCTTCAGGTGTACGGCCTCAGAAAAGGCGCACGTCTGACCACCATATGAATGAAACATTTAAGCGGAAAGCCTTTAAAGCATGCAAAAAAGTTGTGAATAAAACGTACAATTATGAATTTATGATGCGCTTACTAAACTGTCGATCTCTAATTTTCGGAAAAAATTTGGATGAGCAAGCGACAAATGCTTAATGTTAGCCAGATTGTATGTCTTGCCTCTTGTGGTCAGTTCGTTCACCTTTATCATCTGTTTTGTATGCAAAGTAATGCCATATTTCACTTCTACTGTTCTCTTCATCCGTTTGTTTCGGGCACGTTAATAGTTTGATCCATCATGTTGTTCACTTGTTCTGGTGTCATATTTACCGGATGCGCAGCGATGAGAAGCACTGCCACCTACAGGTGAACTTCGGAACAGCAGCGTATGAAACACCGAATTGTGCAAAATTATGATATCATACCGTTTGAAATATAATAGATACCGGTAATTTTACAGTACCGGTATACCGCGCATCCCTACAGACAGAAATATTCACGAGCATAGGCACTTGTCAGCGCTGCAATCAATGTAATATATGTAATAGATACAATACTATATTTCTTAGCCACCAGGGGGTAAAATTGTTTTGAAGTAACGAATCTCACAGCTTCACTTTTGCAGAATAAGATGCGCAGATGCAATTAACACATAACTTTCATCTCTCTCTAGATAATTAATTAAAATCAATGCTCTAATTCATGCATTCAAATACATGTGATCTTCCTGTACTACTCCATCTCTATGTCCGATTTGAAGCAAGCAGAATACTAGAGTGGTTCTTTGCCCCTCTCATGCATTAAATATAGCCTATTAATGCACAGTTAGCCATAGATTGCATAAATAACAGAATTTATTTTGCATTTTGCAGAATTATTTAGTCATTTAGCAGAGACTTATCTAAAGCGACAAATGAGGAAAATGGAAGCAATCAAAATCAACAGAAGAGCAATGATACGCAAGTGCTATAACAAGTCTCAGTTAGCTTAACACAGTACATGTAGCAAAGATTTATTTTGTTTAATTGTTTTTTAATTATATAATAAATAAAAATAAAATGGATAGAATAGAAAAACACTAGAACAAGCTAGGGTAAGAGGCCTTTTTTACTTTTGTTAATTGTATAAAATATAAAAATAAAACAAATAGAATACAAAATATTAGAAATGTTGTTTTTTGTGAATAGAATTAGAATAGATAGTGCTAGAGTTAGAGGGTCAAATAAAGATGGAATATATGTGTCTGTCTTTAGCCGTTTCTTGGAGATGGCTAAGGATTGAGTTGGGCAGGTCATTCCACCAGGAGGGAACATTTAATGAAAAACTCTGTGAAAGTGATTTTGTGCCTCTTTGGGATGGCACAATAAAGCGATATTTAACTCCTAGAGGGCACATACAGGTGCATCTCAATAAGTTAGAATGACGTGGAAAAGTTCATTTATTTCAGTAATTCAACTCAAATTGTGAAACTCGTGTATTAAATAAATTCAATGCACACATACTGAAGTAGTTTAAGTCTTTGGTTCTTTTAATTGTTATGCTTTTGGCTCACAATTAACAAAAACCCACCAATTCACTATCTCAACTAATTAGAATACTTCATAAGACCAAAAAAAAAATATAATTTTGTGAATTGTTGGCCTTCTGGAAAGTATGTTAATTTACTGTATATGTACTCAATACTTGGTAGGGGCTCCTTTTGCTTTAATAACTGCCTCAATTCGGCGTGGCATGGAGGTGATCAGTTTGTGGCACTGCTGAGGTGGTATGGAATCCCAGGTTTCTTTGAGAACGGCCTTCAGCTCATCTGCATTTTTTTGGTCTCTTGTTTCTCATTTTCCTCTTGACAATATACCATAAATTCTCTATGGGGTTCAGGTCTGGTGAGTTTGCTGGCCAGTCAAGCACACCAGAACAATGGTCATTTAACCAACTTTTGGTTCTTTTGGCAGTGTGGGCAGGAGCCAAATCCTGCTGGAAAATGAAATCAGCATCTTTAAAAAGCTGGCCAGCAGAAGGAAGCATGAAGTGCTCCAAAATTTCTTGGTAAATATGTGCAGTGACGTTGGTTTTCAAAAAACAATTTGTACCAACACCAGTAGATGACATTGTCCCGCAAATCATCACAGACTGTGGAAACTTAACACTGGACATCAAGCAACTTGGGCTATGAGCTTCTTCACCCTTCCTCCAGACTCTAGGACCTTGGTTTCCAAATTAAATACAAAACTTGCTCTCATCTGAAAAGAGGACTTTGGACCACTGGGCAACAGTCCAGTTCTTCCTCTCCTTAGCCCAGGGAAGACGCCTCTGATGACAACTGTAGCCAAATTCCTTGACACGTCTGTGTGTTGTGCTCTTGATACCTTGACCCCAGCCTCAGTCCATTCCTTGTGAAGTTCACCCAAATTCTTGAATCGATTTTGCTTGACAATCCTCATGAGTCTGCGTTTCTCTTGGTTAGTTGAGAATCTCATTCTCATTCCTAGGTCGTTTGAGCCCAGCAAATGCTCTCGGAGCGGTTCAGCTCGAATATGTGAACAAACAAGTGATCTCAAACCCCACTAAAAGGACCAAAAAATTAACCGTACTCATACTAAATTCAGAGGTGGTCCATGTGTAGTTCGATTTCCTTGTGATTTGTGAAAGCCACGAGGTCCGAAAGCAACACTTTGTATGGACCAACATAACAGTAATATTTGAGGTTGAACCAAGCAGTTTAGAACTTGTATTTATTTTATATAGGCTGTTGTAACAAAGTTCGTAGGAAGGAAGGAAGCGGACAGGGTTGGCTCGTGAAGACTCAGGTATGTTTATTTAAGACAGATAAACTCACACAGGTGCGCACTCTGCGTCACCCGGAAACATCAACTCTCTCGTTCGTCTCCGCGATCACTCTCTGTATTCGTTCCGACTGTTTCTCTCTGACAGCTCGTGCGCTCGAGTCTTCACTCCGTCTCTCTCTGAACTGCCGTTCCACGGCGGCTTTTATCCGGTCTCCACGCCAATTACTACAATCAGACACAGGTGATCCTCATTTTGCACTTGACCCACTTACTTACCGCTGTCTCCTGAGTCTTTCTCCCGCTGCAGACTTCGCTGAACCACGCCCCCCTCGCCACAGCTGTATTTTATAATTATGTTTATTAAAATAATTTTTGTCATTTATATAATTGACGGCTAACTGCGCATTAAACTGTTTCTTGTATGCATCATTAAGTATTCTCGTTGTGACGGAGACAAAGTACCACCCAACACACGTTAGGAATGTTAGGAGATCTAACATTCTGCCCACTTTAAATCAGACACAAAGATGTAGTGCTAGATAACATGTATTTGGATGCATGAATTATATTATTAATTTGAATTAGCCTAATTATCGAGAGAGAGAGAGATAAAGTTGTATGTGTGAATTGTGTCTGTGTCTCTCATTCTGCAAAAGTGAAGCTGTGAGTTTTATTACTTAAATTCAGTATCAGTAAACATAGTTTTCAGTATAAGCTACTATATTAATAAAACCTGCTCGGCAGCGTTGACAAGTGTCCATGCTCATGACTATTTCCATGTTTGAGCACGATCTCCAATCTGTGTCTCTGCAAGTGGATGTGTGTGTACATGTGGCGTCTCGTGTGCGTCAATGAAAGCAGTGAAACAATATAGTAGCTTTATAAACTAGTAGCAAAGAAACATTTTAATACTATCTTATCTGAGGAAAAAAGCAAGTTGAATTTACTTTATACATAATATTCCCTTTTGAATTTAAGATTGACTGAAAGGCATTGGTAAAACTGCTTAAACTGATCAGAGATTAGGGATCAGCTCTTCCTCTCCCCTTCCCTGTCCACTTCATCTTCCACATTTTCCAGATCAGACTCCAGCATTTCACTGCTGTGTAGAAAACGCTCAAAGAAAGAGAGAAAATCACCTAATTTACATAATGTATGTTTGAAAGAATGAAGAATGCTGTGTGTATGTTGTTATAGAATGTAAATATCATTCATTGAAAAGAAGACCATGGTCTTGTTTCTTTGAGAAATAGTTTATTTTAATTTCAAGATAAATTACGACATTAATTCACAGCATTTAAATCGGTTGCATATTCAAACCTTAATTTCATATTAACAAATGTATAGTTGTTTTTTTTTTCTCCAGAATTGATTAAGTGTGGAACATTTTGAGAAATGCTTAATGCATCTAAATCCATTAAAAGTTAAGTTGACTAAAATCGTATACGTAGACTAAAACAATTCAGATGACTAAAATATGACAAACTAAATGGCATTTTAGTCGAAAGGCTATGACTAAAACTAAATAAACATTTGCTGTCAAAATGAACACTGCATGCCTAAATTACATTAAATATATTACATTTATTTTAATGTATAATGACATTCCCCTTATAATGCTGATTGGCTACAAGTGTATTGTGGGGCTCAGTCTGATGAACATTTTCAGGGGCTCAGAGAGAGGCAGTGCTATCAGAGGCAGGAGCACTCATAACCAGCGTATTGAGGGGCTCTGGGGTGACATGTGGCGGGGATTGACTAATGTTTATTATAATCTCTTCCACTTCCTGGAGAGTGAAGGTATAGTGGACATAGACAATGAAATGCATCTCTGGGCTCTTCATTATGTCTACTTGCCAAGGATCAACAGGGACTTGACTGCCTTCATCCGACAATGGAACAACCATGGGCTGAGAACTGAAAGACATCAGACCCCAATGCAGATTTTTGTCAGAGGCTGCATGGAACAACAAGGACAAAGAACCAGAGCAATGCAAGAAATATTTAGCAGAGGAACTGGGCCAGCAGATGAAACTGTTGTTCAAGGACCATCTGAACAAGGAGAAACAACATCAAGAATGCAGGGGGCAGCAATGGTTGACTGGCCAGACAGAGTACCAGTACCACAGAATCACTACACTTTGGACAATGCAACCTTGGAGCACAATTTAATCCACTTGGTGGTGCACAAGCAGAACTCGGATTAGACATCCTTTGCAATATTTTGTCTTTTTTGACATCTTTAAATTAATCATAGGAAAGGACAAGTTCATCCCAAAATATAACTTATGGCTACATGTTATGGCTGACTTTCATTAAATGGACAAAACATAGAGCTAACCTTTCAAGTTTGTTTAGAGTATGTTCCATTGTACATTATCACTTTCATGTTTTCATTTCTTGACACCAAAATAACTGTCTAAAACATTTTTCGGTGAAATATGGTCACCTTTTTACATTTGTATGCACCCAAGTAAGTGCTGCTTTGACTATGACTTTAATAGTCATTATTTTAATATGTAAATATGTTAAGACGTTGTAGTAGTCATTTTAATTTAAGGTCATGTGCATCAATGTCAATGTTGAGGTCTTCTGGAATGCTGGTGAAATAAAAGTGCCCAGTTCCCACACCAAAATTGTTTTCTGATTTATTCTTTGACAATCAAATACATTTAGATATTTCCCCAAAATTTTTGCCAGAGCCGTTATAAAAAATTCAAAGATTCAGATGTTTGCAAAAACATTACTGAAGTTTTATTTAATGAACACAAGCATCGATTTGTGTATTGTAATACAATAACGCCATTTACATTTATATTTACATTTATGCATTTAGCAGACGCTTTTATCCAAAGCGACTTACATTGTATTCAAGTTACAGTTTCTACATTTTATCAGCACTTGCTTTCCCTGGGAATCGAACCCATGATATTGGCGTTGCTAACACCATGCTCTACCAGTTGAGCTACAGGAAAGCATTTAAAACGCTGAAAGGAAATAAATGGAAACTTGGCAAGGTAAAGCCATTTAAACTTGATGTGAAAATGAAAGTTCACAATTCTTATAGATCTAAAGTTCTAAAATGTTCATCTGCATGTTATTTTATCACTGCTCTTCATCTTCAATCAACAGTAACTTCTATGAACCCTTCTGAACAATTCTCTTTTCTAGTGACAGGTTATGTCTTTGTGTGAGGCTGAAGCAGATGGGTTTCAACGCCTCCTATCCACTTGTTTCTGGCATGAGATATTTGCAGCAATAAGCAAAACAAAGACATGGTGGCAAGTCATTCTTCCAAATGTTTTTAGGTTAGAAAATTATTTTAGGTTGAAATGGGGTGCGCCTAAGTTTCCACACTTGACAGACACCTGCCTCGCTTACAAATTAAGTCCTTACCACTATGTCTTTGTTTTGCTTATTGCTTGACTTTAAAAACGTAACGAAGATTAAGAAGGTGATGCTTATACCTTCCCAAATCCGAGAGACCCTTTTATGGCAAGGAACATTAATTCCCTAAATTCCTCTTCTTCTGACACGCCTCTTGGAAGATAGAGAGTCATTATTACAGTTACTGAATACATTGTTCTCCTTAAATGAGCACATAACTACATTATGTGGCATGTAAAATTACTTGAGATACCTTTGCCAGTTTTCTCTATGAGGTCATTTTCCAGGAAATTAGTACGATCAAATGTGCTGAGGTCTGGTTTCTGGCCACACATTAACATGAAAAGCTCCTTGTTTATGCACCCCATGCCTGGTCCATTGTGAATTATGGACCAGGCCATTAGTCTTCCTGCTGTATAAAATGTATTTTCATCTAGAGCCTTCTGATCGTAGCTGAAGAGCAGCTGTCCAGGTTTGCCTTCAAATATCCCAAGGTTGCTTTGGAGCTCAATCATGAGGAGTCTAAGGAAAATAAAATAAATAAATAAATAAAGTACTGTAGCCTGAAAACAATGTCACAAAAATCTGTAAACACCTTAGGCTTGGGATTTTGGAACATATCATCATAAATCCTTCATATTTTGTGATAGGTTTGCATTGCAAAACCTTTTAATTAATTATCTAATAAAATTATATAATTATATAAAACATTTTATGAAATCATGTACCTATCAATTTAATGTCACTGTATTCAAGACTGAAAAAACTATATATTTCTAAAGCACCTGAGCTAAAAGTGTTCGTGTAGCTCAATTGTTATTGCATTGCATTATCAGCACAAAGGTTCAGTTGGGTTCAATTCCCAGGTAAGGGTTAGGGTTAGTGTTAGTTTACTGATAAAAATGTAAACACTGAAAAGCAACTACGGCTCAAGTTTAATCCAATAATCAAACGTCACAGCTGCCAAAGAGGCATGTCTGACTGTCACATGGATATTGGACATGGACATTGTCATCAAAAAAATATTAATTATTGCTACTCTTTTAACAGAGTGTGTTAAAATTATAAAAGATTGGATGACCAGTAATTTTCTCCTATTAAATTCAGATAAGACCGAGATATTACTTATTGGACCTAAAGACAGTACACAGAATCTCTTGGATTACAATTTGCAACTAGACGGATGTAATGTTACTTCCTCTACAGTCAAAAATCTGGGTGTTATATTAGACAGCAACCTATCTTTTGAAAATCATATTTCCAATGTTACAAAAACAGCATTCTTCCATCTTAGAAACATTTCCAAGCTACGGAACATGTTAAGTGTTTCTGATGCAGAAAAGTTAGTTCATGCATTCATGACCTCTAGACTGGACTATTGTAATGCACTGCTAGGTGGTTGTCCTGCATCTTCAATAAACAAGCTACAGATAGTACAAAATGCTGCGGCTAGAGTCCTTACCAGGTCAAGAAAATATGACCATATTACTCCAATTTTACAGTCTCTGCACTGGCTACCTATTAAGTTTCGTATCAGTTACAAAATATTATTACTTGCCTATAAAGCCCTAAATGATTTAGCTCCTGCGTACCTAACTAATCTTTTATCACGCTACAATCCAACCCGCTCCCTTAGGTCGCAAAACTCTGGACTCTTGGTAGTACCTAGGATAGCAAAGTCCACAAAAGGAGGTAGAACTTTTTCATATCTGGCTCCTAAACTATGGAATAGCCTTCCTGAAAACGTTCGGGGTTCAGACACACTCTCTCTGTTTAAATCTAGATTAAAGACGCATCTCTTTAGCCAAGCATTCATATAATGCATCTCACAATCTTGTACTGCCAGTCTATCTGAACAAATGCACATTATTATGCTTTAGCTTGGGTTATACTGATAATTTCATCCAGGGTTATTCCTGGATGGAACAACTGCTACGCTAATTGTCTTACTGTTTCTATGTTACTGCCACGGGATTAACATCCCGTGGTAGCTAGGAATTACACAAGCTTCAGTCTGGATCCTACCCTTAAACGATTGAGATGACCGAACACCTGAGAAGAGACGATGACAACCCCTCCGAGGACCTCAGAGGAAGCCAACCATCAGCGATTATACTGACTTAACCAAAGTCTGCCATAAATGGAGGATCAGCACCTGGAGACAACCTCTACAGCCCCTACAGCCCTGAACGTCAGTGGAGTCTAGGACACATAGATGAGCCCCAGAGACAGATCTCCAGTGAGGACCTCGTCACCTAGACAGCCATCGGGGAAAGACCCCCGGAACCAGTGGACCACTTACACTCTGACTTTGCTGCAGTTGGAACAAACTACTGATTCGTCTGGCCAGAGGGGAACTGGCCCCCCGACTGAGCCTGGTTTCTCCCAAGGTTTTTTCTCCATTCTGTCACCGATAGAGTTTTCGTTCCTTGCCGCTGTTGCCTCTGGCTTGCTTAGTTGGGGACACTTCATTTCCAGCACAATCATCGACTTGATTGCACAGATATTATAAACTGAACTAAGCTGGACAATGCCATTACTAAATTCAATAATGAAATGCATTCAGCAGATAATTGAGTGTTAAATCCTGTCATTTTACATTATTGACACAATTTGCCTATTTTGATATTGTGCAGTGCTTTGTTACAATTTGTATTGTTAAAAGCGCTATATAAATAAAGGTGACTTGACTTGACTCTTTAATGTTGTTTAATGCATTTACGGCAAAAACAAATAAGGACTTAAACTGATATTGTCCCACACAACTTTCGAAGGGCTCTGTAGACATTATATCCATGTAATTTCTAAAAGAACCTGAAAAATTCTCTCCTTGGACCTCCATAGTCCTCTCCCATTTCTCCCACAAACTCAATATTGGGAGTTTTATGCCACTCAAAGTACCCTCTTGACAGGGCCACAAATGCAATCTTTAAAATGTTTTTGCGTCTTGCTATGACAGTAATGTTGGAACAGAAGTCCAGGTTGTCCTCACGAAACTCCTTCAGAATTGCTGATAGCTCTCTATCAAGCTGAAAATACAAAATAAACAAATTATCATCAACATATGAAATGCATTAAAATAATTGTTCATTTGGGTGATGGACTATTATATAAAATTGGTAATACAATTTGAAGACAGCCTTTATGCTGCTTCACAAAGCCAAATGCTTTAAGTTTGACAGGCTTAATACAGGTGCAACACTTATCTAGCACCCCTAATCATACGGAGAATATTCGACTATTAAGAGAAGTTCATAAAACTTAACAAAACGATCCAAAATTCGTTAGATCATTAAAGCTAGCAGAAAGCCTGTATGTTAGCTTTAATGTAACCATCGGTGGCCGCTCCTAAATGAGCTGACAAGCTGAATGAGCGCCGACGGTAATTAAGGATCAGATTGACAGGCAGCAATATTTTAACAAGTCTGAAGAAACGATCCTTACTTCAATAAAGTTGATTGGAGCACATTGAAATTGAAGCACATTCAAAATCTCCAGTCAGTTGTCGAGTGCAGTCCTCTTTGAAGCCCGTTCTGAATCAAATGATTCGCGAAACGCGCTTTGAAGCCCCGTTCTGAATCAAATGACTCGCGAAACGCGCTTTGAAGTCCAGTTTTGAATCAAATGATTCGCGAAACGCGCTTTGAAGCCCCGTTCTGAATCAAATGACTCGCGAAACGCGCTTTGAAGCCCGTTCTGAATCAAATGACTCGCGAAACGCGCTTTGAAGCCCCGTTCTGAATCAAATGACTCGCGAAACGCGCTTTGAAGCCCCGTTCTGAATCAAATGACTCGCGAAACGCGCTTTGAAGCCCCGTTCTGAATCAAATGACTCGCGAAACGCGCTTTGAAGCCCCGTTCTGAATCAAATGACTCGTGAAACGCGCTTTGAAGTCCAGTTTTGACTCAAATGACTCGCGAAACGCGCTTTGAAGCCCCGTTCTGAATCAAATGACTTGCGAAACGCGTCTTGAAGTCCAGTTTTGACTCAAATGACTCGCGAAACGCGCTTTGAAGCCCCGTTCTGAATCAAATGACTCGCGAAACGCGCTTTGAAGTCCAGTTTTGACTCAAATGACTCGCGAAACGCACTTTGAAGTCCAGTTTTGAATCAAATGATTCGAGAAACGCGCTTTGAAGCCCCGTTCTGAATCAAATGACTCGCGAAACGCGCTTTGAAGCCCCGTTCTGAATCAAATGACTTGCGAAACGCGTCTTGAAGTCCAGTTTTGACTCAAATGACTCGCGAAACGCGCTTTGAAGCCCCGTTCTGAATCAAATGACTCGCGAAACGCGCTTTGAAGCCCCGTTCTGAATCAAATGACTCGCGAAACGCGCTTTGAAGCCCCGTTCTGAATCAAATGACTCGCGAAACGCGCTTTGAAGCCCCGTTCTGAATCAAATGACTCGCGAAACGCGCTTTGAAACCCCGTTCTGAATCAAATGACTCGCGAAACGTGCTTTGAAGCCCCGTTCTGATGACTTGCGAAACGCGTCTTGAAGTCCAGTTTTGACTCAAATGACTCGCGAAACGCGCTTTGAAGCCCCGTTCTGAATCAAATGACTTGCGAAACGCGCTTTGAAGCCCCGTTCTGAATCAAATGACTCGCGAAACGCGCTTTGAAGCCCCGTTCTGAATCAAATGACTCGCGAAACGCGCTTTGAAGCCCCGTTCTGAATCAAATGACTCGCGAAACGCGCTTTGAAGTCCAGTTTTGACTCAAATGACTCGCGAAACGCGCGCTTTGAAGCCCCGTTCTGAATCAAATGACTTCGCGAAACGCGCTTTGAAGTCCAGTTTTGACTCAAATGACTCGCGAAACGCGCTTTGAAGCCCCGTTCTGAATCAAATGACTCGCGAAACGCGCTTTGAAGTCCAGTTTTGACTCAAATGACTCGCGAAACGCGCTTTGAAGCCCCGTTCTCAATCAAATGACTCTCGAAACGCTCTTTGAAGCTCAGTTTTGATACAAATGACTCGCAAAACGCGATTTGAAGTCCCGTTTTGACTCAAATGACTCGCGAAACGCGCTTTGAAGTCCCGTTTTGACTCAAATGACTCGCGAAACGCGCTTTGAAGTCACGTTTTGACTCAAATGACTCGCGAAACGCGATTTGAAGTCCCGTTTTGACTCAAATGACTCACGAAACGTCTTTTGGAGTCCCGTTTTAACTCAAATGACTCGCGAAATGCGCTTTGAAGTCCAGTTTTGAATCAAACGACTCGCGAAACGGCTTAGCCCCTTTCTTAATCAAATGACTTGCGAAACGCACTTTGAAGTCACGTTCTGAATCAAATGACTCGCGAAACGCAATTTGAAGCCCCGTTCTGAATCAAATGACTCACGAAACACGCTTTGGAATCAAATGACTCGCGAAACGCGCTTTGGAGCCCCATTTTAATAAGTTGAAATTGGTTATTTTCTGAGCAATTTTATTCTTCCGGGTTGAAGCAAGGTAACGTCACAGGAGGTGATGTAGAGAATTGAAACGCAATCGCGTCGATCCAATCCCTCGAAACCGAGTGGTAAGCGCTAGGGGTGAAAACATCCCCCGATGAAATGAGACGCCATTTGGTTACTGTTACATCATGATACATCGTCACTAGCTGGCTGCTACGTCACCAGAGGCGACAAGTGTTGATCACAAACATGCCATCTGCAAGTGTGTGTGTGTCGATTGTGTGGGTTTTAGTGATGTTTTTCTCTAGTCAGAGAAATGCGGGACTGTTGTGCATTTGCACAATCAGCAATGTAACGTTAGCGTGAAAAAATAGCGATTTTTACAAACTTTTCAATTAAGAACATGTTTGCAAATATATATGTGCTGGACTGTGTTGAGTACAAAACAAGAGTGTCGTAATTTTTAAATCAACTATTTAAGCCAAAAATACTTACATTTATGGGACTCTCAGGATGATCTGGCCGCAGTGTGTTCTAGGCACCCCTTGGTTTCAAGTAAGCTCGCGAAAATGCTTGGTTTTAAGGGGTATCTACCCCATCCACTTAGCCCTACCCCTCCATCAAAACGAGAATTGGGACAGCCCTTACGTGAATGCACAAAACTAAGGGGAAGGGGAAGGGGTAAGACAAAGAATTGGGATTCACCCTTAGTCATGAGCTAGGCTCTTACATTATGTCATATGAGATCAAATGACTACTTGACAACAGATATATTTGTCGACGATTTTTTGTTGTCAGTAATGTCAACTAATCGTTTCAGCCCTATACTACAGTCTTTCGTAATTTAACCTCAGGGCTCATTTAATACTGGTCCAGGCATCCATTCCTACTTACAAGAGAAGCAAAGAAGAATCAGTTGCAAAGCAGCATTTCCTAAATACATCTTACGTGGAAGAATAACTCTTAAATAACTTTAAAAGATATTTTAAAACAACGAGGAACAAATACAAATTAAATCTCAGTCTCTCTTAAAAGTGTTGAACAAGAACAGTGTCCTGAAAAAAATCAGTTTGTAAAAACCATCTACTTTCCTTGAAGAAAGAGCAAACAAACTACAAGTGATACATATGCATTGTAAGACAACTGAACATAAGATGGAACCCATAAGAAAACACAATGATATACAGTACCTCACAGAAGTGAGTACACCCCTAATATTTTTGTAAATGTTTTATCTTTTCATATGACACTGAAGAAATGGCACTTTGCTACAATGTAAAGTAGTGAGTGTACAGCTTGTATAGCAGTGTAAATTTGCTGTCCCTCAAAATACCTCAACACACAGCCATTAACGTCTAAACCGCTGGCCAAAAAAGTGAGTACACCCCTAATTGAAAATGTCCACATTGGGCCCAAAGTGTCAATATTTTGTGTGGCCACCATTATTTTCCAGGACTGCCTTAACCCTCTTGGGCATGGAGTTCACCAGAGCTTCACAGGCTGCCACTGGAGACCTCTTCCACTCCTCCATGATGACATCATGGAGCTGGTGGATGTTAGAGACCTGGCGCTACTCTACCTTCCGTTTGAGGATGCCCCACAGATGCTCAATAGGGTTTAGGTCTGGAGACATGCTTGACCAGTCCATAACCTTTACCCTCAGCTCAGTGTTTGGGGCCATTATCATGTTGTAATACTGCCCTGTGGCCTAGTCTCCGAAGGGAGGGGATCATGCTCTGCTTCAGTATGTCACAGTACACGTTGTAGGGCTGCACAATTAAATACAATTTAAAATCGTGATTACGATTATGGATGCCACGATTACATAATCGTTCTAAGCCATGATTACAAAAATAAATAATAAAAAATGCCCACTTGCATTATTCTGTGAGCTTAAGAAGTGTTTGTAGCGCGGGGTTTAACAAACTCAAACACTGGATAAAATACAATTTGTCTAACTGATAGCCATTGTCACTTTGTTGTCATATGACAGTTATCTTAAACGCCAAATGTGTCAAAAGCGGAACAAAATAGTGGTACTTATTTGAACTGCGCGGCACACAGACCTTTTATCCATTTACCTCAAATGAAAACAGCGCGGTGCGAGCTTAGAGCATATGCATTTATTACAGTGACCAGTCGTGATCAGGCACTAAACAACGTAGTGATATCCAGTAAGAAGCACATGAGTTCAGCACAGAGTTCTCCAGTACAAATCTTTAATTTAAACTAGTTTAAAGCCAAATAAATCAGAGCTGTTATCCTCATCAACACGAATGCAGAAAGCAGCAGAAACAGTGCCACAACGATCCAGTTTCAATCCACAAATCACCAACATTTACCATAGTTTTACTCTAGTTACACTGACGGTAACAATGGTACGGTGGCAGAAAAGTAATATATTCATATTGAGTATTATGTTATTAATATACTAAATATGTTAAAGGAGTAATGGAATATAATTACATTATTTTGTTAATTAGTCTATCAGTTGATGTTGATTTGCAATTGACAATGTTTTTAGGCTACTGTTTTTCAATGCAAACACATTAAAAACCATATAGTTAGGCTACTTTTTTACCATGGCAATGAGGTGCTGTACCTTTGGTTATGTATAAAATATGAGGCTGTTACAATTTTCACAATGGTACTGTCAAATGTACATATGCATCCAAACTCAAGCTCCTGCTACTCTGAACTCAAGCTCCTGTTCCAATTGGAATTTCTAAGAGACAAAACATTGTAATATTACTTGTTCAGTGCTACCAAATCAGGTGCTGATGCCACTGCTCTGGAATGTCAGTTTGGAGCCCTGATAATATAAATTGTACTGTAAAATGAAATAACATATATATATATATATATATATATATACTGTATATACGTGTGTGTTTGGGTTAGTGTCATGTTCGAATCATTTTTATACTCATACCTTTTGTTGTTTTAATATTTTGAATTGTTTTTAGCTTTATCTTTTGTTTTCATTTAAATATTTAGTTTTGAAATGTTGTTGTATGCATTTGTCATTTTATTTATATTCTAAATGTTCTATTTAAATGTGTGTATATATAGTATTTATATAGTTTTAACTTATATTTTTAGTTACTTTTATTTGTAAGTCGCTTTGGATAAAAGTGTCTGCTAAATGACTAAAAAGTAAAAGTAAAGTAAAAAGTAAAATTTTACAGTAATTTGAACTTTTGTTTATTTAATTGTAAGTTAAATATATAGCTTTAGTAAACAATTTTTTATTTTAGTTTTAGTATAACATTATAATAAAAACATTTTGTTTAAAGAAGAAATCAACCCAATGTATAGTTGACATTTGAGGCTCAATGTATAGAAAAGCAATACTCTGGAAGTTCTGGAAGATTGTTTTCAGCCTTTTTATAAATATATAATCAATATGGCATGTCACTTCAAACAGTGGCATAAATCTGTTATTAATAATCGCAATTACAATCTCAAGGAAATAATCGACAATTGTGATTTTTGTCATAATCGTGCAGCCATTACATGCCGGCATTCATGGTTCCCTCAATGAACTGTAGCTCCCCAGTGCCGGCAGCACTCATGCAGCCCCAGACCATGACACTCCAACCACAATGCTTGACTGTAGGCAAGACACACTTGTCTTTGTACACCTCACCTGGTGGCCGCCACACAAGTCTGACACCATCTCTGCTGTGTCTCTCTGATGCTGTCTCTGCTGTACACACACACACACACACGCTACTAAGAGGTACAATTTTATTATAGGCCTCAAACATAACTACCACCACCGACAATCCTCTCACCTTTGAACCAGCGCATGTGCTAAATACACTTTTAGCCCAGAAGAACCGTATTCCAAGCGAACAGAGGAGGGAGGAAATAACATGTTAACAATCTGCGCATATTTGGGCGCAATGAAGCAGAAGCTGAGCCCGATTTGTAAAAATAAAAAACATCCCGAACCCGGCCCGAATGGACTCAACGTGTCGGGCCCGACGGGCTTGCAGGGCTCTACATCTGAACCAAATAAGTTTAACTTGGTCTCATCAAACCACATGGCATGGTTCCAGTAATCCATGTCCTTAGTCTGCTTGTCTTCAGCAAACTGATTGCGGGCTTTCTTGTGCATCATCTTTAGAAGAGGCTTCATTTTGGGACGACAGCCATGCAGTCCAAATTGATGCAGTGTGCAGCGTATGGTCTGAGCACTGACAGGCTGACGCCCCACCCCTTCAACCTCTGCAGCAATGCTGGCAGTACTCATACGTCTATTTCTCAAACACAACCTCTGGATAGGATGTTGAGCACGTCCACACAACATCTTTGGTCGACCATGGCGAGGCCTGTTCTGAGTGGGACCTGTCCTGTTAACCCGCTGTATGGTCTTGGCCACCGCGCTGCAGCTCAGTTTCTGGGTCTTGGCAATCTTCTTATAGCCTACACATCTTTATGTTTAGCAACAAATTTTTTTTTAAGATCCTCAGAGAGTTCTTTGACATAAGGATCCATGTTGAACTTCCAGTGACCAGTATGAGAGAGTGAGAGCGATAACACCAAATTTAACACACTTGCTCCCCATTCACAACCTTGAGACCTTGTAACACTAACGAGTCATATTACACCGGGGAGAGAAAATGGCTAATTGGGCGCAATTGGGACATTTTCACATTCTGCATAGCAGCACTGTTCCATCCTATAAATTTCACTTTTTGTTCTGATATGGTTTCTCTCCAGTGTGGATCCTCTCGTGTCTTTTCAGATTTGATGACTGACTGAATATCTTGTTGCAATGTGAACACTTAAAAGGTTTCTCTCCAGTGTGGATCCTCTCATGTGTTTTCAGGTCTCCTGCCTTATTGAATCTCTTGTTGCAGTGTGAACACTTACAAGGTTTCTCTCCAGTGTGGATTCTCTCATGTATTTCCAGATTTCCTGACTTATTGAATCTCTTGTTGCAGTGTGAACACTTATAAGGTTTCTCTCCAATGTGGATTTTCTCATGTGTTTTAACATTTCCTGATGTATTGAATCTCTTGTTGCAGTGTGAACACTTATAGGGTTTCTCTCCAGTGTGGATCCTCTCATGTGTTGTCAGGTTTCCTGCCTTATAAAATCTTTTGTTGCAGTGTGAACACTTATAAGGGTTATCTCCAGTGTGGATCCTCTCATGTGATTTCAGATGTACTGAATGACTGAATATCTTGTTGCAATGTGAACACTTAAAAGGTTTCTCTCCAGTGTGGATTCTCTCATGTTTTTCCAGATTTCCTGACTTATTGAATCTCTTGTTGCAATGTGAACACTTAAAAGGTTTCTCTCCAGTGTGGATTCTCTCATGTGTTTTAACATTTCCTGATGTATTGAATCTCTTGTTGCAATGTGAACACTTAAAAGGTTTCTCTCCAGTGTGGATTATCTCATGTATTTCCAGATTTCCTGACTTATTGAATCTCTTGTTGCAATGTGAACACTTAAAAGGTTTCTCTCCAGTGTGGATTCTCTCATGTGTTTTAACATTTCCTGATGTATTGAATCTCTTGTTGCAGTGTGAACACTTATAGGGTTTCTCTCCAGTGTGGATCTTCTCATGTGATTTCAGATGTACTGAATGACTGAATATCTTGTTGCAATGTGAACACTTATAAGGTTTCTCTCCAGTGTGGATCCTCTCATGTGTTTTAATGTCTCCTGACTTGTTGAATCTCTTGTTGCAGTGTGAACACTTGTAAGGTTTCTCTCCAGTGTGGATCCTCTCATGTATTTTAATGTCTCCTGACTTTTTGAATCTCTTGTTGCAGTGTGAACACTTGTAAGGTTTCTCTCCAGTGTTGACCCTGGAGCTCATGCATTCTCCCACACCAGTTTGTGCTTTATGTACTTTTAAAAAGTGTTTCTTCAGACCTGCAGCCCATAAATACATTTTACCACATTGATCACATGTGTGCGGCTTCTCTCTAGTGTGGATGTTCATGTGTAACTTAAGGTTTGCTGATTGTGTGAAATTCTTCCCACATTGATCACAAGTGAATGGTTTCTCTCCAGTATGAATTCTCATGTGATGCTCAAGACTCGTTTTGCTTGTCAAACTCTTCCCACACTGAGTGCAGGTGAAAGATGTCTTGGTTCCTCTTTTCCGTAAATCTTTCTTTTTGGTTTGAGAGCAACTCAAATGTTTTTCTCCAGTTTTGACATGGTTTTTCTTCTCAATTTCACTCGATTCTTCATTCTCATTTTCTTCAATCAACTCTGAAATAAAAATAAAAATGGTTCATTTTCAGCAACTTGTTAAAATCGGAGAAATGTGAACATAAAAGTGAACCCTGATGTAAAAGTGCAAGGCTCCAGACTAACATTTGAGAGCAGCGTCACTAAATTGTACGGATGTTTGATCCGTACAGATTTGGTAGCACTGGGGGGGGGGGGTATTTTTAATAATCATAAAATGACTGCTGTTTTGCATTATAATAATACTATTTTAATACTATATTATGTAAATGTAAATATTATAATATTACATGTTTATTTCTTGGTAATACAGATTTGATAGTAGAGCACTGAGTTTGAGTTGGAAAGAATGCAAAATGTACTTTTATTAACATAAGTAATGTGACAAATCGAATTGTTATATAGAAAATATCTTACTCTTAGTAAATGTACAATTATTATTCTATAGTATTATATAGAACTGACTGACAACTTCACTGATAATAATTGATTTGCAATTCAGTGGCAAAGTGAAGAAAATTTTGGTGATTTGTGACTTTCTGAAACAGTGCAAAACTTTGACAAAATTTGATTTCTTGATGATTTGATGTTTTAAAATAGTTATTTAATAATTTCAAAACAAAGCATGTAGAAATGCATGACTAATGGGCCAATAAGTGCTCATCTGCTGCCATCTACTGAGTATAGTGGTAATTGTATGTATTTTATTTTTGTATTTTACATAAGTGTTCATTACATAATCTGGCCCTGAACAAACATTTGTTCAGGGCCAGATTATCCATAGACGGAATTGGGTCAGTGCCGAGGTGCACGAACTGATTAAGATAATGACTAGACCTTTAAAATATTTTCCACATATTGTATAAATATTATTTTGCTGGAAGAGATGCAGATGCATATAAAATGACTGGTTAATGATACAATATATAGAGAGAGATTATAACATATATGCATGGATATAAAGAATTGCGACTGGGTTAGATCACAGTGTATTTACTCTCTAACAGTCAGAGTCAAGCATATTTATTCACTAATGGATAGGCAGCATCAGTTTAGCGGTTGTGTGAAATGTAAATTAAAAAAGAGAACATATCTCTACAGTACGGCATGCGACCATCAAAAAAATATTTAAGACACCTATGTGACTAACCTGATCAGCATATTTGTGTTTGTGCTGAGGGGAGGGGAGCTTCAAATATTTCTACTTGCCTGTTTTTTCAACATTGAGTAATGTATCACAGACCTATGTTTATTCCTTAAATTCAACGTTAATCAGAATCCACTCACTGCTCAAAATGCACTTCAAAGTTGGTCAATTTAGGGCACTACACAGTGTTAATCTGGGCCCGGACGCATTCACATTACTGAACATGTGAGCAACATCTAGTGTACCCGGTATAAACTGGTTAACCGGTGGTTAAACTGAATGTTTGACTTGATGCCTGAGCTATAGAGACCAGACTGCTCCGTATGCGTTCGAATCGCTCTCGCGGATGTCAAGCACTGATCGATCCGCCCCGCTTCTAGTCGAACACACCTAATAGGGGTGGGAGAAAAAGAATATATTCACCTAACTATTGTGATTCCTTTTAAACCAATTAAAAAATCGGCTGGTTTACCTCAGAATTGATTTTTCATTATTTTATTTTTCCAAAGAAATGGTGGGAAGAAGTTAGCGTTTTGTAATTCCAACAGAGAGCGAAATGTAAAGTAGGGCTGCAACAAACTATTATTTTGATAATCGATTAATCTAACAATTATTAGAACAAGTAATCGACTAATCATTATTTCACTGATTAATCAGTAGACATTGACTAATTATTAAGGTTTTGCAATTAGTTACAATGTTGAGTTATGCATATTCTTACAAATATATAACGGTAATCACTTCAGCTTTTGAAAGTCATATTATGTAATTACAATTATTAAGCAAATAATTTATGCTAATATATATATTTGGCACACAGAATTGATGACCGACAGAGAAACTCTCTCATTCACCATGTGATTGGCTATGTGAAAAACTAACGGAATGACATCATTCTACCTAACATCTCCTTTTGTATGTCATATGGATAAAAAAACTATCATTTTGACATCATTTTGAATAAAAGACATATCATTTTGAATAAAATATTTTATTCACAAAATTATCTCTCTTAAAATACCTTATAGGGTTATGATCATCAAAACTGAGTCCTGAGCTAGATCAAGCTTTGATCTTTTCAAACTAAACTATCACTTTAATGAAATTAAATTCATTAATTATATTTTTCTCACTAATAAAAGTATTTTATCACTAGCTAGCGCCACATTGGACAGCTCAGGGTTTTTCCTGGGTCAAAAAAGGTTTTTAGTGGTGGCTGACGGTCATCCACACACACAGTAAAAAGTACCCTCTCCACGTGATCGTCATGGATTAAAATCCTCGAGAGCTTCTGATTGCCTTTAAAAGTCTATGCAGCTTTATATCGTAAATTATGAAAGTGCATATCAATACCACAAGTTTCTGTTTCTATGTGGCTTTCTATTTATACGCGGAAATGGACTTTGGTGTGCATATGATATGCAGTGGTTAGAATTAGGGTTTTCGGTTCATGGCGACTGAGCGAACGGCTTAAAGGAATAAAGCGGACCTCATCAAGTTCACCACCGATGTAAAAACACAATATTCTCCCTTCTCCAAAAAATAAATTGTAACTATCGGACATGACTTTCTTCTCATTTTAATAGTTTGAGGCAGTTTCTATGGAGTTATTTTAATGACAAATGTCCAGAGCACATTATATAGTCTATGTGCGAGCGCAAATCTCTCTGCTCGCAGGTGGATTCATTCACATTTGAATCAGTAAAGTTAACAAAGAAAATTCAAAATGAAAAGAAAAAGCAGTTTTTTTGCGATCAGATCTTAGAAAATCTAAGGATCCAGTGAGGAAATGCATTTAAACAATAAGTTCAAAACAGCGCTAATGCAGAGAAAACACAGTCGATGTCATCAGAGATGGCGAAGATAGTACTGATGTCAGTAAAAAAAATTTAAAGTTAATCTGGTAAATTAATCTAAGTAAATCTGGATCAGTCAAGTCAGAGTAGCTCATTTAGTGGTCTTTTGGCGTCCCCCTGAGTTCCTTTTTGGTATCGCAGATTGACTTGTGCATTTTATTTTATTATTAAAAGTTTTGTAAACTACTAAATGTACTGTAGAAATGTTCATTTTCTGTGATGCTGCTTCACAACAGTGTATCATGAAAAGTGCTATACAAATAAATGTGAGTTGAATTGCAAATAATTATTAATTAATTATTGATTTATTATGGCACTATATACATTCACTGCAAATTATGAAAATTAAAAAGTACTTTTTTATTACTTTAGTTTGTATTGATTTATTTTTGGGTGGGGGAGTGGGGTCGAGTACCGCCACTTCTTTTTTTTTTTTACTACAAGCAATGATTGCGTATCATATGCACTCCAAACATGTCTGTATCATATGCATGCCAAAGTCAATTTCTGAGTATACATTGCATGCTGAATAGAAACAGAAAATAGTGCTAGACACTTTCACGAGACCGGGCTCATTTGTTTTTTTAAATGTCATATCTGTCACGTTCTTTGCTGCTCACAATTATTTGTTGTACCATAAATTTAACCAACAAGTTTTTAACAAAGTTAATGTAATGACCGGTGGTTGATGATACTTGTCTTTATTTACTTTAATTTACTGAGTAATTTGGATTTCTTAACCTTGGATATATGTTAAAATAACACAGAACAATAACATTTTTACATATATGCACATGCATATGAAACATTTGTATCTTAAATAGAGACTGTTTTTTAATAACATGTTAAGGAGTAGTAACATTTGTACGGTTTCAACCGGCCCTTTGATGGCAGCCATAAGGTTGAAGTGGCCCTCAGTGAAAATGAGTTTGACACCCCTGATCTGGATGTCATGTGACAAGAGGAGGCATGTGAGAAGGTCATGTGGTCAGATGAGACCAAAATATAACTTTTTGGTATAAACTCCACTCGCCGTGTTTGGAGGAAGAAGGATGAGTACAATCCCAAGAACACATCCCAACCGTGAAGCATGGGGGTGGAAACATCATGCTTTGGGGGTGCTTTTCTGCAAAGGGGACAGGACGACTGCACCGTATTGAGGGGAGGATGGATGGGGCCATGTATCGCAAGATTTTGGCCAATAACCTCCTTCCCTCAGTTAGAGCATTGAAGATGGGTCGTGGCTGGGTCTTCCAGCATGACAATGACCCCAAACACACAGCAAGGGCAACTAAGGAGTGGCTCCGTAAGAAGCATTTCAAGGTCCTGGAGTGGCCTAGCCAATCTCCAGACCTGAACCCAATATAAAATCTATGGAGGGAGCAGAAACTCTGTGTTGCCCAGCGACAGCCCAAAACCTGAAAGATCTGGAGAAGACCTGTATGGAGGAGTGGGCCAAACTCCCTGCTGCAGTGTGTGCAAACCTGGTCAAGAACTACAGGAAACGTCTGACCTCTGTAATTGTAAACAAACGTTTCTGTACCAAATATTAAGTTCTATCTTTATATTGTATCAAATACTTATTTCATGCAATAACATGGAAATTAATTATTTAAAATCACACAATGTGATTTTCTCTTTTTCTCTCACAGTAGAGGTGTACCTACGTTAAAAATTACAGATCTGTCCATTCTTTGTAAGTGGGAAAACTTGAAAAATCGGCAGTGTAAATACTTATTTGCCCCACTGTATGTATATATATATATATATATATATTAATGAATAAATAGGCCTATACTAGAAATATATTTTCATTTAAATAATAATTTAAGAAAACGAAAGAAAAACAGCCTACTCTAAAAAAAATCCTGGGTAATTTTTTTTAACCAAAATGCTGGGTTAAACCTTTTGGGACATTTTTTGTGGGTTATTTTTTCAGTTTTGGGGAGGTTTTTGTATTACCTAGCCTCTGGGTCAGACATAACAACCCAATGTTTGGGTAATCTTTTAGTCTTACTCAGATCCTGGGTCAGGATCTGGGTTATTTATCGCTGGGATAAGAAATGTTCATACCGTTACATCCCTGATATGAAGTCACATATTTTAATCTTTTTCAACCAGATCACGGTTAATCATTACATCCCTAGGTGAATAAGCAGAAGACAATCAATCGTTTCGCGCTCGGTGTGAAAGCACCATTCGTCGGCGATTCGCCTCGACTTTTCGCATCGCGCTTGAAACAGAACAGAACATGCTGCTTGTCATTAAAGGGATAGTTCACCCTAATTTTATTTCTGTCATTATTTACTCACTAACATGTTCCAAACCGGTTTTAATATCTTTCTTGAAGATATTTTGAAGAATGTGGGTAACCAAACAGTAGCTCCACATTTGAAAGTGGGAAAAATACTATGGAAGTCACAGGACCAGCAACTGTTCGGTTGTTCACTGACCAGTCATAAACTTTGTTTACTCAAAAACACAAACGTGTAGGCTACATTCATGCTGCTCACATATTATTGTTGCACAGTTTGCGCTGAATATGGTGTAATCAGACATTAATGAAAAAACACAAATGTCAGGGCATGCAAAAAACTTCTCCAGTGCCCCAAAACCCCTTCAGACCCAGGAGGGTAAGCCTAAAGTACCACAGACAGTCATTAAATGTGAATGGTAAATAAACACCAACCTCCTTGTTCTTCCTGCTTTATTCTCCATGTTTCTGGTTCTTCGTGTTTTATTCTGCAGGTTTCTGGTTCCTCGTGTTTAATTCTCCAGGTTTCTGGTTCCTCGTGTTTAATTCTCCAGGTTTCTGGTTCCTCGTGTTTTATTCTCCAGGTTTCTGGTTCCTCTTGTTTTATTCTCCAGGTTTCTGGTTCCTCTTGTTTTATTCTCCAGTTTTCTGGTTCCTCGTGTTTTATTCTCCAGGTTTCTGGTTCCTCGTGTTTTATTCTCCAGGTTTCTGGTTCCTCGTGTTTTATTCTCCAGGTTTCTGGTTCCTCTTGTTTTATTCTCCAGGTTTCTGGTTCCTCGTGTTTTATTCTCCAGGTTTCTGGTTCCTCGTGTTTTATTCTCCAGGTTTCTGGTTCACTCGTGTTCTCCTCACTCTCCTCTTTAACAAACACCATCTTCAAAGCAGCAAATCTCAGTTCAGATCAAACTCCTCCAGATATTCCTGCTTGCTTCAACTCTTAAGCCACGACTATGAGGACAAGAAAATTACATGTATTTACTGACCTGATTCAAAAACTGTATTCTCCTGCAAACAGAAATTACATTTCCAACAGGCTTTATTAAGCCAGCATCGAGTCAAAACAACAGAGCGTGTTGAAACTAATCTTCTTCTTCTAAAGTTTAATGGTGTTTGGCAAACAAACTTTTGTGTTTAGCGCCACCCCCTGGACTGAGTGTGAAGCGTCGAGAGGAGGGGAGTAAGTAGCCCCAGAGTGGGGGTGGGGTGACACATTAAGGTGGGGCAAAACGTGTCGCTCCGCCCACCCCCAATTTAAGTGGGTTATAATAAAGCAGAGCTTATTGGTGACTGTAAATGTTTGAGCGTGCACACTCTTTTACATACATTTTTATGAATGATCCATGCTGTTTGGCTGTACTACAGAAATATTAATTGCTATAAACAGCGATTTTAGTTAGAGTAAATAAGCAAATGTGTTTTTTTTTGGTGTTTTTTTTACTTATGACAAATTAGTTAGATTAAGTTCATATCAAACGCTTGGTGGCGACATCTACAAATACTTTGGGCAGGACAGAGGTGGATAATATGAGCGGCTCATGAATTAAGTCTGGGGAACAAACTCTTAATTCGTGGCCATGATATAGTCCTACCAATGCTATAGCACGTTAAATTACATCAGATATTATTGCACTTTTCACAGTAGGCTACACGAAGCAGACATACTTAGTTTTAGCTGGGCGATGTTGAAAAAATTGACCCACTATTTGAGATTTAGCTGGTTTGCATAATGTACATTTATCTTATATTCATTATTTTAGGATCGGTGGATAAGCCAAAACTTAGGATCTGATGATAATTCACTGTAATTCAGTAAGACATAGACAAACCTCAAATGGTTTTATTTTAAAGAACAACTGCGATGACATATAAGACAATAATAAATAGCCCATCAGAATGAACTGTGGTTTTACGTGTGGATAATTGGAATAAAAACCTTGCTGAAACATTTTTTTTTTTGCATATAGGCCTATTTTAAAGGTGCCATAGAATGAAAAACTGACTTTACCTTGGCATAGTTAAATAATAACAGTTCTGTACATGGAAATGAAATACTGTGAGCCTCAGACACCATAGTTTCCTCCTTCTTATGTAAATCTCGTGATTAAAAAAGACTGAAAAACAGGAGAATCAGAACATAACACGGACTGTGACGCAACAGTCGGGATCACTACGCCCCAACATTTCATAAGCCTGCCCTTGTTCTAGACAAGCGCCAGCTGAACCATCAGAAGTTCTGCAGGTGTTGTAAATAAACAAGCGCGGACCACAGAGAAAATGGCAGATCATTGAAATAAATGTTATGTTCCAGGCTGTGCAGGGGATGTGAAGTGCAGGGATGGGTTGGTGTCTTTATTCAGAAAGGCACGGAAAGCAAATAACGTGTTCTAATAAATTAACACAGGCCACTAAAGGGACATGCTTAGCTTCTTTGCTAGCTTTAGCCTGTTACAGTACATAAGATTTTACTTCCCACATAAATAGAGTAAGAAGAGATGAGGATTATGGTGAATGATTTACAGATCCCGAGCACCACTGAAAAGCGTCTGATCTTGTGAAATGTGTGGCATGTACTGTTGCTCCATAATATAAACAGTTTGTGCATCGCGTCTCTTGAAAGTGAAACTATAACGCGATCGACTGATCGTTCAAAAGCAGTTTCAATGCCTCACGTATTAATAACGGCTCCCTGATGCCCGCGTTTTATATACAGTATAATTACCCGACGATATAACTGCGAGAGAAATTATTTAAATGTATATTTTCCTCCCTGTGTTTCCTTCTTGCTGATGAGCGGCACAGCCAATCAGACCAGAGTTCAACATTAAGCAGCACTGTGAAACAGCCAATCAAAGCAGAGCTCATTATTATTCATGACCCTGCCAAATAAGCTAATGACAGACCGTTTCATTCTAGGGAGAAATCCTAGGGTTGTAAATGGACATGTAAAATCGTTTTTGTTTTTGTTTACTAAAACAGCTGTTATGAAATCTTACCTAAAACAAATATTAATATTAATGTGCTTTAGTGCATGTTTAAGCAATACATGTTCATATATTTTCTCTGCAAACATTTTATTTATGCTTTTATATATAGGCTATATGCACAAATTCAATTACTAGTTGTGTGGCTCTATCCTTTAAAAAGAACCAGGAATCACTGTATATTAGGATTTTTTTTTTTTATATGAATGAAGCCTGAAGAACCCGGAGGTGCTGTCATCAAGAGTTTTTTTAATCTGAAAACTTAACTTGACTTAATCTGACTAAAATTACCATGGTTACTAAGCAGATAATAATTATGATAGGCCTATGATTCTAGAGTTAGCAAATAATAATTCTGTAATATGGGCAAATCAAATACAAAATCGTACACAAAGGAATGTGCATGCTCGGCTCTAGACTGATAAGATTTGAAGTGTTATAAACCAATAGAATTGGGAGTGGGTTGTCCAGGTTGCACTCTGGAGTACATGGAGGAGGGCGGCCTTTATAACAGTCCGTGTGTCATCACATCCGGTTCCGATTAGTAGCGTACAGGAATTTCTGCCTGCTTTATTGTCAATGGACAGATGCCAGAAAAGTAATAAACTAATTTAGTTTAGTTGAACATTAACGCAATAAACCCGATTGCACACCATCCCGGACAGCACACATAAGTCTGGCCAACGTCGGCCCAATATTGAAACGTCGGCCTCTTACATAAAACATCTAAAAAAGATATAAGGCTGATATAATGCGGTCAGTGCTCTGTTTTCCAGCTCATCACTCGTAAGCCCTGAGTCGGTTCATGACCGCAGGCTGATGCCATGCTTATCTGTTTGCGCAAGACCAGTTATTCTTCTCTTAGCAACCCACAGAGAGAAGAGACTCATCCCGGCAACATCTGTGTCTTTCAGGTGAGATTTCACTTGAGCTAAATTTGAAAAAAATCCTACTTTGTTATTTCTGTGACACTTAAAATGTACTAGTAAGGCACTCGATGTGCTACAGCACAGGTTAAGAGACTGTGGCTCATTTCCAACTAACTAGCTAACGGTCATGGTAGCGATTTTTTTAATTAATGTTAATGTCTAATAGATTTCCAGTTTCTCAGACACCAGACCATACAGGCTTCCATTCAGACGAGTAGCACCCAGTCAGTATCAAAACCTGCGGCAGGTACTGACTGAAATAGAGGAGAAGGAGATAATTATTCTATCTAACAGTGAGTATGTTTTTCTTCTCGTTTTGGACTGGAAGAAGAATGGGGATTCTTCACATGCAAGCGTGTTTGTACAGACTTCCGCTGGTTGAACAGGTAAACACTTAAGGACGCGCATTCTCTTCCGCATCAGATGGATTGTTTAGCAGCACTGGGCGGAAACGCTTTATTCAGCACAATGGATCTGACGTCCGGATTCTATAACATGCCGCTGCATGAAGACAACCGCAAGTTTACCGCTTTTATGATGTCCATGGGTCTTATTATCGGCTACCTCAGGACCTCTGCAACAGTCCTAGCAGCTTCATGCGTATAATGACCAGCATATTCGGGGATGAAAACTTCCTCAGTCCCCTGTGTTATCTGGATGACTTGATTGTCTTAAGTCCAGATAAGAAAACCGCTCTTGATTTCTTGAAAATAGTGTTTGGCAGACTCTCGATTTACAATCTTAAACTGGCTCCAAAAAAATGTCACCTTATGAGAAAATCTGTGAAGTTCCTTGGGCATATAATTGATCAGACAGGTGTTTCCACAGACCCAAGCAAAGTTGACAGCATCTCTACAATGAGCAGTTTGGATTTGATGGAATTAGATGGGGCTACTCCTTCTCAGAAGAAAATAAGATAATTTCTGTGAATGGTGAATTACTAACGGCTCTTCATTCCAAACTATTCAGCTGTAGCAAAGCCTCTTTTTGGTCTTCTAAAGGGCCAGAAGGCAAGAGCAAAACAATCTGTGGAAACAGGGTCATGTTCACCAGAATATATAGCTGAAGCCCAGTAACTGGACAGAGGTGCAGGACCAGGCTGTTGAGAGGTTGAAAACATTGTTGGTCGAAAGCGTTGTCCTTGCCCATCCAGATTTGAATCGCCCTTTTGTACTGGCAATGGACGCATCCTTAGATGGTATTGGAGCTGTGCTCTCACAGGTCCCAGAGGGGGAGACAAAAGCCAGGGCTGTAGCCTTCGCCAGTAAGTCCCTTTCTCGGTTGCAGCTAAATTATCCAGCACAACGAGTTTTTGGCCTTGAAATTGTCAATATTAGATAAGTTCAGTCATTGCCTCAAAGGCCACGAAATTAACTTTCTTGACTGAAAATAATCCTTTGGCCCATATACTTACAAAAAACAAACTTGACTGCTGCAAACTACACTGAATGGCTAAACTGGCGAGCTAAAACTTCAACATCAAGTATGTGCCTGATCACCAAAACACAGTTTGCGGATGGCCTAGGCCGGGTTCCGTTTGTCAAAACTGATGTCACGTATAGACTGCTCAAAGAGCCACATGGGGCACTTTTTGCTGATTCCAAAGGAATGTCAACAGATTCAGTGCGGAATGCCTTCAGACTTTCTAGTGATTCGGATAGAAGGCAGAGTGTCCTTAACACAATTCAGTCCTACAAACACAACATCCAATAAAATTAGCAAATCAATGACGATCCCGAGTGTGGAGATTTCTGCCACATTGGATTCACACGTCAAGTGGAATTTTGGTGCCAGGGCTCGAACAACGGCTCTCGTCAATCACCTACCTCAAGTGATGTCTGGAGGATAGGACACGCTGCCGACATATATAGAACAAGAGCTGCATGAAAAACAACTCCGTAATAGGCACCTGTCAAGAGTTTTGTGTTATGTTGAACGCCAGTGTAGACCTTCAAGTAGAGAAAGGACAAAGGAATCAATGGTTAGCATTCAATATCTGAAGCACTGGGAGAAGCTAGTTGGTGTGAAATGGTGTGTTGTACAGCATGTCACGTGACCGACAAAAATCAAACGTGCACTGTGAGCAAAACTACTGATCCTTCTGAGAGAGCCCCCTTGGAAAACATTTCAACAAGTAGACCATTAGAGCTTGTCTGCATAGATTTCTGGTCAGCAGAAGATTCCAGAAACAAGTCTGTTGACGTCTTGGTAGTGACTGATAATTTCACAAGACTGGCACAAGCTTTTGTGTGTAGAGACCAGTCCGCCAAACAAGTTTCCAGGGTCCTATGGGACAGGTACTTTTGTGTCTATGGCCTTCCAAAACGGATTCAAAGTGACAAAGGCCCATGTTTTGAAAGCAAGTTGATCTGTGAGCTTCTAAGGGTTTCTGGGGTGAACAAGTCATGCACAACGCCGTACCACCCAATGGCTAACGGGAGCGTAGAACGCTTTAACAGAACCCTTAGAAATAGGATCCGAGTTTTGTCACCAGATGTTAAAAGAGATTGGCCTAGACATCCAGACAATCTTATTTCTGTGCAACTGCACTATCGGTGAAACGACAGGTTATGCTCCCTTTTATTTGATGTTTGGGTGTATGCCTTGTCTGGCCATTGATATTCTTTTTTGTTCAGTTTTGAATGATCCTGCTGTAACAAGCTGTGATATGTTTGTGACCTCTCTGGTCAACGATTTGAAAGAAGCATCCCTGATTGCACAAGCATGCTACAAAAGAACAAAAAGACATGCAGAGTTGTACAACCAAAGTGAAAGGATTGGTCATCGAAATAGGTCACCAAGTGCTCCTGGCGAACAAAACAGAAAGGGGCAAAACGAAAGTCGCTGACAGGTGGGAGTTTACAGTTTATACTGTTGTGGACCGTAAACCAGACACTCAAGTTCAAGTTCAAGTTGAGCTTTATTGTCATTCCGCTACATGTGTGGACATACAGTGAGACGAGATGTCGTGCCTCACAGGACCACGGTGCTACATGAATACAGATATACAACACGAAGTAAAACAGTATAAACCTATACACAACTAACCTACTGTCAGCTTTGACTATGCATATGCTATATATAAAAGTGGTTACCTATACATAAACTAAATTAATACAAACTGTACAACTGTGCAGATGACTTCAAATACTGTACATGTGCAAAAAGAGAGACATTCAAGCAGCTGGGTGGTGAAAAGTGTAAGGTGATTAGTGGTGCATGAGCCAGTAAACATACATACATTACAGTCATATATTATAATCAGTCTTTTGTGGGATTATGTACACACAATGGTGTGTGAAAGTGTCTAGTGCATGTAGAGGAGAGTGTGTTGCTACAGGTGGCTTGTGCAGGCCTGCTCACCTGTGCGTAGCACACTTGAATTGCACAAAAATAAAAGTTTGACAGTTTTTTCCTGTGATGTGGTAAGGGGGGGGGGGGGGGGGGGTTACCTAACAAAAGGAGATGTTAGGTAGAATGATGTCATTCCGTTAGTTTTTCACATAGCCAATCACATGGTGAATGAGAGAGTTTCTCTGTCGGTCATCAATTCTGTGTGCCAAATATATATATTAGCATAAATTATTTGCTTAATAATTGTAATTACATAATATGACTTTCAAAAGCTGAAGTGATTACCGTTATATATTTGTAAGAATATGCATAACTCAACATTGTAACTAATTGCAAAACCTTAATAATTAGTCAATGTCTACTGATTAATCAGTGAAATAATGATTAGTCGATTACTTGTTCTAATAATTGTTAGATTAATCGATTATCAAAATAATAGTTTCATATTTAAGTTCATATCAAACGCTTGGTGGCGACATCTACAAATACTTTGGGCAGGACAGAGGTGGATAATATGAGCGGCTCATGAATTAAGTCTGGGGAACAAACTCTTAATTCGTGGCCATGATATAGTCCTACCAATGCTATAGCACGTTAAATTACATCAGATATTATTGCACTTTTCACAGTAGGCTACACGAAGCAGACATACTTAGTTTTAGCTGGGCGATGTTGAAAAAATTGACCCACTATTTGAGATTTAGCTGGTTTGCATAATGTACATTTATCTTATATTCATTATTTTAGGATCGGTGGATAAGCCAAAACTTAGGATCTGATGATAATTCACTGTAATTCAGTAAGACATAGACAAACCTCAAATGGTTTTATTTTAAAGAACAACTGCGATGACATATAAGACAATAATAAATAGCCCATCAGAATGAACTGTGGTTTTACGTGTGGATAATTGGAATAAAAACCTTGCTGAAACATTTTTTTTTTGCATATAGGCCTATTTTAAAGGTGCCATAGAATGAAAAACTGACTTTACCTTGGCATAGTTAAATAATAACAGTTCTGTACATGGAAATGAAATACTGTGAGCCTCAGACACCATAGTTTCCTCCTTCTTATGTAAATCTCGTGATTAAAAAAGACTGAAAAACAGGAGAATCAGAACATAACACGGACTGTGACGGAACAGTCGGGATCACTACGCCCCAACATTTCATAAGCCTGCCCTTGTTCTAGACAAGCGCCAGCTGAACCATCAGAAGTTCTGCAGGTGTTGTAAATAAACAAGCGCGGACCACAGAGAAAATGGCAGATCATTGAAATAAATGTTATGTTCCAGGCTGTGCAGGGGATGTGAAGTGCAGGGATGGGTTGGTGTCTTTATTCAGAAAGGCACGGAAAGCAAATAAAGTGTTCTAATAAATTAACACAGGCCACTAAAGGGACATGCTTAGCTTCTTTGCTAGCTTTAGCCTGTTACAGTACATAAGATTTTACTTCCACATAAATAGAGTAAGAAGAGATGAGGATTATGGTGAATGATTTACAGATCCCGAGCACCACTGAAAAGCGTCTGATCTTGTGAAATGTGTGGCATGTACTGTTGCTCCATAATATAAACAGTTTGTGCATCGCGTCTCTTGAAAGTGAAACTATAACGCGATCGACTGATCGTTCAAAAGCAGTTTCAATGCCTCACGTATTAATAACGGCTCCCTGATGCCCGCGTTTTATATACAGTATAATTACCCGACGATATAACTGCGAGAGAAATTATTTAAATGTATATTTTCCTCCCTGTGTTTCCTTCTTGCTGATGAGCGGCACAGCCAATCAGACCAGAGTTCAACATTAAGCAGCACTGTGAAACAGCCAATCAAAGCAGAGCTCATTATTATTCATGACCCTGCCAAATAAGCTAATGACAGACCGTTTCATTCTAGGGAGAAATCCTAGGGTTGTAAATGGACATGTAAAATCGTTTTTGTTTTTGTTTACTAAAACAGCTGTTATGAAATCTTACCTAAAACAAATATTAATATTAATGTGCTTTAGTGCATGTTTAAGCAATACATGTTCATATATTTTCTCTGCAAACATTTTATTTATGCTTTTATATATAGGCTATATGCACAAATTCAATTACTAGTTGTGTGGCTCTATCCTTTAAAAAGAACCAGGAATCACTGTATATTAGGATTTTTTTTTTTTATATGAATGAAGCCTGAAGAACCCGGAGGTGCTGTCATCAAGAGTTTTTTTAATCTGAAAACTTAACTTGACTTAATCTGACTAAAATTACCATGGTTACTAAGCAGATAATAATTATGATAGGCCTATGATTCTAGAGTTAGCAAATAATAATTCTGTAATATGGGCAAATCAAATACAAAATCGTACACAAAGGAATGTGCATGCTCGGCTCTAGACTGATAAGATTTGAAGTGTTATAAACCAATAGAATTGGGAGTGGGTTGTCCAGGTTGCACTCTGGAGTACATGGAGGAGGGTGGCCTTTATAACAGTCCGTGTGTCGTCACATCCGGTTCCGATTAGTAGCGTACAGGAATTTCTGCCTGCTTTATTGTCAATGGACAGATGCCAGAAAAGTAATAAACTAATTTAGTTTAGTTGAACATTAACGCAATAAACCCGATTGCACACCATCCCGGACAGCACACATAAGTCTGGCCAACGTCGGCCCAATATTGAAACGTCGGCCTCTTACATAAAACATCTAAAAAAGATATAAGGCTGATATAATGCGGTCAGTGCTCTGTTTTCCAGCTCATCACTCGTAAGCCCTGAGTCGGTTCATGACCGCAGGCTGATGCCATGCTTATCTGTTTGCGCAAGACCAGTTATTCTTCTCTTAGCAACCCACAGAGAGAAGAGACTCATCCCGGCAACATCTGTGTCTTTCAGGTGAGATTTCACTTGAGCTAAATTTGAAAAAAATCCTACTTTGTTATTTCTGTGACACTTAAAATGTACTAGTAAGGCACTCGATGTGCTACAGCACAGGTTAAGAGACTGTGGCTCATTTCCAACTAACTAGCTAACGGTCATGGTGGCGATTTTTTAAATTAATGTTAATGCCTAATAGATTTCCAGTTTCTCAGACACCAGACCATACAGGCTTCCATTCAGACGAGTAGCACCCAGTCAGTATCAAAACCTGCGGCAGGTACTGACTGAAATAGAGGAGAAGGAGATAATTATTCTATCTAACAGTGAGTATGTTTTTCTTCTCGTTTTGGACTGGAAGAAGAATGGGGATTCTTCACATGCAAGCGTGTTTGTACAGACTTCCGCTGGTTGAACAGGTAAACACTTAAGGACGCGCATTCTCTTCCGCATCAGATGGATTGTTTAGCAGCACTGGGTGGAAACGCTTTATTCAGCACAATGGATCTGACGTCCGGATTCTATAACATGCCGCTGCATGAAGACAACCGCAAGTTTACCGTTTTTATGATGTCCATGGGTCTTATTATCGATTACCTCAGGACCTCTGCAACAGTCCTAGCAGCTTCATGCGTATAATGACCAGCATATTCGGGGATGAAAACTTCCTCAGTCCCCTGTGTTATCTGGATGACTTGATTGTCTTAAGTCCAGATAAGAAAACCGCTCTTGATTTCTTGAAAATAGTGTTTGGCAGACTCTCGATTTACAATCTTAAACTGGCTCCAAAAAAATGTCACCTTATGAGAAAATCTGTGAAGTTCCTTGGGCATATAATTGATCAGACAGGTGTTTCCACAGACCCAAGCAAAGTTGACAGCATCTCTAAAATGAGCAGTTTGGATTTGATGGAATTAGATGGGGCTACTCTTTCTCAGAAGAAAATAAGATAATTTCTGTGAATGGTGAATTACTAACGGCACTTCATTCCAAACTATTCAGCTGTAGCAAAGCCTCTTTTTGGTCTTCTAAAGGGCCAGAGGGCAAGAGCAAAAAAATCTGTGGAAACAGGGTCATGTTCACCAGAATATATAGCTGAAGCCCAGTAACTGGACAGAGGCGCAGGACCAGGCTGTTGAGAGGTTGAAAACATTGTTGGTCGAAAGCGTTGTCCTTGCCCATCCAGATTTGAATCGCCCTTTTGTACTGGCAATGGATGCATCCTTAGATGGTATTGGAGCTGTGCTCTCACAGGTCCCAGAGGGGGAGACAAAAGCCAGGGCTGTAGCCTTCGCCAGTAAGTCCCTTTCTCGGTTGCAGCTAAATTATCCAGCACATCGAGTTTTTGGCCTTGAAATTGTCAATATTAGATAAGTTCAGTCATTGCCTCAAAGGCCACGAAATTAACTTTCTTGACTGAAAATAATCCTTTGGCCCATATACTTACAAAAACCAAACTTGACTGCTGCAAACTACACTAAACTGGCGAGCTAAAACTTCAACATCAAGTATGTGCCTGATCACCAAAACACAGTTTGCGGATGGCCTAGGCCGGGTTCCGTTTGTCAAAACTGATGTCAGGTATAGACTGCTCAAAGAGCCACATGGGGCACTTTTTGCTGATTCCAAAGGAATGTCAACAGATTCAGTGCGGAATGCCTTCAGACTTTCTAGTGATTCGGATAGAAGGCAGAGTGTCCTTAACACAAGTCAGTCCTACAAACACAACATCCAATAAAATTAGCAAATCAATGACGATCCCGAGTGTGGAGATTTCTGCCACATTGGATTCACATGTCAAGTGGAATTTTGGTGCCAGGGCTCGAACAACGGCTCTCGTCGATCACCTACCTCAAGTGATGTCTGGAGGACAGGACATGCTGCCGACATATATAGAACAAGAGCTGCATGAAAAACAACTCCGTAATAGGCACCTGTCAAGAGTTTTGTATTATGTTGAACGCCAATGTAGACCTTCAAGTAGAGAAAGGACAAAGGAATCAATGGTTAGCATTCAATATCTGAAGCACTGGGAGAAGCTAGTTGGTGTGAAATGGTGTGTTGTACAGCATGTCACGTGACCGACTACCAAAAATCAAACGTGCACTGTGAGCAAAACTACTGATCCTTCTGGGAGAGCCCCCTTGGAAAACATTTCAACAAGTAGACCATTAGAGCTTGTCTGCATAGATTTCTGGTCAGCAGAAGATTCCAGAAACAAGTCTGTTGACGTCTTGGTAGTGACTGATCATTTCACAAGACTGGCACAAGCTTTTGTGTGTAGAGACCAGTCCGCCAAACAAGTTTCCAGGGTCCTATGGGACAGGTACTTTTGTGTCTATGGCCTTCCAAAACGGATTCAAAGTGACAAAGGCCCATGTTTTGAAAGCAAGTTGATCCGTGAGCTTTTAAGGGTTTCTGGGTGAACAAGTCATGCACAACGCCGTACCACCCAATGGTTAACGGGAGCGTAGAATGCTTTAACAGAACCCTTGGAAATAGGATCCGAGTTTTGTCACCAGATGTTAAAAGAGATTGGCCTAGACATCCAGACAATCTTATTTCTGTTCAACTGCACTATCAGTGAAACGACAGGTTATGCTCCCTTTTATTTGATGTTTGGGTGTATGCCTTGTCTGGCCATTGATATTCTTTTTTGTTCAGTTTTGAATGATCCTGCTGTAACAAGCTGTGATACGTTTGTGACCTCTCTGGTCAACGATTTGAAAGAAGCATCCCTGATTGCACAAGCATGCTACAAAAGAACAAAAAAGACATGCAGAGTTGTACAACCAAAGTGAAAGGATTGGTCATCGAAATAGGTCACCAAGTGCTCCTGGCGAACAAAACAGAAAGGGGCAAAACGAAAGTCGCTGACAGGTGGGAGTTTACAGTTTATACTGTTGTGGACCGTAAACCAGACACTCAAGTTCAAGTTCAAGTTGAGCTTTATTGTCATTCCGCTACATGTGTGGACATACAGTGAGACGAGATGTCGTGCCTCACAGGACCACGGTGCTACATAAATACAGATATACATCACGAAGTAAAACAGTATAAACCTATACGCAACTAACCTACTGTCAGCTTTGACTATGCATATGCTATATATAAAAGTGGTTACCTATACATAAACTAAATTAATACAAACTGTACAACTGTGCAGATGACTTCAAATACTGTACATGTGCAAAAAGAGAGACATTCAAGCAGCTGTGTGGTGAACAGTGTAAGGTGATTAGTGGTGCATGAGCCAGTAAACATACATACATTACAGTCATATATTACAATCAGTCTTTTGTGGGATTATGGGGGGGGTCCATGTTTCAGGAGGTAGGGGTTGTTTGGGGTTTCAGAGAGGGGCGGAGTGATGTGAGTTCAGGGCTCTCACAGCCTGGGGGAAAAAGCTGTTGAGCAGTCTGGCGGAGTGGGCTCTGATACTCCGGTACCGTCTTCCTGAGGGTAGGACCTCGAAGAGACTGTGGGAGGGATGGGTGGGGTCCTTCACAATACTATTTGCTTTGCTGGAGCATCGTGTAAGGAAAATATCCAGGATGGAGGGGAGAGGGGCACCAATGATTTTTGCAGCGGTGTTCACTGTCCGCTGGAGGGTCTTGCGGTCTGCTGCACTACAGTTCCCGTACCAGACAGTGATACAGCTGGTCAGCACGCTCTCAATGGTACCCCTGTAGAAGGTGGTGAGGATGGGTGGAGGGAGGCTTGCTCTTTTCAGCCGGCGGAGAAAGTGTAGGCGCTGTTGTGCCTTCTTGGAGACAGACATGGTGTTGAAGGTCCAGGTGAGGTCCTCTGTGATGTGCACCCCCAGGAATTTAGTGCTGCTGACTCTCTCCACAGTCGAGCTGTCGATGGTCAGTGGGGGGTGGTCTACAGAGTTTCTCCTGAAGTCCATCACAACCTCCTTTGTCTTCTCCACATTGAGGGACAGGTTGTTAGCGCCACACCATTCAGCCAGCTGTGCCACTTCCTCTCTGTAGTGCGTTTCATCGTTGTTGCTGATGAGACCTACCACTGATGTGTCATCGGCAAACTTGTTGATGTGTTTGGAGCTGAACTTGGCAGTGCAGTCGTGGGTCAGCAGCGTGAAGAGCAGCGGGCTGAGCACACAGCCCTGTGGGGCACCTGTGCTCAGTGGGGTAGTGCTCGAGGTGTTGTGGCCGACCCGAACTGACTGAGGTCTTCCGGTTAAAAAAGTCCAGGATCCAGTTACAGAGGGAATTGTTGAGGCCCAGCAGGCTTAGTTTGTTAATGAGCTGTTGTGGGATTATTGTGTTGAATGCTGAGCTGAAGTCGATGAACAGCATTCTAACATAGGAGTCTTTATTTTCTAGGTGGGTAAGAGCCAGGTGGAGGGTGGAGGAAATTGCATCATAGAGCGGTTTGGGCGGTATGCAAACTGAAGCGGATCGAGTGTGTTGGGGAGGCTGGTTTTGATGTTGTGTATGACTAGCCTCTCAAAGCACTTCATTATGATTGGAGTCAGTGCTATGGGACGGTAGTCATTTAGACAGGACACAGGTGATTTTTTTTGGTACCGGTATGATCGTTGTAGATTTGAGACATGTGGGGATGATTGCCTGGCTCAGCGAGGTGTTGAAGATATCTGTTAGGACATCTTTTAGCTTTTCAGCACAGTCTTTCAGTACGCGGCCAGGTATATTGTCAGGACCCGCAGCCTTGCCTGGGTTAATCCTAGACAGGGTCTTCCTTACGTCGGCTGGAGACAGACAGAGTGCCTGGTCCTTGGGAGGTGTGGGCAGTTTTTGTGCAGGTGAGTCGTTCTGCATTTCAAACCGTAAATAAAAGTGGTTGAGTGCATCTGGGAGGGATGTGTCGTCGTCACAGGCTCCGTGTATCTCTGCTGTTTGTGAAATGATTATTGATTTTATTGCCATATGACCGTTTTGCATTTTTGATGCCACGGGACAGATTGGCTCTTGCTGTTTTGAGGGCTGCTTTATCTCCTGATCTGAACGCTTCATCTCTGGTTTTTAGCAGCCCACGAACCTCTGCTCTCATCCATGGCTTCCGGTTTGCATGTGTGGTGATGGTCTTGGTGACTGTCACATCATCAATGCAGTTTTTGATGTAAGCAGTCACAGTTTCAGTGTACTCCTGCAGGTCTGTATGGTTATTATAGGTGGCCGCCTCTTTAAACATGTTCCAGTCTGTGTCCTGGAAGCAGTCCTGCAGTGCTGAGGTAGCATTGTCTGGCCATTACCGTGATCTGCTTTTGAACCGGTTTGGCCAGTTTGAGAAGTGGTCTGTATGCTGGGGTTAGCATAACAGAGATGTGGTCCGAGTATCCGAGGTGGGGGCGGGGTTCGGCTTTGTATGCGTTTTTCACTGTTGTGTAAACAAAGTCCAGTGTGTTATTTCCCCTTGTTGCAAAGTTCACATGTTGGTAGAACTTTGATAAAACTGTCTTTAAGTTAGCGTGGTTGAAGTCGCCGGCTATGATAAAAAAACGTCGGGGTAATTTGTTTGTTGTTCGCTGATGGCGCTGTACAGTTCACGAAGCGCGTCCTTAGCATTTGCACACGGGGGAATGTACACCGCGACAATAACAATGGCCGTGAACTCCCGCGGCAGATAGAACGGTCGACATTTCACAACCATAAACTCCACCAGCGATGAACAGTGTTTTGATAATACCGCAGCATTGTTACACCATTCTTTGTTGGTATAAACACACAAGCCACCCCCGCAAGTCTTACCAGACAGTGATGAATCTCTGTCCGCTCGGCAGCAGGAAAGTCCGTGAAGCTGAATGGCGGAGTCCGGGATGTTGTCGTTTAGCCATGTTTCAGTGAAAACAAACACACAACAATCCCTTGTCTCATGCTGTGTAGACCGGCTGAGTTGAATTAAGTCGAGTTTGTTTTCCAGAGAGCGAATGTTTGAGAGCATGAGTGATGGAATTGCTGGTCTAGTGGGGTTACACTTACAGGATCCGTAATCCATCTACTGGTCATAAAAAAAGTGGTTCATGGAAACCTGTTGATGTTGGTAAATTTCTTACCAGTGAATTTGGAGAATCTGATCAGCTTTATGTCGTATCCAACTCTTGTCAGGCATCCCCTTCAGTTCTTTCCTTGAGTGTGGTGTAGGATGAATCTTTGGGAAGGGATGCAGAAGTGTCTGAGCTTAAAGAGGATAGTTGCAGTAGCGTTACAATGGATGGATCTGTGATGGCGAGGGCCAAGGCATTAACCACATGTGACGATGCTAGCAATGACTGTAAGATTGATTCTATGCTGGTTCAAGAATCTAGTGCCAGGGACAGAACCATTTCTTGGGTTATGGACCTGCCTGAAAAATACGTCCAAAAGGAGTCTGATCAAACCCCAAATGGAATTCCGACAAATCCCTTGAATAGGGTCACTCCTGCTGCACCAGAAAGTCACACAAGAATTGTCTAAAGATGCAAGAATGTCTGTTTCTGGTGACAGTGCAAGTGGCAGTTCTGATTTACATGATTCAGATTCAGAGACAGTCCTGTCTGCCTGGCCATACTCACAGGCTCCTGTCAACACACATGCAGCTGACACTGTGAATGTACCACTAAGTTCTAGCTCAGTCACACAGGTCAGGTCTCGTTTTGGTTGCATCATTAGACCTGTTTACAGATTAATACATGTTATGTCAGTACAGGTTGTGGTTAAGGACACAAAACACAATGTTCAGGCTGTTTGTAAGTCAGTGTTTAGGGCCTTCTCTGCTTTGAAGTCATATTTGAGTTCATGTCCCTTTTGCATATTAGTTAGAAATGTGTTTTATTTGTCTAATCAGTTTCAAATCTGAAAACAACGCATCAGAAAGCACATACCTGATGAAAGGTGTGCCCTTCAAATTCTGAGATTACAACTTTTCTCTTCATTTCTATCTGCCTTAGCATTGTAACGCGAAGTTGAGAATGGAAGGATACTGTGGAATGTATGTAGATGTTCTACTGTCAGTAGCTGGTGGGAGAGCTCAGCGCTACTCTCTCATCACTTCATCCTAATGGATGGAGCGTTGGACTTGTAACCCGAGGTTGTGGGTTCGAATCTTGGCTCCGGTAGGAATTGTCGGTGGGAGGGAGTGAATGACGAGCGTTCTCTCCACCTTCAATACCACGACTGAGGTGAGACCCTTGAGCAAGGCACCGAAACCTCAACTGCAGCGTTGGCTGCCCACTGCTCCAGGTGTGTGTGCACTTAGATGGGTTAAATGCAGAGCACAAATTTCACTGCTGGTTATATTCTGTATAATTGTGTATGTGACGAATAAAAAAATATATTATAATTGTATTTTTGACTCCCCATTAATAGGAAATCCTTATGTATTGTGTAGTTATTTGCTGTGAACTAAAGAGACTATAATCTGTTGATGATACTCCAAGCGTCTTGCATCTAATTTATGTAATTCAATGGGGGTGGATGTGACAGGTTTAAAAACAAAATGTAATTTAAAGAGTAAATATGTGTAAATTTAATAAAATATGTATTTGGTTGTATTGGTGTTCGAAGGATCTACTCCTGTGGCTGTTAATGGTCAAGTCAAGTCACCTTTATTTATATAGCGCTTTTAACAATACAAATACAAACAATACAAATAATGGTATTGCAGATGTAGTATTTTGTCCCTCTTCTCTTTCCGTACCTCAGCAGATTTGAGTGTTGCTGCTGTGGGTATGTACGATTTTTCACACTCTAACTCGTTACCGTATGAATTGTGGAAACAGTATGTTTCATGGGAATATTTTCAATGCAACTGATTGCATTTACGTATTTGAATGAGTATATAGTGTATTTAACACTTTAACTTGGTTGTTGAGGTCATTATAAATGTATTGAATTTCCCTGTTCATTCACGAGCAGGAAGGAGTGCATTTCATGTGCTAGGGAGCTGATTGAGATGCACCCAATGACTCATAAGGTGGTTTTCTTTGCTCATGGACAAGCAAGTGTGCACACAACTGCGGATGATTCATTTTCCACTCAAGTCGAGTCTGGGGTGGAGTTCACGGATGTAGCATTAAGCTTTGTCAACACGCTAACCGAGCAAGCCACTGAAACTGTAACAATAAGGACATTCTCTAATCAAAAACCGTGGGTGGACAGAAAAATCCGTGATGCGGTTAACCACCGCACTGCCACATACAATGCCGGTATTTTGTCAGGAAACATGAGCGATTACAAAGCATCGTGCTATGCTCTCTGACGGGCAGTTAGAGCTGCCAAACTCTGATACAGGGAGATAATTGAGTCACATTTTCAGCTCAATGACTCTCGACGCATGTGGCAGGGACTGAAGACCATCTGTTCCTCTGGAAATAACTCCTCCGCAGAGGTGAGAGCAGATCCGTTGCTGGCCGAAGAGCTAAATACCTTCTACGGCCGCTTTGAATGTAATGGCGGCACACTGCCGATCAGCGCGTCAGGAAGTAGCAGACAGAGCAGCGATGATCATGTAATCACCCTGTCGGAGGACGAGGTTCAGAGGGAACTAAAGAGAGTGAACGTCAGAAAAGCAGCCGGATCTGATGGGATTACTGGTCATGTTCTGAGGTCCCGCGCTGATCAGCTTGCTGGTTTGTTTACTTCCATCTTTAATGAGTCCCTCGTTACCTCTGTGGTTCCCACCTTCTTTAAAAAATCTGTCATCATCCCTGTGCCTAAGAACAGTAAACCCTCTTGCCTGAATGACTATTGCCCAGTTGCCCTCACATCAACAGTCAGGAAGGTTTTTGAGAGACTTTTAAAGAAACACATTTGCTCCTCCATCAATGTTACTTTGGACCCTCTTCAGTTTGCCTACTGTCCAAATAGGTCTACTGATGATGCCATCTCTCAGGTCCTGCACTCTTCCCTCACACACATTGACAGCAAAAATGGCAACTATGTCAGGCTGCTATTCATTGACTATAGCTCAGCTTTCAATACTATAGTCCCCATCAAGCTAGCTGTCAAACTCTCAGACTAAACACTTCACTCTGTGACTGGATTCAAGACTTCCTCACCGGCAGACCACAAGTGGTGAAAATGGGCCAGTTCACCTCCAACTCCATCACCCTGAACATAGGAGCCCCACAGGGCTGTGTCCTGAGTCCCCTGCTCTACTCTCTCTACACACACGACTGCGTGTCCTCTCACAGCTCCACCTCTATTGTTAAATTTGCTGATGATACTGTGGTTCTGGGCCTCATTTCCAACAATGATGAGACCGCATACTTGGATGTTGGATGGCAAACACTGTACCATCTGCGACAGCTGAGGAAATTCAGGGTTTCACCAGCTATCCTGAAAACTTTGTATTCAGGGGCCATAGAAAGTGTATTGACTTAGTGCATCTCAGTGTGGTATGGTAACGCCACAAATCAAGACTGCAAAGCTCTGCAGAGAGTCGTGCGCTTAGCTGAGCGCATCTCAGGGTCTGCTCTCCCCTCTCTGCAGGACATCTACCTCAAACGTTGCAAAAGCAGAGCTGTTAAAATCATCAAGAATACAGATCATCCCGGTAACCTTCTTTTCATTTTACTGCCATCTGGCAAGCGCTTCAGGAGCATGATGGCAAAAACTGAGAGACTGAGGAGGAGCTTCTTTCCTCAGGCCATCAGGCTCTCAAACTCAAACTCGGTCTCATAACATTTACATGACTCAATTTAATGTGTACATACCCGGTACAACCATGTTTGCACATTCTTCTTGCTGTTTGCACATTCTTCTTGCGCATCCCTGTTTATATTATAATTTATTAATTCCACAGTATACTGTATTGCACATTTTATTTAATTGCACATTTTACCCCTTATTTTTTTCTTATTTTTATTTTATTCTTACCTAAATTTATATATATTCTCTTGTGTTATGTTTCATTTTTATTTTTTTGCACTGTCCATTGAGCAGACCTGTCCTGATTTACATTTCACTACTGATTATATCCTGTATAATTGAGTATGTGACGAATAAAAGAACCTTGAACCTTGGGTGTGCGATATACAGTATATCTTCTGTGATAATATGGCAAGAGATGTTGCAACATAGGATGACCATACATGCCATTTTTCCCAGACGCATCCTGGCCAGGATTTCTATATTGCCTAAAATATCTATAGGATTTGTCTTTATTTGCGTGTGCAGACTGATTGGTGTATGACATCGGTTCCTTATGTTTTCGAAACGCTCTTGATGTACTTTGAATCAAATCAATATAGAAATCCTGGCCAGGACGCGTCCGGGAAAAATGGCATCACGGTTGTAATGATGTGAGATCTGACATTATCACCAAATCACACACAGATTGCACGTACATTGATTTATTAGATTGACTAAATTGTTAATGGGCTAAAATTTTCTGTATGCATTTTATATTTATATTATTTAATATAGTTAATAATCTATATCACACAAAGAGTACAATTTTTCTGCAGATATAAGCATGATAACACGTTTAATAATACTTTTAGTTCAGTAGAGCAATAAGTGACTTACATTTAGACATAATATTGCTTGTTTTTGCTCTATTTTGCCAACGAAAATAGTTCCAACCAAATGTCACAGCACTGTTTTGCGTCTCTGAGCAATGGACGGTGTTTACTCATTGAATGAATCAGCTTTTTGAACAAATCGGTTGAATAAACGATTCAGTGTTTCACTCATTAACAGTCAAATGTGTTGTTTCTGAATGAATCAGCTGTTTGAATTAATCGGTTTACTCTCAATGACACATACTTGACTATGACTATTTTTTTCATGTCTAAATATTTCAAATATCTGTATTCAACGTTTTATGTTAAAAACAAAACATTAGGCCTATTTATGCATCTGTAACTGCAGATTAAATGCACCCATTTCCTCTCTGAGATACATGAACTGTGTAAATACATTTAAATGCCATTTCAGATGCAGATTCCGGAAATGTTTACGTAGGTTGAGAGACACTAAGATGACACTAAGAACCGGATGATGTGCTTCTAATTCATACCCAAAAATACAAAATGGAAGATACACTATATTGCTGCTCAAGCTGTGCATTAACATTTTTATATATATTTATTAGCTTCTTTTCATTTTGCATTTACTTGTACTTTTAATTTCAATAATTAAATAAAACTTTTCGCACTTAAGTACAACAAATTTCACATATTTTAAGACTTTTACTTAAGTAATATTCTAAACGGTGACTTCAACTTCTACCAAAGCCATTTTCTGCTAAGGTTATCTGTACTTGAGAATAGCTTTCATGTACTGTATACACCCTTTATACACCACTGGCCACAGCTGAGCCGTTGTATATGTCCATCTGAGTTTTACACAAATCTTGTGAGTCAATGATTCGGTTACACACTCATAAAGCGTCACATATTGTGTTCCTGAATGAATCAGCCGTTCGAATTAATCAATTGAATGAATGATTCAGTGACAAAATCAGTGACTTTCCGCCACCTGCTGGCAGTTTTAGTTTAATTTGTAAAGTATAATTTCAGCTATTAAAATCATTGAATATTTCTATATTCAAAATTGTATATTTAAAAAAATGTATCTCAACATAAATTTAATTGCACTCATGCCACCTCTGAGCCTCATTAAATGTCTGTAAATATACCTACAAGCTACTTTTGTGTTCTTCCATGCCACGTCTGTAGTACAAATGAAGACATCCAATAAATGTATTACTTCATAATGGAAAGGCCATTTTTTTATTGATCAGAAGGTGCTCCTGAAGAACAGTTTGTAAAAAGTGTCTACTTTCCTTCATGAAAGAGCAAGCAAACTACAAGTGACACATATGCACTATAAAACAATTGAACATAATATGAAACTTATTGAACATAATAATAAACACAATGATATCATTTATATCATGTAACAAAATGGTATAAAGGGATAACACTTTTTGACATTGTTTTTTGGAGTGGAACTCCATGTTTGAGTTGATCAGAATCTCAGTTGAATCTGCTGGTTTTGAAGATGAAGATGAACTTTATTGACAGTATAAACAGTAGATAATGTGTCTTTGTTATGTCACTTGTAATGGCTGTTTAAAACAGATTTATACAGATAAAATTCTATTGCTTGCTGCATTATTGTTTCACATTTGGTGAGGACACAGCATCAGACCAGAAAGTTTTGGACCTGTAGATGATCTACTTAGGGCTCATCCACACGAAGCCAGAGCTTTCCCTGTCTGAACTCCATTCGAATTAAGTCATTTACCGCCACCTGCTGGCAGATTTAGTTTTGTTAATTAGAGTAGAATTTCATAAAAAAATACAATAATAAAACCTTAAAGGGATATTTACCAAAAAAAAAATACAATTCTGTTATCATTTATTCACCCTCATATCGCGTCAAATCTTTCTTTTCTGGAACATTGGTATTTTGTAGAACAAGGTATTTTGAAGACTGATGGTATAAAGCTGTTTTGGTTACTAATGATTTTCACTGTATGAAAAATAAATACTGAGATGTTTCTCAAATTTTATTTTTTTGTTCCATAGTTTATGTTAGGCTATTAGCTTAAATGTTTGTGTATTCAATTTTACAATTGTTCAATCAATTAAATATTTATTTCAAAAGCTACAATTTGTAATGTCTACTCGATGCGTTCTCATTTAACAAAAAAATAGCTTTACATAATTTTTTGGTGGAATTGTCAGTTATTTTGTGATTAGATCAATTAATCAACACGTCATGTAAATACTTAGATTAAAAATTGTAATTGACTGACAGCCCTAGTATACAGCAAAATGGTTCTACATTTGTACAGAGCCTTACTGTGATTGTTTTTTTGTATGACTGTGTACAGCAGATGATTGAATGAAACGCTTCTCTCCCGTGTGAATCCTCTTATGTATTTTAAGATCTCCTGACATATTGAATCTCTTGTTGCAATGTGAACACTTATAAGGTTTCTCACACATGTGGATCCTTTCGTGTGTTTTCAGGTCTCCTGACTTATTGAATCTCTTGTTGCAATATGAACACATAAGGTTTCTCTCCAGTGTGGATCCTCTCATGTGTTTTCAGGTCTCCTGACCTATTGAATCTCTTGTTGCAATATGAACACTTATAAGGTTTCTCTCCAGTGTGAATCATCTCATGTCTTTTCAGATGTGATGGATGATTGAATCTCTTGTTGCAGTGTGAACACTTATAAGGTTTCTCTCCAGTGTGGATCATCTCATGTCTTTTCTGCTGCGATGGATGATTGAATCTCTTGTTGCAGTGTGAACACTTGTAAGGTTTCTCTCCAGTGTGGATCCTCTCATGTGATTTCAGGTCTCCTGATCTATTGAATCTCTTGTCACAGTGTGAACACTTATAAGGTTTCTCTCCAGTGTGGATCCTCTCATGTATTTTCAGATTTGTAGACTGACTGAATCTCTCATCACAGTGTGAACACTTGTAAGGTTTCTCTCCTGTGTGGATCCTCTCATGTGATTTCAGATTTGTAGACTGACTGAATCTCTCATCACAATGTGAACACTTGTATGGTTTCTCTCCTGTGTGGATCCTCTCATGTGTTTTCCGATGTGCTGTCCTATTGAATCTCTTGTTGCAGTGTGAACACTTGTAAGGTTTCTCTACAGGTTGCATCATTTCATTTGGTTTTAAACGGGTTCCTAAAGTAAAAGTCTTTTCACACTTAAAGCACATGTACTCTCCCACAGCAGTATATCTTTTCTGATGTACTTTCACATTTTGTAGATGCAAAACACTGTTACCACACAAATTACATGAATGTGGCTTCTCCTTTGTATGACCTTTCAAGTGTTTCTTCAGACCTGCAGCCCATAAATACATTTTACCACATTGATCACATGGATGCGGCTTCTCTCTAGTGTGGATGTTCATGTGTACCTTAAGGTTTGATGATTGTGTGAAACTCTTCCCACATTGATCACAAGTGAATGGCTTCTCTTCAGTATGGATTCTCATGTGATGCTTAAGATTTGTTTTGAGAGTGAAACTGTTACCACAGTGATTGCAGGTGAAAGATTTATTGGCTCTTCTGTTCATAAAATTTTTATTTTTGGTTTGAGAGCAACTTGAAGGTTTTTCTCCAGTTTTGACCCAATTTTTCTCCTCAAATTCACTTGATTCTTCATCCTTCTCTTTTTCTTCAATCAACTCTGAAATAAAAGTAAAACATTTTATTTTCTCAGTAACTTGTTAAAAGCTGAGAATTGTGAACATAAAAGTGAACCCTGATGTAACAGTGCACGGCTCCAGACTAAGGTTGTAACGGTATACCGATATGACGATATACCACGATATAAACACGTATGGTTATTATACGTGTACATTTGCTTATCAGCGGTATTTGGAGAATGCAGCGTGCAGCGGAGACAACATCAGAGACAGAGGCCGTTATCTCTAATCTCTATCCCATGTCGAAAATAAATTAAAACTGGTAGTATGGGAATACTTTGGATATAGAAAAGATGAACACTTATTTGTCCTCAAGGATACACACAGTTCACAAAAACTGGTCACAAAGCAGCCGCAAAAAGAGGAAACACATCGAACATGTTTACCTATATTTCAGAACACCATCCACCTGTGCAGATACAGTTTTGTCCCATTTATAACTTAAGGTTAAAGCCTTATGATTTCTATGATGCAGAGTGAATCCCAGAATCCAGTCATGACAATGAATTTACAATGCAGATGTCACATAAAATGTTCGGTTTGATGAATAAATCAAAAACAGAGCTGTCAAATCACTACATGGTCTAGTGTCTGTGATTATTAAAGCACAAAAACACTGCTATATAAAAATATAATCCGTTTGTTTTGCGTTTCTCTCTGTGAGTGAGCGGCGTTGTGTCGTGTACTACATACTCAAGTATGCAGTGAGGCTCATAGTGTTTAACAGCGCCTGCTGTCTCACTATCTGAGGATAAACACTGAGAGCCTCACTGACACTGAGAGAACAATTAATAATCCTTTCATCATTTTATTTGAGAAAACCATTGTCAAATACACTGACACTCAAAGCTCTTCACTACAACTCGTCAAAATAAATTATTTTAGCTTTTTAACTCGAAGAAATTGACAGAAATTATGACTATTACTCATTCATCAACAATTACTTGCAGCCACCTATTGGTGATGTAACCTTCATAATTCAAGTATCCAATTGTTTCATTTTGTCACTCATTTCATATTTCTGTAGGCTATTCAAAATGTTTTTCTTTAAAAGATTAATCTCATTCCATAATGCAATTGCTGTGTTAATGCATTTACTGCCGTCTGAGCAGCATTAATTGCTTAAATACAACTAAATTCAACGCTTCTGTGCCACAGTGCAACGATAGCTTTGGTTGATACTGATTTAATTGGTAACACCTGTAATGTAATATTTTTCAAATATTGACAAAATTCAGGAATTTAATACTAAAGATGACAGACATATTTTATAAAGCTAGAAAATGTTATTTTCTATAAGAAATGGCAAGCATTATATACATGTGTAACATGCCGTCGGATAATGACAGTATCATATAAACTTCTCTATGTACAAAACTTGAAATAATAATAAAAAAAACTGTATGATAGCTTTATATTCACACTAAAATTGATATTAGTCTGCGCTTCACTATAATTTAAATATCATGCAGCTTTATCACACAGATTTAGATAACTGGACAGCTAAATAAAAGGTGCGGTCCACTAAAGAAATAGACTAAAAGTTAACGTGGCTGCAGATTAGGGCTATGACAGTATGGGATTTTTTCTTACCGTAGTGAAAGAGCAACACATATCGCAGTTTATCATAAAGAATCTGCAGAAAGCTTGAAGCTGTACAAATACATCTACTGATGCTACTGGACACATTTCGTTTCAACATCATACATCCTCATCCAGGCGACCCAGCTGAGGCTGATCAGACCCCAGCTTGTGTCCAGTTGGCAAATCTAGCTACCTTGCACTCATGGATCTCCTCTCTTGAGCCATAGCAATCTTGAGGCTTTCTCTGCTGCGTCGGTGGTATTATAGATAGCTCTTCTCCTCCTCACTCCATCGATGCCTAACAGACTAAAGGCTCTGCACAGGGATCGGGCCGCAAAGCCCCTGCTTTCGACATCGATTGGGAGACGCCTTGCTCTCCATCTGGCTTGTCGACACTCGCTGACTAGTCCCTCATACTTGGCGAGCTTCCTTTCAAAGGCCTCCTTTCCAGGCGGTCTTCACAAGGGACTGTTAGCTCCAACAGAATCACTTGTTTGGTGGACTCCGACAAGAGAACAACGCCTGGTCTTAAGGTGGTGGTCACAATGTAGTTGGGGAACTTGAGTTGCTGCTCCAGGTCCACCAACAGCTGCCAGTCCCTCGCAGTGACCAGGATGCTTGCAGATATTTTTGCAGCTGGTCTTGGATACTCTCTAGCTCTGATAAAGGTGATGGCTTGCTTGGAGGGACGGGGGCGCTTGTCCCACTCGACTCCTGCAGCAATGGCTTCAGCGATGGCCTTCAGCACCTGGTCATGTCTCCACCTGTACCTCCCCTCTCCCAGTGCCTTTGGGCAGCAACTCAGAATGTGCTCTAGTGTTCCACGCCTGGAGCACCATGAACATGCCGGTGTCTCCACTTTGCCCCATATGTGAAAGCACTAGGAAGGGCTAGGAAGCACATCATATACAACCTGGATTAGAAACTTGATCCGCTGTGGCTCTGCCTTCCACAGCTCCGCCCAGATAACCTTCCTCTCAATTGCATTCTCCCATCGTATCCAGGCACCCTGCTGCCTCATTCCCACTGTCCTGCAGGTTCTCTCCTCCTCAGTCACTGCTCTCACCTCCTCTTGGACTAGGTGACACCTTTCCTTTCCCTTTGATGGTGTCAATGTGGGGAGTTGAAAAAGAACCCAAGTCCAGCCCTGCCTCTTGCTACCACTCCCACCAGCCTGTTGTGATCTAATCTTGCCTCTGCGTGTCGAACAGCCCCCCTCAGCCTTACACTTCCAACCAGTCCTAACTTCAATTCCAGCCTTTGAATCGCTTGAGTCTCTATACTGCAACACCTCCCTGGCTCTCGTTACTTTGAACTCCTCCAATGACTTCCAATGACTTGAGTGGTAGTTGTAGATTGTTGCGGTGCCCATAGAGTGCGATGCTTCTCAGACGTTTTGGAAGCCCCAGCCATTTTCTGAGGTGGCTGCTGACCATCCTCTCTAAGGTTTCCACAGTTGAGATTGGCACTTCGTAGACGAGGAGTGGCCACAGGATCCTGGGAAGAATTCCATGCTGGTATAGCTAAGCTTTGAACTTCCCTGGAAATCCAGACCGATCCACTGACTTCAGCCATCTGTCCTGCTCAGTGCAGGTTGACTGGATGGATGCTGCGTCCCTCAGGGTGTTGTCAAACACCTTGCCTAAGCTCTTAACAGGCTTTTCGGTGACGGTCGGGATTGTTGCCCCTGCGACACTGAACCCGGGACTTGTCATCTACTTTTCCTCTTCTCAGCACCATTGATCTCGACTTGGCTGGTTTGAGACGCATCCGTGCCCACTCCATTAGCTTTTCGAGACCCTTTAAAATACGACGGCAGCCTGGGACTGACTCTGTGGTGACTGTGAGGTCATCCATAAATGCTCTTATCGGTGGCTGACGTTGAGCTGACTTCGTCTTGGGCCCTCTACATTCTGGTTCAGCAGACTTTGTGAGCATATTCATGGCCAGGGATAACAGAATTATGGAGATGATACAGCCCGTAATGATACCGATGTCGATCTTGTGCCAGCCTGATGTAACTGCTCCTGAAGAGGTTCTCATCCTGAAGTTTTTGTAATAGTCAACGATGAGGACTCTGACCCTAGTGGGGACGTGATGTTTTGTCAGAGTAAGCTGCACAAGCTTGTGTGGTATTGAGACATATGCATTTGCCAGATCGAGCCACAGCACTGACAGATTGCCCTTGATCTCTCTGGCCTCTCTGATGAGCTGTGTCACCACACCTGTATGTTCCAAGCATCCAGGCATTCCTGCGATTCCCCCCTTCTGAACTGATGTATCGATAAACTTATTCTTTAAGAGGAAGGTGCACAGCCGGTTGGAGACAGCACTGAAGAAGATCTTGGCTTCAACACATAACAGGGAAATGATGCGGAACTGGTCTATCTTCCTGGAGTTCCCCTCATTTGTAATCCAGACCCCTTCAGCAACTCTCCACCGTTCAGGAATCCTGTCCCTCCTCCAGATGACACACAGGATCTTCCACAGGCACAGCAGGAGTTTAGGACAGTTCTTGTACACTTTGTACGAAGTCCTGCTTGGTCCTGGAGCAGAGCTTGCTCGCGCTTTCCCGACAACCTCTCGAACCTCTTTCAGCTGCAGCTCTGCCATGTTGAACTGCACACTTGGCCCTGTAGGATCTATCAGAGTGCTGCACTATCCCAACTCCTGTTCTCTCGCTGGGTCGCTGTATGTTTCCTTCAGGTGGTGATCGATCTCCTCAAGAGCAGACCAGCTACCCGCTACACTTCTGTCCTAGCAGCTCCTTAGTAAACTTAAAGGGGTTGGCAAAGAATGCAGCTCGCTTCCGGGCTCTTTCGCGGCGGCACCGCTGCCACTCCTGATCTTCTTTCGTACATTTACATTTACATTTACATTTAGTCATTTAGCAGACGCTTTTATCCAAAGCGACTTACAATTGGGGAGTACATAAAGCGATTAATCTTGAAGAGGCAAACATACAGAGGAAGTGCCAATAACACCAAGTCTCAGGCATTGTTCAAATAAGTACAAGCTAGCAAGGGAAGGAGAGAAAGATGAAGATTTTGAAAAAATGAAAGTTTTTTTTTTTTTTTTTTTTTTTTTTTTTTTTTTTTTTTTTTTTTTTTTTTTTTATAGTCAAGTAGAGTTGAAAGAGATGAGTTTTCAGTTGTTGCTTGAAAATTGACAGGGATCCAGCATTCCGGATGGGGGTGGGAAGATCATTCCACCGGCCAGGAGCGGTGAAAGAGAATGTTCTGGAGAGTGATTTTGAGCCTCTCTGTGATGGTACCACGAGGCGTCGCTCACTAGCAGATCTCAGGCTTCTGGAGGGGATGTAAGTTTGTAATAGTGAGTGGAAGTAGGTGGGTGCTGAGCCTGTGATTGTTCTATATGCAAGCATCAGTGTCTTGAACTGGATGCGAGCTGCAACTGGTAGCCAGTGCAAGGAGACAAAGAGAGGTGTAACATGGGCTCTCTTGGGCTCGTTGAAGACCAGTCGTGCCGCTGCATTCTGAATCATTTGTAAAGGTTTGATTGTGTTTGATGGAAGTCCAGCTAGAAGAGCATTGCAGTAGTCCAGTCTAGAAATGACAAGGGCCTGGACAAGAAGTTGTGCAGCATGCTCTGTCAGAAAGGGCCTGATCTTTCTGATGTTGTGTAGTGCAAACCTGCAAGATCGAGCAGTCTTTGCAATGTGCTCTTTGAAGGTCAGCTGGTCATCGAAGATTACACCAAGATTTCTGACCGAAGCTGATGGGGTAATTGTTGATGAACCTAACTGAATCGTGAAATCATGCTGTAGAGTTGGAGTTGCAGGGAAGACAAGAAGCTCAGTCTTTGCCAGGTTGAGCTGTAGATGGTTTTCTTTCATCCATGCCGAGATGTCCGCCAGGCAGCCTGAGATCCGTGCCTGAGATCGTAGGATGCACATCAGCTGTGCCAGGCCAGTGCGCTCCTCCTCTCCTGCCTGCTTGTATTGTCACTTCAGGGTATTCATCTCGATGTTGTGGATTCTCTCCCCACGTTGGTTCTTTGAGTGAGATCCTTTGGAGCCTCCTTCCTTCACCTATTCACCGAAGCGTTCGGATGCGATGCTGACGATGATCGTTGTCATGGCTTGCATTTTCCTGTCAACATCTCCCCTCACCGTGGCCTCCAGAATTTGGTCGACATCAATGTCAAACTGGTTCCACAGTGAGGTCATGTTCGCTGCTGACGAACATGAGAGAGAGAGGTGTGCGCGCTGGGAAAGAGGGCCCTCGCACGGCAGTCAGCTTAGATGCATAATATTTTCATTTGCTACAAGCAGGATACACAAGCATGTTCAACTCAGACCCGTAGGCGGTTGTCGTGGTAATAAACATCGTAAACAGCAACCATTCGTGTGTCAGCGCTGAATGCGCATCTCGTTTATGAAAACCATTTTAGGGGACCCAGGGCCCAAGGCAGTTGCCTACCTTTGCCTAATGGGTTAGTCCGCCCCTGGTTATATGTAAACCTTTTGTGCAGGGTTTGAATTTAACATTTTCACTAACCTGTCAATCTGGCTACTAAAACTTGAAAGGGCACTTATTAGGCCCCTTTAAACAAGATATAATATTGGCCTTGCGTGTCAATTCAAGAATGTGTCTGAAGTTTCAGCTCAAAATACCCCACAGATCATTTATTTTTAACATCTGGGAAATTTCTTTTTTGGAGCATGTCTAAAAAAGAGCTGTTTTGGTGTGTATCATTTTAAATGCAAATGAGAAGCATGATCCCGCCCCGTCTCCTGAGGAAGTTTGCATACCTTTGCTTTGCATACCTACAGCAATAAACAGTTAGTAGAAGCATCATGACAGAGCTAGGGGTGGAAATCTCTAGGCACCTCACGATTCAATTCGATTATGATTCAGAGGGCTGCGATGCGATGAAAAAACAATTATCGATTAATCTTTTGTTTTAATACAGATTTTCTTTTTCCTCACTGTCCCATACCCATGGGACCCACTGACCCATAATGCATTTATTTCCAAGATCTTTTATTAATAAAACACATGAAAGTGATTTGGTAAGTCAACAACAAGGTTAAAAAGAACCAACGGGAAATGAAACGTGCCTGTAGCAGCATACTTGTAGTAAATTAATAAAGATTAAGTATATTCTGTAATATAGTTTAACATACTGTGTTTCCAAAATATTTTAGTTTGTGTATATATATATTTGTAATGTGTATCTGTGTTTGTAAATAGAATGAGGCATCAGTTTACGGTCAGGGATGTTTTGTGTTGAATAGTGCACTTTTAGATAAACAAGGCAACATACTGCACTTATGGGGGTAGAAAAACTAAGTTATTTAACACCCGCAGGATTGCTTGTAGTAACAAAGATTTCAAAAGAAAAGACATAAGAGCCAACTATTTCTGTCAGTGATAGGGATGCGCGGTATACCGGTACTGTAAAATTACCGGTATTTATTATATTTCAAATGGTACGATATCATAATTTTGCATAATTCAGTATTTCATACGCTGCTGTTCCGAAGTTCACCTGTAGATGGCAGTGCTTCTCAAATTGCTGCCCATTCGGTAAATGTGACACCAGAACAAGTGAACAACATGATGGATCAAATGGATAAAACTATTAACACGCCCGAAACAAACAAATGAAGAGAACAGTAGAAGTGGAATATGGCTTTACTTTGCATGCAAAACAGATGATAAAGGTGAACGAACTGACCACAGGAGGCAAGACATCCAATCTGGCTAAGCATTTGTCGCTTGCTCATCCTGATCTTTTCTGAGAACTAACGTTAGAGATCGACAGGTTAGTAAGCGCATCATACATTCATAATTGTAAGTTTTATTCACAACTTTTGCGTGTTTTAAAGGCTTTCTGCTTAAATTTTTCATTTAAAGGGACAGTTCACCCAAAAATTAAAATTCTGTCATCATTTACTCTCAAGTTGTTCCAAACCTGTATGAATGTGTTTGTTCTGAACACGAAGGAAGATATTCTGAAGAATGTGGGAAACAGAGCAGTTCTGGGGCACCATACATTCATAATTGTAAGTTTTATTCACAACTTTTTTGCGTGTTTTAAAGGCTTTCCGCTTAAATGTTTCATTCATATGGTGGTCAGACGTGCGCTTTTTCTGAGCCCGTACACCTGAAGAGCGCACACGGAAAAGCTTGCCTAACAGCGCCTGATAACTGAACCGAGTTATCTTTTGAGCCAATACTGTCAAAACACAACAAGGTTTATGTATAGACTCAGTTGGTTATGTCTAAAAGGAAAGTAAACAGCCGAGACAAACGGGTGCGAGCCTGCATATTAGATACGCGCAGCTCTTAAAGGGACAGAACTAAACATGCAGCCGACTGTAATTAAAGGGATAGTTTGCCCTAAAATTGTATTTCTGTCATTATATTTACTCACTCACATGTTGTCCCAAACCTGTATTAATTTCTTTCTTGTGCTGAACACAAAATAAGGTATTTTGAAGAAGGTGGAAAACCAAACAGTTGCTGGTCCACATTGACTTTGATAGAAAGAAAACAATACTGTGTAAGTCACTGAGGACCAGCAACTGTTTGGTTTTCCACGTTCTTTAAAATAGCATTTATGTTCAGCAGAAGAAAGAAACTCATTCAGGTTTAAAACTAAACTTGATTGAGTAAATGATGGTATATAATATAAAACACTATGACAGAATTGACAGAATATTATTATTTAATACTAACACAAAACACAAAGAAAAAATAACTCGCTACTTTTGACAGAAAAAATAATACAGCTGCTTTAATAGGAATCAATCTATATAGTGTTTTATATTTGTTCATTCAATTTCTTGTTCAATTATTTGTCACCTATGGTATCGATACTGAGGTACTACATTCTGGTATCGTACCGAAGCCAAAATTATGGTCTCGAGCCATCCCTAGTCAGTGGTAAGTTTTAATTTAAGATATTTGTGATGACCCACTTTTAACATAACAAAAACCATATTCTGTGTTCAAATGTGTTGTTTGAGCAACTTAATATACAAACCGGTAAGGCCAACGTATTGAGTGATACGCTGTTCATATTTATTAAGTTTAAACACAGGGCTTCAGACAACAACAACAACAAAATCAATTAAAGGGGACCTATCATGCAAAAATCACTTTTAAAGGTGTTTGAACACAGTTGTGTGGCTGCAGTGTGTGAAAACAACCAGCCTATAATGGAAAAAATCCTAATAAATTATAACAGTAACTGGTCCACATTTGAGAGTAGGAAAAAATACTATGGAAGTTATGGGACCAGCAACTGTTTAGTTTTTCACTGACCATGCATAAACTATATTTACTCAAAAACATAAACATGTGGGCTACATTCATGCTTCTCAAATATTATTGGATACAGTATAATCAGACGTTGTTTTGTTTTGTTAAGATACTGAAATAACACAAATGGCAGAGCATGTCAAAACTTCTCCAGGGCCCCAAAACCCACTTAGAGCCCAGAGGGTTAAAGCTTCATAAGACTAATGTAGCACAAACAGTCATAAAATATGAATGAAGAATTAACACCAACCTCCTTGTTCCTCCTGTTTTATTCTCCAGGTTTCTGGTTCCTCGTGTTTTATTCTCCAGGTTTCTGGTTCCTCGTGTTTTATTCTCCAGGTCTCTGGTTCCTCGTGTTTTATTTTCCAGGTTTCTGGTTCCTCGTGTTTTATTCTACAGGTTTCTGGTTCCTCGTGTTTTACTCTACAGGTTTCTGGTTCACTCATGTCCTCCTCTTTAACAAACACCATCTTCACAGCAGCAGATCTCAGTTCAGATGATAGTCCTCCAGATATTCCTGCTTGCTTCAAATCTTAGTCACGACTGTGAGAATGAGAATATAAATAGGTATTTACTGACCTGATTCAAAAACTGTATTTTTCTACTTACATAAATTATATTTCTAACAGTTTGTATTAAACCAGCATCAAGACAATACAACAGAGAGTGCGGTGAAACTGAACTTCTTCCTCTGAGGTTTAATGACGTTTAGCAAACAAACTTGTTTGTTTTAGCGCCACCCGCTGGACTGGAGTGTGAAGCGATAATTTCCTTTTATTTGTCCTCTTTCATGGACAAGTACTTCAGTGAAAATGCATTTAAATTCCTCATATTCTTTAATCTCTTAACCTTTTACAAACAAATTTTGAATCTCACTGGCTTGCTCTGTGTTGTGATTGGCTGTTTGCCGCTGATGTCACACATTATTGTGCACGTGCTCCAGTTGACAGAGAAAGTTGATGATCAGCTACAAAGCCAGATTGGAGTGGTTTGGTTTTGTCAACTCAAAACTTATCCTATAACTCTGAACTTGTTCATCTACAATCATGGTACAGGCCCCAGGCGGTGAAAATGCTCAAAACACAACCAAATAAAGAAACGCACTGCAAATAAAATTCTTGATTTGGTTGTGTTGTGAGCATTTGCAGTGCATTTCTTTATTTGTATTTGTCTAGACACCCTAGGTTAGGGACTTGTGCCACTTCCTGTATGTTTTTGTTTGGTTAGGTATCTTTATTTTCTTTGTTAAGAATTAGATTGAAATGGGTTAGTAAGATTTCTTCTGGTTCTGTTAGTTTCTTTATTTTGGCACGGTCCAGGCTCCCTTCATTCTCCCCAGTTCTCTAATAGGTTGCCGGTGTGTCTAGTTATTTTGTTTATTTTTATATATTCAATTTGTTTTGTGCAGATGACTGTCACAGTTTATAATAATAAACCAAGTTGGCTTGATTACTCTCTGGTGTTAGTTACTCTCATTCTCACACACAGACTGTAATGTTGACAGTGGTACAAACTGGTCTAATGTTCCCCTTCCTAGTCCTTAGACATGTAACATTCAAAGAAGGGTCGTAACATTAATGGGGGGGGGGCTCGTCCGAGATCAGAATATATTATTCTGAAGTTTCTCAATGTTACTCAGAAAACAGGATACAGGTTTGACTCATTCGAAATACTTATACTTAATGTCACACTGTCAGGTATGCAAAATAAATCTGTTCTATCTCTTGCTCTGACTACTGTGTATAGACCGCCAGGGCCATATACAGATTTTCTAAAAGAATTTGCAGATTTTCTCTCAGACCAATTGGTTAATGTTGATAAAGTGCTAATTGTTGGAGATTTTAACATTAACATTGATAATACAAATGATGCATTAGGACTTGCATTTACTGACCTAATAAACTCTTTTGCTGTCAAGCAAAATGTCACCGGGCCCACGCATCGTTTTAATCATACGCTAGATTTAATTATATCGCATGAAATAATCTTCTATCATGCTACAATCCAACCCGCTCCCTAAGGTCGCAAAACTCTGGACTCTTGGTAGTACCTAGGATAGCAAATTCCACTAAAGGAGGTAGAACCTTTTCATATTTGGCTCCCAAACTCTGGAATAGCCTTCCTGATAACGTTCGGGGTTCAGACATACTCTCTCTATTTAAATCTAGATTAAAGACACATCTATTTGGCCAAGCATTCATATAATGCATCCCACAATCTTGTACTGCCAGTATATCTGATCAAACGCACATTATTATACTTTAGCTTGGGTTGAACTGATAATTTCATCCAGGGTTGTTCCTGGATGGAACAACTGCTACGCTAATTGTCTTCATTGTTTCTCTGTTTCTTTAGATTAACATCCCTTGGTAACTAGGAATTATACAAGTTTCAGTCTGGATCCAACCCTTAAATGATCTGAGATGACCGAACACCTGAGAAGAGATTATGACAACCCCTCGGAGGACCTCAGAGGAAGCCAACCATCAGCGATTATACATAATTAACCAAATTTTGCCATAAATGGTGGATCAGCACCTAGAGACAACCTCTACAGCCCCTACAGCCCTGAACGTCAGCGGAGTCTAGGACACAGAGATGAGCCCCAGAGACAGATCTCCAGTGAGGAACTACTCACCTAGACAGCCATCGGGAAAGACCACTGGAACCAGTGGAGCCCTTATACTCTGACTTTACTGCAGTTGGAACAAACTACTGGTTTGTCTGGCCAGAGGGGAACTGGCCCCCGACTGAGCCTGGTTTCTCCCAAGGTTTTTTTCTCCGTTCTGTCACCGATGGAGTTTTGGTTCCTTGTCACTGTCGCCTCTGGCTTGCTTAGTTGGGGACACTTAATTTCTAGCAATATCATCAATATCATATTGTATATCATACTTGATTGCTCAGATACTATTTAAACTGAACTGAGCTGGACGATGACATCACTAAATTCAATAATGAAATGCCTTCAGCTGAAAATTGAGTGTTAAATCTTGTCATTTTACATTATTGACACACTATTTTCCTATTTTGATATTGTGCAGTTGCTTTGTCACAATTTGTATTGTTAAACGCGCTATATAAATAAAGGTGACTTGACTTGACTTAAAGTAGTCATTTGTAGCATTCGATAAATATATTGTATTTGCTGAGTTTCGGTTCTGGTTTTGTGAAGTGTTCCTGCTCCAGATCAAGACTGTTAGTTTTCTTTAATTTAAAATAGTAAAATGTTTTGTTTATATTATGAGTGCACATGAATAAAACGGTTTGCAGCTTCAAATAATGTATACTCTTACTATTATGAGGTAAAAATATAAGTCCGTTTCTGCACATATCAAACTATAACATGTTCATTACTTTATTGCTCATGTTATTATAATAAAATCAGACTATATTTAGATATTGTGTTCTCTATAGTTACCAGTAGTTGTTTTTGGCAAGCCTGCTTCTTCCAAACATAAATTAATATTATTAATATATTATTTTTAATCAGGCTATAACTTGTTATTGTCACGTTTTTTTATTGATCCTAATTTCCATATTTACATGCTGCAATGTTGTGTGATTTTCAATGAAATATTTGATGATGATAATTAGCTTTTTCTCCTCCAATCCTCATTCACAAAGACTGTTGATGCTAATCAAATGTAAAGCATATTTTAATTCCGTTTCGTTTATTTTTGTAGATCGGCTTTTTGAAAAGAAAGGAATATATATTTATACATAAACAGCGTAACTTGTACACACACTAAGTAGCTAATTTTCCCAGTATTATTTCCCTCCTCTCGCCACTTCACACTCCAGTCCAGCGGGTGGCGCTAAACACATTTGTTTGTTTGCCAAAAAACATTAAACCTCAGAGGAAGAAGTTCAGTTTTACCGTGCTCTCTGTTGTATTGTCTTGATGCTGATTGGCGTGCGTGATTGAATACAAACTGTTAGAAATGTACTTTCTATTAATAGGAAAATACAGTTTTTGAATCTGTTCAGTAAATACCTGTAATATTCTCATCCTCATAGTCGTGACTAAGTTTTCAAGCAAGCAGGAATATCTGGAGGAGTATCATCTGAACTGAGATCTGCTGCTGTGAAGATGGTGTTTGTTAAAGAAGAGAGTGAGGAGAACACGAGTGAACCAGAAACCTGGAGAATAAAACAAGAGGAACCAGAAACCTGGAGAATAAAACATGCGGAACCAGAAACCTGGAGAATAAAACACGAGGAACCAGAAACCTGGAGAATTAAACACGAGGAACCAGAACCCCGGAGAATAAAACACGAGGAACCAAAAACCTGGAGAATAAATCAAGAGGAACCAGAAACCTGGAGAATGAAACACGAGGAACCAGAACCCCGGAGAATAAAACAAGAGGAACAAGGAGGTTGGTGTTTATTCTTCATTCATCTTTATTGACTGTTCAATGACTGTTTGTCTCACATGATCATTATGCTTACAAAGCTTTAAAAGTTTAAGAACTATAATCCAAAACAATATTGCAATATCTTTAATACATACTGAGTTAAGGCTGATTTATACTTTTGTGGTCGGACAGATATCCTGGGTGGGCAATTATTGGGGGGGGGGGTATATAGATATTTTTTAATAATATTTATATTAAACAGTATATTCACACTTTTGTATCTACTATATATATCTAAATATTTTTATAAAGTTTATATTATACAGTATTTTATACTTTGCATCTACTCAGATAGATAGATATAATTTTTAGTTTTTATATTTTTTTTGTGGATGTGCGGGGGTACACCAAGTGTTTTGTTTTCTGAGTGGATTATATTACATTGTATTAGTGCTGAGCGATATGACCAAAAATTTCTATCAAGGTATTTTTCAAAATTATACCTGTTTCACGGTATATGACGTATTTATTTGTTTCATGCATTGTTTCGTTGATCGCTACTTTCTGTCATACACCATACCTATCAAGTAAAGGATATTGTTGGCAGTGGAAACGCAAGCTGGATCAGGGTGTTCCGTCCCAAACTGTACCGTACCGTTCTGACCGGTACCGCTCAGTGGAAACGAGCCATTAAGTGGCACTGATCTCAAATGTTAGTCTAGAGCCTTGCACTGTTAAATCAGGGTTCACTATTATGTTCACATTTCATAATTTTTGCTTTTATTTCAGAGTTGATTGGAGAAAAAGAGAAGAATGAAGAATCAAGAGAAGTTGAGGAGAGAAACAATGTCAAAACTGGAGAAAAATCTTTGAGTTGCTCTCAAACCACACTGAAAGATTTAAAGAAAAGAGCATCTTTCACCTGCACTCAGTGTGGAAAGAGATTCACAGTCAAATATGGTCTTGAGTGTCACATGAGAGTTCATACTGGAGAGAAACCGTTCACTTGTGATCAATGTGGGAAGAGTTTCAGACAATCAGCACACCTTAAGAGACACATGAAAGTCCACACTGGAGAGAACTTGCACACATGCGGTCAGTGTGGTGAAATGTTTTTATTGAAAGTTATTTCAAAGGATAATTCATGTCATTTGTGTTGTCTCAGTTTTTTGCGTCAAAAACCTTTTATGTGTTCACACTGTGACAAGAGATTCAGTCAGGCAATACATCTGAAAATACACAATATGATCCACACTGGAGAGAAACCTTATAAGTGTTCACACTGTGACAAGAGATTCATTAGGTCAGGAGACGTTAAAATTCATGAGAGGATCCACACTAGAGAGAAACCTTATAAGTGTTCACACTGTGACAAGAGATTCATTAGGTCAGGAGACGTTAAAATTCATGAGAGTATCCACACTAGAGAGAAACCTTACGCGTGTTCACACTGTGACCAGAGATTCAGTCAGTCAACACATCTGAAAACACATGAGATGATCCACACGGGAGGGAAGCCTTATAAGTGTTCACACTGTGACAAGAGATTCAAAAAGTCAGGAGACCTGAAAACACATGAGAGGATCCACACTGGAGAGAAACCTTATAAGTGTACACACTGTGACTCAAGATTTACTCAGCCACAAAATCTAAAAAAACATGAGATGATTCACACTGGAGAGAAACCTTATAAGTGTTCACACTGCAACAAGAGATTCAATAGGTCAAATGACCTGGAAACACACGAGAGGATCCACACTGGAGAGAAACCTTATAAGTGTTCACACTGTGACAAGAGATTCAAAAAGTCAGGAGACCTGAAAACACATGAGAGGATCCACACTGGAGAGAAACCTTATAAGTGTACACACTGTGACTCAAGATTCACTCAGCCACAAAATCTAAAAAAACATGAGATGATTCACACTGGAGAGAAACCTTATAAGTGTTCACACTGCAACAAGAGATTCAATAGGTCAAATGACCTGGAAACACATGAGAGGATCCACACTGGAGAGAAACCTTATAAGTGTTCACACTGTGACAAAAGATTCAGTAATTCATCATATCGGAAAACACATGAGAGGATCCATACTGGAGAGAAACCTTATAAGTGTTCACACTGTGACCAGAGATTCAGTCAGTCACCACATCTGAAAACACATGAGATGATCCACACTGGAGGGAAGCCTTATAAGTGTTCACACTGTGACAAGAGATTCAAAAAGTCAGGAGACCTGAAAACACACGAGAGGATTCACACTGGAGAGAAACCGTATCACTGCACTGCATGTGGGAATCGTTTCAGGAATTCATCTGATCTACACAGGCATACAAAAAGATATCACACACAGACACACATTTAGCTGTATACGTAAATATTGTGTATGACATTGGCGTTTCGTCCAGACGTATCCAGCATTTTGGGAGCCTTAAAACACAATTTTTTGAAACCGGGTCCCAGAGTGCATAAATTTAAAAAACGACACCTTTTGCGTTTTGTGTGTACAACCAATCCGTATATTTTGTGACATGATGATGTCATAACCCCACGTCTCGACCCCAGTCAGACACTGCTATGTCACATAAAAGCAACAACCACAACAATGGTGGATTACATGGTTGTGTTTGTGCTGCAGAAGCTACTGAGCTTATGAGCTTTACTAACTTTACTAGCTTTTCTTGTTGTTGTTTTGGATTTGTATACAGGCTTATTTATGCACATGCTCCAAGTTGTCTTCATTTTTAGTGTATCTCTGTGTCAGAATTACAGCACCTCATACTGGTGCTGGCATGTACAGGTGCATCTCAATAAATTAGGATGTCATGGAAAAGTTCATTTATTTCAGTAATTCAACTCAAATTGTAAAACTTATGTATTAAATAAATTCAATGCACACAGACTGAAGTCTTTGGTTCTTTTAATTTTGATGATTTCGGCTCACATTTAACAAAAACCCACCAATTCACTATCTCAACCATTGTCCAACATTTAATATGAATTGAAAATGAAGATCGAAGATGTTTAAAGGGTCATGAAACCCCAGAACACAACAGATATGTACAGACTGCATTTCAGTGAAAACACTAATAGTACTCATAAATGTTATCAATAAGTTGAAATTGGTTATTTATTTTGAGGAATTTCATTCTTCCGGGTTGAAAAGCAAGGTTACGTCACAGGATGTGATGTAGAGCCGGCCCTCGGGTTTGTTATAAGGCTTGTTTTGAGGCCCTGTCCCAAATGGCACCCTAAACCCTTGCGGTCTTCCTCTGAGTCCGCACTTCCGTGACGTTATGCCGCTTTGACTGTCGGGTAGAAGTCTGCTGTGAGCTTGCACCAGTGCGGGCTCGGCAGAATTGCGGATCAAGCATAACGGCTGCAAAGGGGGTGCTCGCGAGGCAAGCGGGGCGGGGTATTTTCGCGCAAAGACTTTCACCATTGGCTCTAGCTTCAGCCAACACGCATGGAAAAATTGTTTGTAGCAAATATTTTGTACAGGTCAGATTTGTGAATTAGGGACCAGTGGAATCCGGGTTCGCCGATCGCTTTGTTTTAAAGAAAGAAGCTGTACTAATTCATGCATCCACTACTTTTATCCGTATTATTCATGAATGAACTCTTATGATCTAATCACTGAGCTATATTATGCACGAGGTTATCTTACAGTGGATAATTAAAATCTGATGAATGAGCTTCCGCTCTCAGTTCATTTCTGTAAACCTGACCGCAACAATATTTAATATGTAACAATACGTGGCGCGCGCATTAGAGAGTGGTTTCTGCACAGAACGCTGCGACGAGTTTAACAACACTTGCTCCATGGATCATAGTTCATATCCAGACCAGAGCAAGCGTGTTTCATTCATATTTTGATATTCTCTCGTGCTCCAAACATGAACCAGCACCATATATCTGCACATATCATGTCTTCTTCAAATTAAATATGTGTGAATAAGGGCATGCCCTGATACAGTGGTAGTTGATAATATGTTAGTGTATGTATTTTTATGCCATGATTCTCCCACGATTCTGAAAACAAACATTAGAAACCAAATGTAATTTATTGGAGTTTCTGACTAAATGTTTTATTTAATGTTATAAATGAATCTATTTTAAAATTATGTATTAAATCAAACAATTAATTAGGCTAGCCTATGTAAACAATAATTTTAAAAACATAATTGAATTTTCGAATTGAATCTTTTGAATGATTCAGGCATCAAATACATTCAACAGTCACTGTTTGCCACCCACTGGCATAATGTAACAATCTATTGTTGTGGCAATTTCTTTCTAACAAACATCATCACTGAGTAAGAGACAACTCTGAGTCCAAATTATAGTAATAAAGGTATTTATTCTCTTGCAAGAGAAGATCCTCGTCACCAATACACATGAGCGAGTCAGTGAGGAGAGATAAGGAAAAGCAGTGCCGGCCTGTTTTATAGTTCTCTCCTTCAAGGCCTCCTTTCTCCCCTCCCCTACAGGGAGAGATACCAGTTTGTTTATCTATTAATGGTTATGCAGAAAAGGGAGGCAAATGCCCCCCTGACCCCCAGGCTATAAGTTGCAAATGCCCCCATGATGACCCTTTAACCATCTGCTTTTCTTTACCTCTCTTATCGTAAATCACACAAAGAATGCTTTTCTAACTACGAGTGAGAAAACATATGAGGAATACATCTTGAATCTATGTTTCACTGAAGATTAATACACCAAAGGAAAAAATCCTTCACACTATACATAAGAGCTATATATCTGGATTAAAAACTTTAATCCCAATACTTTCGTTATTATTTAGTGTTTGCAACAGAATTGTAGCCAACTGTGTACGTAGACTGTTTGTTTTACATTTATATTGTACATTTATGCATTTAGCAGACACTTTTATCCAAAGCGACTTACAGTGCATTCAGGCTATACATTGTTTTGTCCGTATGTGTGTTCCCTGGGAATTGAACCCACAACCTTTTGCGCTGCTAACGCAATGCTCTACCACTGAGCCACAAAAACACTGTTTGTGAAGGTGTTTCAAACATAAAACATATGAAAGCATCTATAGATCAGTGGCTGTGCGAAAGCAGTTTTAAATATTCCGATGTGATGCAATTTAAAAGGTTTAATTGGAATACGATTGCACGTGTTTGAATCGAGATTGCGATCTTTTAATGAATAAATTTGCATACATGTGATCCTATGTTTTTTTTTCAGACCTTAAAAGTATTCCGGGCGGCCCCCCCCACTTCCGCAACCCATGAACGCAATGACACGATGGATTATTGTGATTCACAGCAAACAATGATATATAGACCGAAAATGAGACCGAAAAAGAGTAAACCATAAGTTGCGCTTAGCGCTTTTGGGTCCGGGCTCAATGCGAGCTATGTATCGCAAACTTTTAATGAATAAATGTGCATACATATGAGCCCAAGTGTTTTTTTTGTTTTGTTTTAGACCTCAAAAGTAACCTGGGATGACAAATGATGACAACATTTTTATTTATGGGTAAATATTCCTTTAATGGTAATAAAATAAAACACAAAGAAAAAAATAACTCACTGCACCTGACTTTTCTTCATATCTTTTTGCACCAAATAGTATTGATAACAATATCGATAAATACCGGTATCGATAAGCAGTATCAATATCGATAAAATGTAAACGATATCCATCCCTACTTTGCAGATATCTCTCCTTTCTCTGCAGTTGTGGAACTGACGCATCCGGGAAACAATTCCCTCACCAGCTGTAGCGACTGGAGAGATTGGCCCAGAATGATTGGATGCTCGCACCTGGGCACGAGAGCATGAGCTGGCTTTGGGACTGGAAGTTCCTGAGCTGGCTCGGCAATACCTAAATGCTCATTGCGGATGTCCTCGCACTCAACCATCTAAAGGTACTGTTTGCACTCACTTTGTGGCTGAAAGGGTTCGTGCTGAATTGTCAGATCATGCACAAATCTCAAAGTCAGCAGGGGGAAAATAACTCTTATGTTTTTACTGTCAGCAGCCGGGGCATAAAGCAGCAGTATGCCCTGCTCATAAAGCTAAGCTGACATGGTACTGTTATGTTCCAAGAGAGGGGGACTTGGAACTAGGCTCTGTGAGGTAAAGCCTCACTACATGTGATATTACTGTTAATGGACATTCCCTTCAGGCTTTGCTGAGACATTCTCTATGTCAATGTTAAAATTGTGTTATGTGACAAATATCTGAATACTGCCTCGGTTCAATGTGTGCATGGGGATGATGTGAAACGGTATCCCAGAGCTGAGGTATTGGTTGAAGTACAAGATCAAATGAACCTACTGAATGTTGCTATAGTTGACCGTTTGCCTATGGACATGATTCTTGGACAAGACATACCAGTGTTAAATTACTTGTTACAAGCCACTTCTAAAGACTTGTAAATGTTGCCACTGTAACCCCTGTGAATTTGTCATGTCCTGCCATTACTCGGTCGCAAGCCAGGGCAGGTCTTTAGCCTCTGCTAGATCTTGATGGTAGTCTGTTGCAGGGCAGGACCAAGGGCCCAGAGAAAGTCATGCCGACAAAGAAGGCTTGAAAAGTACATCTGTACACCAACCCCTGAGGCCTCTGTAGAGGGTCTTGATGTTAGTGGTTGGCAGGTGCCAGGGAATATTGCTTAGCTGCAAATAAATTACGTGACTTTGAAACCATTGTATGAAAAAGCTACTTCTGCTAAGCCATCTAACTTGTGTACTGAAATATATGTGCTAATGAATGATGTGTTGTATGTGTCATCCACTTGTCTTATATCTAGCACACACAGTTCCTTGGGCTGGCCACTTGGGCCAACAAAAGACATACGCACGCATTAGCTCACGCTTTCACTAGCCAACATTATACAATGATGTACTGACACATTGCAACACATGCGCCTCATGTCAGAAAACCAGTGCTGTGCCCAAGCGGAGCAGAGCACACTTGCCTCCTTTCCCTGTGATTTCTGAAACTTTTAAGCGGATTGCTATGGACATTGTAGGGCCATTGGATAAAAGCAGTGCAGGTCATCGGTACATCTTGGTAATCAGTGACTACGCAACACGGTATCCAGAAGCTTTCCCACTGTGTACAATCACCACACCAAAGATCAACCATTCCCTCGTTCAACTGTTCTCCAGGGTAGGAATACAAGAGGAGATCTTGACGGACCAAGGCACTAACTTCATTTCGCGGCTCATGGGGCAACTGATCTGACAGTTTGGCATCACAGCTATCAGGACAAGCCCACACCACCCCTAGACAGACGGACTGGTGGAAAGGTTTAACCAAACCCTCAAGAATATATTGTGAAAGTTTGTTGCAGACACGGGATGGACAAGGGGCTGCCTTTCGTTCTCTTTGCGTACAGAGAAGTTCCTCAAGTTTCGATTGGTTTCTCACCATTTGAGCTCCTCTACGGGTGGCAAGTGCAAGGACCACTGGACCTGCTGAGAAAGAGCTGGCAGGAACCACCAGAGAGGAAGCCCGAGTCAGTATTGATGGTACGGAAGGTGAAGGATGTGGAGGAGAAAGATGGTTGCTGGAGTTGCAGAAAGGCACACATCTGTGGTGAGTCTGACTAGCCTAGAAGACATAAAACGCTGAGGGTTGCAATACCTACTAGACCAGTTCCCCGCTTTGTTTCGTCAGAGGCCTGGATGGACAGAATTAATACACCACACCATCCACCTTACCAACACTACACCATCTCGATGGAAACATTACCGGGTACCTGAACGACTAGTGGAACCTCTAAGGAAAGAAATTGAGATGATGAGAGAGCTGGGGGTAATTGAGCCATCAATGAGTGAGTGGTGCAGTCTGGTAGTCATAGTCCTAAAGAAGGATGGATTCCTACGTGTCTGCATCGACTTTCATGCTCAGTGTCCAGTCCCAGTTCAACGCCTACCCGATGCCGCAGGTAGATTATCTGTTGGAAAGGATATGAAGGACCAAATATAATCACCACACTAGACCTCTGCAGGGGGTACTGCCAGGTACCCGTGGGACGGACCAGCGAAATCACCCGGGAACCAGACGGGATGTTCGCTGCGTGAGGAGTAAGAGGTCCGTGGGGAGGTACCCGGCGGAGAGGCTCTTACAGTAACCCTCAGATCTCCCAGAGCGTCAGCCGGTGATCCTCTGCTCGAGCCAGAGAGACCAGCACGGGTGGCGGCAGAGGGTGCCAATCCTTTCATAAAGGAAAGGCGAGATCGCAGTGAAATCATGCTCATACACCCACAACAGGCGCATGAGTCATCCACTAACGCATCTTCAGCGTGTTGGAAGCCCAGACACTGAAGACAACGATCGTGTCCGTCATCCGCAGACAGGAAACGACCGCAACCAGAAGGACACGGGCTAAACGGCATCTTGAAAAAGACGCAATCATCCGTGATTTGCTCTTTTAGAATTTGCTCTCTTAGTTGAAGTGCCCAGGGGAATCGCTGCTGAGAGGGACTCCACTGATCGCACCGTTACGCCAACCAGGAACAAAACAAAGATGAATGGCTTTGTGGAGATCAGCACTCTTCTCATCCACTCGGCTCCGAAGCAAAAATCTAATGAGTGGATGCACCTGTCGCCCTTTATACCCGTATGCACGGGGAGCGGCTCAGGTATGCAAAATCCCCAACTCCGCCCATTTCATTGGCGTTTTCTCTTAAAGTCAGAGATGATTGGGGCTTCCATGTAAATCCCCCTATGTCGTTACGACATAACTCGTAGTGACCGACAGATAGGGAACATATTATTAATTCAAATAATACATTTTAAGTGTATTTCCTTAATTTCCCCATCACCGAAAGCAGAACAGTTAACATCAAAGCTTATCAATACTACAGTAGGGCTGCAACAAACTATTATTTTGATAACCGATTCATCTAACGATTATTGGAACTATTAGTGACTAATAATCGGTTATTTCACTGATTAATCAATAGACTTTGATTATTCAGTTTTTGCAATTAGTTAAAATATTGAGTTATACATATAAAAATATAAAAAATAAATGTAATCACCTCATAGTTCATACATACAGTCATAGGGGTAATTTTTTTTATTAAGATTTATGTCACCTGAAAGCTGAATAAATAACCTTTCCATTGATGTTTGGTTTGTTGGGATGATAAAACATCACAATAATCCACAAGTAATCCACACCACTCCAGTCCATCAGTTAACATTGGCTGAGATACAACAACTAATCTGGAATCTGAGGGTGCTAAAACAATCTAAATATTGAGAAAATCACATTTAATGTTGTCCAAATGAAGTTCTTAGCAATGCATATTAATAATAAAAAATTAGGCTTCAATGGAACATGATCTTTACTCAATATCCTAATGATTTTTGGCATAAAATAAATATTGATCATTTTAACCCATACAAGGTATTTTTGGCTATTGCTACAAATATACATGTGCTGCTTATAGTGGTGCAACGGATCATCATTGATCCGTGATCCGTTCGGATCAATATCTTCGGTTCGGCACACACGTGATCTGCGGATTGATTTATGAAAAAAAAAAGTTGTGCGCATATTCAGTCCACACACAGCGTGGTCATGGCGAGCGGAGGAACGGAGGAGCTTGAACGCCCCGCGTCATTTAAATCCCCTGTATGGGAGCATTTTGGCTTCCCTGTCAAATATAATGATGAAGGAAAGAGGTTAGTGGATAAAACCGTGACGGTGTGTAGGCACTGTGGCACAAGAAAGCCATATGACAGTGGAAACACATGGCCACGCATTTGAAGCGACATCACACCGGTGTTTCACTAACAGGAGTGAAAACGAAGGCTGCTCAACAACCGCTTATCACCGCGGCATTTAAGCAGCCCCTTGTTGCACAATCAGACCGGGCTAAAGCCATCACAAACGCTATCGGTGTAGACTATCACTATAGGTGCAGACATGAGGCCGTATTCGGTTGTGCAAAACGAGGGCTTTGAACACATGCTGAAAGTGCTTGAGCCACGTTACGACATCCCGTCGTGCACCCACTTCAGCGAAAAGATTGTGCCAGATCTTTATGAGCAGGATAAGAAAAAAGTTGTGGATGAACTATCCCGAGCATCCTCTGTTGCGCTCACGACAGACGGGTGGACGTCCAGGGGAACGGAGAGCTGTGTGACGATAACTGCTCACTTCATCACAGCAGACTGGGAGATGAGAAGTCCGGTGCTGCAGACACGCCCCCTCTACGAGAGTCACACAGGCACTCATCTTGCGCAGGTACTGACACAAGCAGTGGAGGAATGGAAGATAAAGAGGCCCAGTACTAATATCCCAGTCACAACTGATAATGCCACAAATCTAATAAATGCAGAGAATAAGGCAGGACTGGGCCCACAGATAGGGTGCTTTGCACATGCAGTGAATTTGGCATCACAGAAGGGAATCTCAGTCAATAGGATGGACCGCCTCCTTGGGAGGATCAGGCAGGTGGTTTCCTACTTCCACCGAAGCACAACAGCTGCTCATGTGCTTAAGACAAAGCAAGAAATGCTAAAGCTCCCTACTCATAAGCTCATACATGATGTCCCAACAAGGTGGAACTCCACTTATGATATGTTGGAGCGTTATCTGGAGCAGCAGGCAGCTATATACTCTGCATTGACCAACAAGACCCTGAAGAAAAATGTCAAAGACATCATCACCCTGTCTGATGATGATGTGAGAGTGGCAGAGGAGGTCCTCCAGGTGCTTAAACCCCTCAAAACTGTTACATCTCTGCTGAGCACTGAAACTTCACCATCTGTGTCAATGATCCTGCCGCTAAAAAAAAAGATTCTACAATCCATGGCTCCAAGTGTGGAAGACAGCACCATCACTCGAGATGTCAAGACTGCCATTAGAGAGGACCTGAAGCCCAGATACACTTCACCCCCTACTCTACAGGACTACCTTCACAGATCTACTGCCCTGGATCCGAGGTTCAAGTCACTGTCTCACATGGACCCTGCCCTACGCCAGAGGACATACAGTGACCTCACCACTGAGACTGTGAGCAGTCTGGGCACTGAAGACTGTGATGAGGTAAAGAAAAAGAATATTCTTTAAAAATGATCAATTTAAATCTAAATAATTTTTTTATTTTCAGTAATAATGGCTTTTATTAAATGTTATTGCCACATTTTCATGTCTATGAAACAAGAAAAAAAAATAATAGGTTTAATTAATCAACAATTTTTTTTCTGCAGGGTCAAGCTGCAGAGCCAACAGGAGCAAACTTGGACACATCTCCTCCACAAAAGAAGTCAGCGATTGCAGAGCTTTTTGGAGAGACCTTTAACAGCAAACATGGACAGCAAGACTCCTGCTGACATCATCAAAGAGGAGGTGGCATCCTACCTGGCAGCAAGCGGCATTACAGTGGATGGTGATCCACTGACATGGTGGAAAAGCAATGAGTGTAAATACCCTCATATTGCCAAGATGGCAAGATGCTATCTCGCTGTGCCAGGCTCTTCAGTTCCTTCCGAGAGAGTAGTCTCAACAGCAGGGGACATAGTGACTGCAAAGAGGTCCACACTCTCCCCAGACAATGTAGACATCCTTGTCTTTTTGAAAAAGTATTAGAAATTATAAGCTCAGGTTAGCTTTGCTTTCTTTCTTTTATTCTTCTTTGATGATGTGGACATAGGCTTTATTTCACTATCCATGTTTAAAGGAAGGAGATATGCCTTTTTATGTTGCACTTTATGTTGCAAGTTGTTTTTCATTAATTATGTAAAAAAGAAGATATTATGCCTTGTGCACTTTAAGTTGATTTTATATATTTTAATTTAATAATTTAAAAGTGTTAATAAACAAAAAGACAAAAACGTATGTTTATTTGTCTTGTTTTTTTTTGCTGATCCGAAAAATGATCCGATCCGTGATTTTTTTGATCCGTTGCACCCCTAGCTGCTTATGACTGGTTTTGTGCTCCAGGGTCATATATGTAATGTATTACAATAACACTTTAAAATAAATTTTCATTAGTCAACATTAGTTGACTACATTAGTTAACATGATCTAATAATGAACAATACTCCTGCAGCATGTATTAATGCTAGTTAATGTTAGTTTCAGCATTTACTAATGCATTATTAAAATCACAAGTTGTGTTTGTTTACATTAGTTAATGCACTGTGAATTAACAATGAACGACTGTATTTATTAAAAAATATTAACAAAGATTAATAGTGAAATAAATGTATAGTTTATTCATGTTAGTTAATACATTATGACACCTTACTGTAAAATCGATACCAATTAATTAAAAACAGTTTGTGAGCTTTCTTGTGCATCATCTTTAGAAGAGGCTTCCTTCTGGGATGGCAGCCATGTAAACCTCTGCAGCAATGCTGGCAGCACTCAGACGTCTATTTTCCAAACACAACCCCTGGATATGACACTGAGCACATGCACTCAGCTGCTTTGGTCGACCATGGCAAGGCCTGTTCTGAGTGGAACCTGTCCTGTTAAACTGCTGTATGGTCTCGTGCTGCAGCTCAGTTTTAGGGTCTTGGAAATCTTCTTATAGCCTACACCATCTTTATGTAGAGCAACAATTCTTTATTTCAGATCCTCAGAGAGTTCTTTGCCATGAGGTTCCATGTTGAACTTCCAGTGACCAGTATGATAGAGTGAGAGCGATAACACCAAATTTAACACACCTGCTCCCTATTCACACCTGAAACCTTGTAACACTAACGAGTCACATTACACTGGGGAGAAAAAATTGCTAATTGGGCCCAATTTGGACATTTTCACATTCTGCATAGCAGCACTGTTCCTTCCTGTAAATGTCACTTTTTATTCTGATATGGTTTCTCTCCAGTGTGGATCCTCTCGTGTATTTTCAGATGTACTGACTGAGTGAATCTCTTGTTGCAGTGTGAACACTTATAAGGTTTCTCTCCAGTGTGGATCCTCTCATGTGTTTTCAGGTATACTGACATCCTGAATCTCTTGTTGCAATGTGAACAGTTATAAGGTTTCTCTCCAGTGTGGATCCTCTCATGTGTTTTCAGGTCTCCTGACTTATTGAATCTCTTGTTACAATGTGAACACTCGTAAGGTTTCTCTCCAGTGTGGACCATCTCATGTGTTTTCAGATGTACTGACTGAGTGAATCTCTTGTTGCAGTGTGAACACTTATAAGGTTTCTCTCCAGTGTGGATCCTCTCATGTGTTTTCTGGTCTCCTGACTTATTGAATCTCTTGTTGCAATGTGAACACTCGTAAGGTTTCTCTCCAGTGTGGATCCTCTCATGTGTTTTCAGATATACTGACCGACTAAATCTCTTGTTGCAATGTGAACAGTTATAAGGTTTCTCTCCAGTGTGGATCCTCTCATGTGTTTTCAGATGTACTGACTGAGTGAATCTCTTGTTGCAATGTGAACACTCAAAAGGTTTCTCTCCAGTGTGGATCATCTCATGTGTTTTCAGATGTACTGACTTGTTGAATCTCTTGTTGCAGTGTGAACACTTATAAGGTTTCTCTCCAGTGTGGATCCTCTCATGTGTTTTCAGATGTACTGACTTATTGAATCTCTTGTTGCAGTGTGAACACTTATAAGGTTTCTCTCCAGTGTGGATCCTCTCATGCGCTTTTAAACAGGTTACTGAATAAAAAGTATTTTCACTCTTAAAGCTCATGCATTCTCCCACATCAGTTTGTGCTTTATGTACTTTCAAACAGTGTTTCTTCAGACCTGCAGCCCATAAATACATTTTACCACATTGATCACATGTATGCGGCTTCTCTCTAGTGTGGATGTTCATGTGTACCTTAAGGTGTGCTGATTGTGTGAAACCATTCCCACTGATCACAAGTGAATGGCTTCTCTCCCGTATGAATTCTCATGTGACGCTTAAGACTTGTTTTGCATGTCAAACTCTTTCCACACTGGGTGCAAGTGAAAGATGTCTTGGCTCCTCTTTTCTTTAAATCTTTCTTTTTGGTTTGAGAGCAACTCAAAAGTCTTTCTCCAGTTTTGACATTATTTTTCTCCTCAATTTCACTTGATTCTTCATTCTCCTCCTTTTCGTCAATCAGCTCTGAAAATAAAAATAGACATTTTCATTTTCAGCAACTTGTTAAAATCTGAGAAATGTGAACATAAAAGCGAACCCTGATGTAACGGTGCAGGGCTCCAGACTAACATTTGAAAGCAGCGTCACAGTTGTATGGATGTTTGTACTAGGTGCAGATTTGTTAGCACTGGGGGGGAACTTTGGGGCTGGTGTGTGTGATATCAAAAATATAGAATGAATTATACAATTACTACTGTTTTGCATTATTATGTGGAGTTACTAATAATATTACATGTTTATTTCTTGGCAATACACATTTGACAGTAAAACACTGAGTTTGAGTTGGGAAGCATGCAAAATTTACTTTTATTAACATAAGTAATGTGACAAATCCAATTCTTATATAGAAAATATATATATATATATATCTTACTCTTACTAAATGTTCATTATTATATAGAACTGACTGACAACTTGAGTGATAATAATTGCGATTTGGTGGCAAAGTGAAGAATAGTTTGCTGATTTTACCAAGTGCGACATGTTCCTGAATCAACATCTTTGTTGACCCTGGTTTGAAGTTCAGATTTGAAGAACAAGTTTATAATTTTTGTGAAGTTTAGTCTTACAATCAGTGTTTGTTGCTTGTACATCAGTGTTATTCATCTATAATTTCCTCTGATTTTAGGGATTACTCATGGGTAAGGTTAGGTTTATGTGTAGGGAAATTGTCAATATTACATTTTTTGATTAAAATGTTGTTCCAGGCTCAACAATATATGTTGACCCAGGAACACATCTAACTCAGCAAAATCAGGACGTGCGTCAGCAAGAGACAAAAAAGAAGAACAATCTGACCACGCCCACAAGCCACACCCCCAGCACTTATTAAAAATATATATTTTAGCACAATGAAATATATACCTTACTGTAAGAATACATACTATTGTCCTGTAAAATATAAAAAGCATCTGGATCACGTGTCAAACTTAGGCCCGCAGGTCAATTCCGGCCCGCCACATCATTTTATGTGACAGCTTATGATTGACAACTTATGATTGTCTTGAAATAAAAATCTATGCAGCTTTATATCGTCAATTATGAAAGTACGTATCAATACCACAAGTTTCTGTTTCTATTTGGCGTTCTATTTATATGCAGAAATGGACTTTGGTGTGCATATGATATGCAGTGGTTAGTATTAGGGATTAGGGGTTTTCGGTTCATGACGACTGCGTGGACGGCTAAAAGGAATAAAGCGGACCTCATCAATTGAGGGGAGGATGGATGTATCGCGAGATTTTGACCAAGAACCTCCTTCCCTTAGGAAGATCATTGAAGATGGCAGACATTTTCTGTACCAAATATAACGTTCTAATTTATATTGTATCAAATACTTATTTCATGCAATAAAATGGAAATTAATTATTTAGAAATCACACAATGTGATTTTCTCTTTTTCTATCACAGTTGAGGTGTACTTACGATGAAAATTACAGATCTCTCCATTCTTTGTAAGTGGGAAAACTTGAAAAATCGGCAGTGTATCATATTATATATATGTATATATTATAACGAATAAATAGGCCTATACTAGAAATATATTTTCTTTTAAATAATAATTTAAGAAAACGAAATAAAAACTGTGCAACAGGCAGCCTACTCTAAAAAAAAACCTGGGTTATTTTTTTAACCCAAGTGCTGGGTTGAGCCTTTTGGGTCATTTTTTGTGGGTTATTTTTTCAGTGTTTGGGTAGTTTTTGTATTACCCAGCCTCTGGGTCAGACGTAACAACCCAATGTTTGGGTAATCTTTTAGTGTTACTCAGATCCTGGGTCAGGATCTGGGTTAGTTATTGCTGGGATAAGAAATTTTCATTCATTTCATTTCATTGTAATTACGTTACATCCCTGATATGAAGTCACATATTTTAATCTTTTTCAACCGGATCACGGTTAATCATTACATCCCTAGGTGAATAAGCAGAAGACAATCAATCATTTCGCGCTCGGTGTGAAAGCACCATTGGTCGGCGATTTGCCTCGACTTTTCGCATCGTGCTCGAAACGGGACAGAATATGCTGCTACTTGTCATTAAACGGATAATTCACCCTAAAATTTAATTTCTGTCATTATTTACTCACTAACATGTTCCAAACCGGTTTTAATATCTTTCTTGAAGATATTTTGAAGAATGCGGGTAACCAAACAGTAGTTCCGCATTTGAAAGTGGGAAAAATACTATGGAAGTCACAGGACCAGCAACTGTTTGGATGTTCACTGACCAGTCATAAACTTTGTTTACTCAAAAACACAAACATGTAGGCTACAATCATGCTGCTCACATATTATTGTAGCACAGTTTGTGCTGAATATGGTGTAATCAGACATTAATATTTTTTTAGATACTGAAAAAACACAAATGTCAGGGCATGCAAAAAAACTTCTCCAGTGCCCCAAAACCCCCTCAGACCCAATAGGGTTAAAGCTTTGTAAGCCTAATGTACCACAGACATTATTAAATGTGAATGAAGAATAAACACCAACCTCCTTGTTCTTCCTGCTTTATTCTCCATGTTTCTGGTTCCTCGTGTTTTATTCTGCAGGTTTCTGGTTCCTTGTGGTTTATTCTCCAAGTTTCTGGTTCCTCGTGGTTTATTCTCCAAGTTTCTGGTTCCTCGTGTTTTATTCTGCAGGTTTCTGGTTCCTCGTGGTTTATTCTCCATGTTTCTGGTTCCTCGTGTTTTATTCTGCAGGTTTCTGGTTCCTCGTGGTTTATTCTCCAAGTTTCTGGTTCCTCGTGTTTTATTCTGCAATGTTCGGGTTCCTCTTGTTTTATCATCCAGGTTTCTGGTTCCTCGTGTTTTATTCTGCAGGTTTCTGGTTCCTCGTGGTTTATTCTCCATGTTTCTGGTTCCTCGTGTTTTATTCTGCAGGTTTCTGGTTCCTCGTGTTTTATTCTGCAGGTTTCTGGTTCCTCGTGGTTTATTCTCCAAGTTTCTGGTTCCTCGTGTTTTATTCTGCAATGTTCGGGTTCCTCTTGTTTTATTCTCCAGGTTTCTGGTTCCTCTTGTTTTATTCTCCAGGTTTCTGGTTCCTCTTGTTTCATCATCCAGGTTTCTGGTTCACTCGTGTTCTCCTCACTCTCTTCTTTAACAAACACCATCTTCACAGCAGCAGATCTCAGTTCAGATGATACTCCTCCAGATATTGCTGCTTGCTTCAACTCTTAAGTCACGACTATGAGGACGAGAAAATTACAGTTACATTTCCAACTGTTTTTATTAAGCCAGCATCGAGTCAAAACAACAGAGAGCGAGGTGAAACTGATCTTCTTCCTCTGAGGTTTAATGGTGTTTGGCAAACAAACTTACGTGTTTAGCGCCACCCGCTGGACTGGAGTGTAAAGCATCGAGAGAAGAGGATCCATATGCAGCTTTATTCAAAGACACAACGTGTCAAACAGGCACAGTTCACATAACAGCGTCAAGGACAACGTAGACTAGGCAGAATCATACACTGAGAGGAGGCAAAAGGTTGAGGCAGGCGGCAGACAGGTAACAGATTAAATACACTAGACAGGCTAAGTCAAAGGTAGGCAGCAAACAATCAGAGTAGGTAAACAGTCCAGGTAGGCAAAGGGGAAACAAACAGAATAAACTCTCGGTAATGTCAGCTAGGCAGAACAAGACTTCGCAATGAGGTGTGAGAGAACTCCGCTTAAGTAATCCAGATAATGACTAACACCTGTATGGGTGATCAATCCCAGGCACGGGGTGTGGGAATTTAAGTCTGAAAGAACTGGTTAGTACTCTGGTGAAGAAGCCCTTTGGTGGTGATCCGAGGGAGCCACAGAGGCCTGATTTGTGACCGAAGGTCTCTTTTACTCATTAGAAGTGACCACGTATCTATTGCAAAGATTTACAGCTCTGAGTGATTTAATATTCGATTGTTATGCAGGTCTATATGGCTACAATGATCGAGTGTTATTAACTGAATCTAAATTCATCCCGTACACATTAAGGATGGCTCGATACCATAATTTTGCCTTCGGTACGATACCAGAATGTAGTACCTTGGTATCGATACCATAGGTGACAAATAACCAGAAAAAAACTAAAAAAATAAGTGAACTGAAAAAAAATTATAAGTGATCAATCATCATATATATATATATATATATATGTAGTATTTATTAATCTTGGTTAATGTTAGGTATGTGTTTAATGCATAATGTTAACATACTAAACATATATTAGTAAAACATTTATAATTTATAAATAATTATTGACCTACATTTATAAGTGCTGTAATAATGTCAATACTGTTAATGAATTATAACAAATGTTTCTTTAAAGTGTTATTCTAACAGTCAAAGTAGGGGTGGGCGATATGGCAAAATATCATATCACTATATTTTTTTGAAATATCACAATTTCACAATTCTTTGTCATGGTGATTTTACTATTGTGTCTGAGCATTGCAGCCAAAATAATTTCCCTATTACAAAGACAAATCCTTTCAAGGTTACAAAACATAAGTATGGTGGATATTTAGACCAAAGTGGGGGAAGATAAAAATCTTTGTCATTATTTTATCTTTGTTAATAAAAAATAAGAACAAAGATACACATTACAAATACACATAATATACAAATAAAACAAACAGTGCTTTATTTTCAGGTACAATAGGCATATATTTAGCAGAGCATTCAAGAAACGTAATAAACAAATATAAAAATAAAACACAATATAGATTGATTCCTATTAAGGCAGCTGTATTATTATTTTTGTCAAAAGTAGCAAGTTATTTTTTCTCTTTGTGTTTTGTAGTGTTAGCATTAAATAATAATAATTATGTCGATTCTGTCATATTGTTTTATATTTTATACCATCATTTACTCATTCGAGTTTAGTTTTAAACCTGAATGAGTTTCTTTCTTCTGCTGAACATAAATGCTATTTTAAAGAACGTGGAAAACCAAACAGTTGCTGGTCTTCAGTGACTTGCATAGTATTTGCTTTCTTTCTATCAAAGTCAATGTGGACCAGCAACTGTTTGGTTTTCCACCTTCTTCAAAATACCTTATTTTGTGTTCAGCACAAGAAAGAAATGAATACAGGTTTGGGACAACATGTGAGTGAGTAAATATAATGACAGAAATACAATTTTAGGGCAAACTATCCCTTTAATTACAGTCGGCTGCATGTTTAGTTCTGTCCCTTTAAGACCTGCGCGCATCTAATATGCAGGCTCGCACCCGTTTGTCTCGGCTATTTACTTTCCTTTTAGACATAAGCAACTGAGTCTATACATAAACCTTGTTGTGTTTTGACAGTTGTGGCTCAAAAGATAACTTGGTTCAGTTATCAGGCGCTGTTAGGCAAGCTTTTCCGTGCGCGCTCTTCAGGTGTACGGGCTCAGAAAAGGCGCACGTCTAACCACCATATAAATGAAACATTTAAGCGGAAAGCCTTTAAAGCATGCAAAAAAGTTGTGAATAAAACTTACAATTATGAATTTATGATGCGCTTACTAACCTGTCGATCTCTAATTTTCGAAAAAAATTTGGATGAGCAAGCGACAAATGCTTAACGTTAGCCAGATTGTATGTCTTGCCTCTTGTGGTCAGTTCGTTCACCTTTATCATCTGTTTTGTATGCAAAGTAATACCATATTTCACTTCTACTGTTCTCTTCATTCGTTTGTTTCGGGCACGTTAATAGTTTGATCCATCATGTTGTTCACTTGTTCTGGTGTCATATTTACCGGATGCGCAGCGATGAGAAGCACTGCCGCCTACAGGTGAACTTCGGAACAGCAGTGGATGAAATACCGAATTGTGCAAAATTATGATATCGTACCGTTTGAAATATAATAGATACCGGTAATTTTACAGTAGAAACAGAAATATTCACACAGAAATATTCACGAGCATGGGCACTTGTCAGTGCTGCAATCAATGTAATATATGTAATAGCTACGATACTATATTTCTTAGCCACCAGGGGGTAAAATTGTTTTGAAGTAACGAATCTCACAGCTTCACTTTTGCAGAATAAGATGCGCAGATGCAATTAACACACAACTTTCATCTCTCTCTAGATAATTAATTAAAATCAATGCTCTAATTCATGCATTCAAATACATGTGATCTTCCTGCACTACTCCATCTCTATGTCCGATTTGAAGCAAGCAGAATACTAGAGTGGTTCTTTGCCCCTATTAATGCACAGTTAGCCATAGATTGCATAAATAACATAATTATTTTGCATTTATATTTAGTCATTTAGCAGAGACTTATCTAAAGCGACTTACAAATTAGGAAAATGGAAGCAATCAAAATCAACAGAAGAGCAATGATACGCAAGTGCTATAACAAGTCTCAGTTAGCTTAACACAGTACATGTAGCAAAGATTTATTTTGTTTAATTGTTTTTTAATTATATAATAAATACAAATAAAATGGATAGAATAGAAAAACACTAGAACAAGCTAGGGTAAGAGGCCTTTTTTACTTTTGTTAATTGTATAAAATATAAAAATAAAACAAATAGAATACAAAATATTAGAAATGTTGTTTTTTGTGAATAGAATTAGAATAGATAGTGCTAGAGTTAGAGGGTCAAATAAAGATGGAATATATGTGTCTGTCTTTAGCCGTTTCTTGGAGATGGCTAAGGATTGAGTTGGGCAGGTCATTCCACCAGGAGGGAACATTTAATGAAAAACTCTGTGAAAGTGATTTTGTGCCTCTTTGGGATGGCACAATAAAGCGATATTTAGCTTCTAGAGGGCACATACAGGTGCATCTCAATAAGTTAGAATGACGTGGAAAAGTTAATTTATTTCAGTAATTCAACTCAAATTGTGAAACTCGTGTATTAAATAAATTCAATGCACACAGACTGAAGTAGTTTAAGTCTTTGGTTCTTTTAATTGTTATGCTTTTGGCTCACAATTAACAAAAACCCACCAATTCAGTATCTCAACTAATTAGAATACTTCATAAGACCAAAAAATAAATAAAATGTTTAGTGAATTGTTGACCTTCTGGAAAGTATGTTAATTTACTGTATATGTACTCAATACTTGGTAGGGGCTCCTTTTGCTTTAATTACTCTCTCAATTCGGCGTGGCACGGAGGTGATCAGTTTGTGGCACTGCTGAGGTGGTATGGAAGCCCAGGTTTCTTTGAGAACGGCCTTCAGCTCATCTGCATTTTTTTGGTCTCCTGTTTCTCATTTTCCTCTTGACAATACCCCATAGATTCTCTATGGGGTTCAGGTCTGGTGAGTTTGCTGGCCAGTCAAGCACACCAACACCATGGTCATTTAACCAACTTTTGGTTCTTTTGGCAGTGTGGGCAGGAGCCAAATCCTGCTGGAAAATGAAATCAGCATCTTTAAAAAGCTGGTCAGCAGAAGGAAGCATGAAGTGCTCCAAAATTTCTTGGTAAATGGGTGCAGTGACGTTGGTTTTCAAAAAACAATATGTACCAACACCAGTAGATGACATTGCAGCCCAAATCATCACAGACTGTGGAAACTTAACACTGGACTTCAAGCAACTTGGGCTATGAGCTTCTTCACCCTTCCTCCAGACTCTAGGACCTTGGTTTCCAAATGAAATACAAAACTTGCTCTCATCTGAAAAGAGGACTTTGGATCACTGGGCAACAGTCCAGTTCTTCTTCTTCTCCTTAGACCAGGTAAGACGCCTCTGATGACAACTGTAGCCAAATTCCTTGACACGTCTGTGTGCGGTGGCTCTTGATGCCTTGACCCCAGCCTCAGTCCATTCCTTGTAAGGTTCACCCAAATTCTTGAATCGATTTTACTTGACAATCCTCATGAGGCTGCGTTTCTCTCGTTTAGTTGAGCATCTCATTCTCATTCCTAGGTTGTTTGAGCCCAGAAAATGCTCTCGGAGCGGTTCAGCTCGAATATGTGAACAAACAAGTGATCTCAAACCCCACTAAAAGGACCAAAAAATTAACCGTACTCATCCTAAATTCAGAGGTGGTCCATGTGTAGTTCGATTTCCTTGTGATTTGTGAAAGACACGAGGTCCGAAAGCAACACTTTGTATGGACCAACATAACAGTAATATTTGAGGTTGAACCAAGCAGTTTAGAACTTGTATTTATTTTATATAGGCTGTATTTTATAATTATAATGTTTATTAAAATAATTATTGTAATTTATATAATTGACGGCTAACTGCGCATTAAACTGTTTCATGTATGCATCACTAAGTATTCTCGTTGTGACAGAGACAAAGTACCACCCAACACACAGCGGAGATCTAACATTTGACCAATTCTCGATTTTGTAAGATTTTATCTAGTCAACTTGAAAATGTAACTACAACATGATTCAAGCAACTTTCTCTTTATTAACCCTCTAGTTAAAGAAAAGTATATTCTAAGTGCACCACACATGACGTTGTCTTCATGATGTAAATGTTAAACAATTCACTAAATATCTTTGCAGAAAAGATGAACTACAACTACATCTTGTACAAACTTATATTAGGCATATTAGGCTATATGTTCTGAAATAATACAAGACAAATGCTCCAAAAAACTGAAGGTATAACACCTAGAGTGCTATTATTAACTATAAAGGCTCTGTAAAACAAACAGCAGTTTTCAGCCTGTCACCGGGATGCAAACCTGAAATATCAGATATACAGTAGTAGTTCTTCACAGGTTTTGTATTCGATTACGCTGCTGTTCCGTTGTTTTTTCTATGTAAGCATGGACGCGTTTGACTATTGCGTTCGCGTCTCTTGCAGCGCCTCGTGCATTAAACGGCTTTCTAAAAACGCGGCACTCTAGTTATTAAAAGAGGTTTAACTCACATCTTCTTGTATTTTTTCTATTCCACTGCCCGCGTCAACAGAAAAACACACTCTGTGTGAAAGACACCTAGAGAGCATCACACGTGAGCGGTTAATCATGCGCACCGACATGCGGATTGTTATTTTCTCTTTACTGTTATTATCAAAGTGTCTAATTCTAGTGTTTGGTAATATTTCTATTCAAAATCGCGATTCCTTGATTTAGAAAAAATCTAATTGTGGCAAAACATTAAATTCGAATTAATCGATAAAATCTGATAAATCGCCCAGCCATTGCCACAGTGTTTGCTTATTTTTTACTTTATTTAAATTGTTTATTTATTTTAAATAGTAATTTATTTATTTTATTTTACATCCAGATGTAAGAGCAAAACTTTATTCGTTTTGCTCTTATTCGTTCTTTTTCTTATTCATTTGGTGCCACGGCGTTTGATGATTGTCAGTTTTTTTTTTTTACATTTAAACATTTTGCAAGTTTGTAATTTTATATTAGGCTTATAGCATGGTAATGGTGTTTTTTTATTCGTTTTGTTCATTAAAGTCCCATGTTTATTACAGAAAATGTGTCGTTGCAAATGAAAGTGAAAACAAAATGTGCACGGGCATTAATAAGGTATTTAAAAGCGAAGGAAAATGAGAGGGAAAACTCCAACGAACTTTGTAAAACCAAACTGTATTATGCAACTTGCCGACAGCGTGTCTGTGGCCAAAACAAAGATTATTTATGCCTCCACGCAGCGCGCACACTCATATGACGCAGCTGTGCATTTAACAGGCGACCAATGACAATGCCCGTTCTAGATGGAGTTAAACCAATGGCAATTACATTACCCATTTGCGGAACAAGCGAGCCAGATTAATGGTTTTGTTTTGAAAGAGAAAAAAAAGCATATATTACTGGACTCGGTCGAGACCAACTAGAACATTTGGCGAGTCCGATGACCAAGTCCGAGACAAGTCCGAGTCCAAATACCAACGAGTCCAAGACAAGTCCGAGACGATAGAAAAACGTCTCGAGACCGGACTCGAGTACTACAGCCCTAGTATCATACCATGCTTGTTTGTTTCTACATTTGGGTATAGGAGGGAAGAGAATGGTCCAAAACACAGTTGTGTGTTTGACAGCATGAGCAACAGGGGCCCATTTCAGAAAGGAGGTTAAGTGAAAACTCTGAGTATGTAAACCCTGAAATGAGGGAAACTCTGGGTTTTCCATTTCAAAATGGGAGGTTTGTCAAACCCGAGAAAGCAGGGTAAATCAAGTCCGTTTCTGAAAGAGAGGTAACTTGTACTCAGAGTCAGTTACCGTGGTAACTTACTCTGTGAACCTAACCTGGTCGGGAGCAGGTTTTCTTCGGTAAACCCAGAGTTTCATTCCATCTCCTCCCCCTTTTTATAGTGTTAGCGAAGTTTAAATACCTTATTCATTCATTCACGATGCAAAATTGCTTTTCTTACTAAGTATTTTTGTCTCATTTCAAGTACAAATATCAAAAAATTCTTAATATGCATTTTATAGATGGAAATGGTCTAAGATATTTAGTCTTGTTTCCTGGGGGATTTTCCTTTTAAGTGCATTTTACGAAAAACAATTGTCTGCCATAAGGTAAGAAAAATTAATCTTAATGCAAACGGAAACAAGAATATTTTTAATTTCTTAACCCATTGGCAGATAATTAGCAAAAATTAGAAAAATGCACTTTAAAACATCAGAGATGCAGAGCATTATGAGTCCGCTGTATGCAGATTTTAAGAAAAGTGTGCATTCTCCGTTGAGTGCTCACACAAGAAAAAACAACCCATCCTTTACAATAATGTGCTAAACAATAATAATTCGTTTCTCAGATATAAAATATCTTTTATTTTTATGATAGTACAAAGCATGTGTGAGTCTATGACAGGGGTCGGCAAGAGAACTCAGAAAGGGGCGAGGGTAACCTCAGTGCTGGTCTGGTGCGCTGAGGGACGCAGACCCGCATCAAGTTGAATTATGCTTGAAAAAGTTTGCGGCTCTGTCATCCCTCTTCAGTGGCTCCCTGTAGCGTGGGTGTACAATACGCGGGGGAGGTGTCCCCCAGACTTTTAATACAACCTAAACTCTTCCCCTGCACTTTTTCTCGGGCAAGTGTGTTAAAGTAGAGGTTTATAAGGGCCAATGTGAATAAATCTAGATTTAAATTAAAAGAGAAAAGATAGTCACGTCTTTTTGGATACGTTTTATTCGAGAAGTTTCAAGCCGGTCAGCGAGCCCCAAGAGTCTCTCTCTTTTTCATTTCAGCAGCAGACTCCTGAAGGCATATGTCATAGGGTTTTAACCGGATGCCTTCTGTCCGCCTCCTAGCGGCTTCTACCAATCACATTGTTCCTTTAGGAAGCTCCGCCCCGCACGGCTTCTTTCCGTGCATATATTATCTGCTAATAAATGTCACATAGAGGAAATATCCTAGTAGATTTCTATAAAGAGTTATAATCATACATTATGATGCTAAAAGTTAACTTTCGTCCACATCAAATTATTGCTGACGACAACTGTTTTCGTTCAACATCAAATACCAAGTATTTGGCATACACAAAGTAAATATCCAAATTTAATCTACTGCACTTGTTAAGTCATCGATTAAAACATCCTACATTCTAAATAATCACTCTAAGCCTTTTAGAATACATGTAATACAACAATAGGATATATTGTATATTGAGTATATTGCTATAATAATGTCCCTTTGGAATGTTTAATAAAAGTTCAGGTGTTCTTTGTCTGCTGAAGAAGTGAAAAGAAACACGTGCATCCTGGTGGAATGTCAAAGAGACGAAGGGGATGCCCTTGAGGTTATCAGAAGATTGGTGTTGTGTCGATCTGGTGATTTTCTTAGCTCAGACGGAGCTATAAGTCAATCCTTTGTGTTTATCCTATTGGTAGTTTATGCCTAAAAGGTTCATAGGTGTCACTACCCATCTGTTTCTGGACTTCTTCAGATAAACAGTTCTCTGTTCTTTAGATTTGTCATTTATGCCGAAGTTAGTCATTAACAACACAAAGTCCGTTTTAAATCCGTCCAGATGTTGCGGTCCTCCTTTTCCTCAAATCTCTCGTTGTTTTATGGGTCTCTCAAGATAAGCCGATGAGCATGGCAAGGAAATCAGCCAGCCAGTTGGACCTATTGCTGGTCATCTATTAATTTTACGACTTGCAGATAGTGAAGAAAGAGGTTCTTTAACTCCTAAAGGAATGTGCTGTCCTGTTAAATGTGTGTGTGCGTGTGTCCTTATTCCTGGTAAGGTTCTACAAATTGTATAAATTAAGTAGTTAAACAATTTAAATAAGAAAATATATAAATCCAAAAATATATATAAAAAAACAACAGCAAAAACAAATCAAACATTTGTATTAATATATGTATTCACATATTTAGCTTTTTTGGTGGCTTCCTCTTTCTGGAGGCAAGGAGAATCTTTAATGATTTTCTAACAAAGTAGTTTTTCCGGGCCCTGGGAGCTGATGGTTTGGCATCTCCCTCAGCAGGGGCATCTTTCTAATGTCAAAAACAGAAAGAAAGAATAAGTTATCAGAAAAAAATGCTTGATTAACTGACCTATAAAAACTTTAAAAGTAAAGTCTGATGGTGCTTTGTTATATTCGATAAAGGTGAGTGACATATTCAAAACCACTTTGTTAGTGTCCTTCACATCAAGACTGCATAATGTGAGAGAAGAGGGAGGGCATTTTTAAATTACTGCAATATTAACCATAAAGTGATTAAACTAAACATTGCTTACTGCAGTTACAAGTCCCAAAAATTTGACTGGGATTATGTTTTCTTTTTAGATCTTTGTGAATCTATATAAATTATTAGCTAAATACATTTGGTTGATTCAGATATTGTTTCTCACTTTTTCTTTGCATCAGCAGTTTATTTTCATGACCTTCTCAGTATATGACGAAGGAGAAGATGCAGAAGGAAGAAGAAGCCTGTATCAGTTAATTATTTTATAATCATTTGAGTGAGTTTATTTTCAGAAAATATATATTTGATATATATTTTCAAATAAATTACTCATGTAACGTTTTGGTCATATGGCCCACACATAATCGTGTTAAATAATCGGGATTACAATACTGACCAAAAATAATCATTTGCACAACAGCAAATTAGAAAATGGAAAGTAAGCCTTTTGATCGGACAGATACAGTATAAGTCAATTTTCATGAGCCATTCAGAATATGAGTATTTGACAAAGAATGAGAAGCAGAAAAAAGAAGACATAAGAATACGAAGAAGAAGAAAAAGGAGGAAGAAGCAGAAAAAGAAGGAAGGAGAGGCAGGAAGAAGAAGCCTGTGTCAGTTAATGTGGAAGAAGAACATGAGGAAGAAGAGAAGACTGGAATGTGAGATTAGGAACAAAATCTGTGCATGTGAATTACCTCAGGTGAGGACTCTTGTTCTGCAGCATCCCCCTGCTTTTGAAAGGTCCCTCTGCTACTCTTCCGGACTGCAGCAACCTTAGTATGGTGGACCTGTAGTGCAAATTAATTTCATAATTCAGAACAAAACAGCAAATGAGAAAACTCAACAGCCAATTTGCTAATGGAAAGTGAGTATTTTAATCGGACAGATAGAGTTTCGGTTTATTGTCATGACCAGCTCAGTATATGATGAAGGAGTAAACAGAAAAAGAAGTAGGAGAAGCAGAAGAAAGAAGGAGACTGGTGTCAGTTAATGTGGTAGAAGAACACAAGGAAGAAGAGAAGATTGAAATGTGAGATTAAGAACAAAATCTATTAGGGGTGTAACGGTACACAACCACGATGGTTCGGTACGTTCGGTAAGCTTTGGTACAGCATGGGGGGGAAAACTAAACATAAAATTGCTTGTTTTTTTAACTGAATTTAAGCCTCAACTCCTCAAAAGACATCATAATATCATTGTTTGTCAAATAAAGATCTTGAATCATTTTAAGTCCCTTCGATTCCCACAATTTGAACGTTGCATCCGCTCTTCCTGGTACAAAGAACTGATTCCCCCATATTGGGCTATATTGAGATAATGAATGCGAATCGTTCAAGTAATTTTGTACATCATACCAAATCTTTAACATATGTCTTACAATTGGGTTTTTAGTTTGCTTCCGTAGTTTTTTTGCTGTGTCCGAATATATGTATGAGGGAAGAGGTAGAGTGAGATTGTGAGATTCCATTTCTGTCCAATGTGGAGACACACTTGATGAAAAATAGAACATGATAGACCTCAGCTGTGCAGCCCAGTAGTACCACAATAAGTTTGGACATTTTAAACCTCCTCTTTCAAATGGTAAATACAACAAAGACAAACGAAGTCTTGCTCTCCTATTGTTCCATATAAATCTTACAAACATGGATTTAATTTTTGAGAACAAATCTGAAGGTGGCGGTAATGGAATATTTTGAAATAAATAAAGTAGTTTGGGTAGTATGTTCATTTTTAAAATATTAATTCTCCCAATTATAGATACTGGTAGTGACATCCATCTATCAATTGACTCAATTTCTATCATTAAAGGTTCATAGTTAGCATCAACAATGTTTTCCAGTCTTGGCAAAATCTGTACTCCCAAGCAGGGCCTGAAATTAACACCCGACCACGTGCCAAATGCGGGTGAATTTTGCAATTGGCAGGTAAAACTGTCAATCTACCTGCCACATTGGCGGGTAGCCAATGAGAATTGAGTGAATCATTAGTTGTTGTTTTTTTGCGTCTGTTTTTTTTTTTTTTTTTAAGTCCGCCATTTCGTTGGATTTTAGCTCAAAATGTGGCGGCACATTACTGGGGTAAAGAGGCCAGCTGAAACGAACAACCAACGAAAAGATGAGGATGAGTCAAAGAAAAGTAAAAGACGACGTTTTAATACGAAGTGGACAATTGACGACAACGGCAAGGTTCGTGAGTGGCTGATTTATGACCGCAGTACAGACGAAATGTACTGCAGTGACTGCTGTATGTATGGCTCAGAGAAAGCGAAGTCAAATCCTTTTGTAATCGGGACTAAAAACTTAAAATTAGAAGCAATTAAGGACCACGAGTCATCAAAAAGCCACCTACACACAATAAGTTGCAAAATATCAAAGACTGCGCTTCCGGAGGAGACCGCTGCGGTCAAGGCACTGACGTCCATGAAAAAGATTTTAAAAAATATAGTCTAAAAGTTATTATTACTTAATGATTTCGTTAATAACTTGACAGCACTTAAATGTGTATTCTTACAAGTTAAAGAATACTGTTTGTGTGATTTCTATTTTTCACCTTTATGAGGCAAAAAACCTAAAAAACTAAAAACTGGCTGGTAAAAATCCACCTGCCACAGTGGCTGGTGGTCAAAAAAGTTAACTTCAGGCCCTGCTCCCAAGTATTTAAACTGCTCAACAACATTAAATTGAATTACCTCTGGCACTGTTTTGGGCCACTCACAGGGTTTCCTGCAGTGTCACTTCAGTCGTTGCAAGGTGGGCAGTTTTAAGGGGCTGAGGGTTAGGATAGTGTTGGTGGATGCTTTTACTGATCTGATGAGGTGTCGGAAATAGCAACATTGGAATAGCGTGAAGGAGAAGATGAGTGCGCTTCCAACTGCGCAACCTCGAAGTACCCAGTCCCACCAGGTGTATGCAGTCTGTGCCGATCGGGTAGATGAGCTAGACAGAATCTGTGCAGTCTTTCGCGCCAAGTTTGTCTCCACTTGCGCTTGAGAAAGGTGGTACTCTGTTTGGAGGATGACGTTCTGTACCAGGTCCATCGTGTCGATCAAGGCTTGTGTTCCGTGTTCATAAAAGGTGTCGTCCCACCATGGGGAGACCTCTGCGTCCTTTGGCATCCTTCCGAGGATGTCGATCTGGCCCATAGAAAAGTCCTCTGTCACTTCCAAGCAAAATGAGTGATCAGCAGGACAGGTCAGTCCTCCATATGTGAACGAATTCATCTCACTGATGACACACCACTGTGTATGAGACACCTGAATAGCATTTGAATGGCCATGCAAAGATTCAACATTTATGAGTTTGCTATCATTGGGAGAGAAAGGTTGTAATGTGTTACATGTACAGACAACATAATTTTGAGTTTCATGACAACAAGTGCGACTGGTAAATATGGTCTCAGTACCCTTCAACTTCATATATCCAGTGAGGTGATCCCATTTAATTACCTGATCTTTAACTACCATGCCAATGGATCGAATATTAGTGGAATTGGGATAAACTTGATCTGGGTGGATTAAAGGAAAAGTGACACAAAATCCAATGCAACCAATACATTCGTTTCCAATATACAGCATAATTGTGGATAATAATTCTGAATACTTTACATTATTTATTTTTTCCGAAGAGAACCATCTATGTAAATCTAAAACCTCAATTAAATCGTTCAAAACATGTCTCGGGGTCTTGTGAAGACGAAGATCTAAAATTTCCTGTCTTGTTGCAGTGAATAAATCTTGTGCATATGATCTGCAGGCTAAGTCACGTTCGATGGTACGGGTCTGATTGAACAATGTGTGGCTGATCGTTAGAAGCGCCTGCGCCTCGGAACGAACCGCTTTGATAATATTATCATTGCTATTGGTGATGTGTTGGAAACCAGTGGCCATCTGATCTGTCAACCATGTGGATAATTGAGATTGTTTGGTTATTTTATAAGTGTTGGCTGCTGAATTAATTGATCCGAACAGGCCGGCTATACTGCTGAGCAGGTCTCGTTTTGAGCGAGCAGGTGGAATTTGGACGGCAAGTCTGTCTTTGTAATCAGAAATTAAATCATCGATTCGTGACTGTAGCCATGCATACGACTCATCATTAGTATTACAATGTTTTGTATAGGCAGAGAGTATATTGGAAATGTTATAAGTTACATGTGTCATTACCAAATTTACATCATGTAATAAAGTCTTGTTGATGTTTCCTCTAATCAGTCCACCAGGAGGAATTGAGTGCAATTCTGGACACTTTTTGGGTTTAGTGTATCCACAGGTGGTCAAATTAAAACAGTACTTAAGTCCATGAACAGTTGTGTGGATTGGTGAAATTGTCTATGCTATGCGAACATTCCCCGACACAATACATTCCTTCCTTTCAGTTGGTCCAGACAAAAGTTTTTGGTTTTGGCTCGTTAGGTGTGTATGACGTGAGATCGTACATTAGCTCGGTGAATCTCATATGTGTGTCATTATGTGTTTCTGTATGTGTGCACCTATATGTTGCAGGTTCCAAATTTTTAACATAGTAGCACAATTTTGGGTCTATGCCATTGTTTTTGTTTTCGTGTAGTGTGTACATGTTACCTATTGTGTCACCTGGATCTATTTTAAGTTGATACCAGGCAGTGAGGTTGTGCATGAATTTTGGTGCTCGAGTGTGTCCTGAAATGTTTCTTGTAGGTGGGTGGGTGTTACCTGAACTACAACAAATTTGTGGTGTGCAATTTGGATCCGGTACTAATCCGGGGGGCCATGTAACTGTCTCTTTTGTTGCGACTGATTTTTTGTGTGGATGGCCCCTTGGAGTATTTCCACACCCACCTCCCACATTTCAGGTTGTGTGTGAGTGAAATCCTTTGGCCCAGTCTGATGCACGTGGGCCCAGACACTTTCCTTTCATCTGGTCTCCATGGGATCGCTGCAGTCGACCTGGAAGGCAAGAGGAGAAGACAGTGACAGTTATTTATTTATTCGGAGTACTTCTGGATGATTTGCACTGAGACATGTGGTACCATCGCAGTTTCCCTTTCACAGTTGTGGCCACACAGCTGTTGCATATAGCTTTAACTTCATATGGGCCATGCCATCGGGGTGTGAATGCACCTTGCTTCACAAAAACGCGTACCATTACCATGTCTCCTTCTGAGAATTTCACCTCAGAGGTTGGGTTGAATTGTGTATCATTCGTTAAGTCTGATTGCTGTTGTTTCAGAGCAGCGCGTGCATGTAGCACTTCCAACCTCTCTCGTAATTGCTTGAGCACAGACTGTTGAGTTGCAACCATGAGGGGCCCCAGGTCTGCTGGGGCAATTTCTGGGTCTATGGGCAGCTTCATGACTCTTCCAGTCATGAGTTCGAATGGACTGATACCTGTGGCTTTTGAAGGAGTTGCCCGCAGTATTGTTAGGACTGTGGGTAGGGCATCAATCCATTGGTTTTTGTGTTGTGCTACCTGTTTCGATATGCTTTCTTTTATTGTGCGGTTGGCACGTTCCACCATGCCTGAGCTTTGCGGTCGATACGGTATGTGAAACCTTTGTTTGATGCATCTGGCATATTTGTTTCATCACCTGACCTGTGAAGTGTGTGCCCTGGTCAGATTCAATTTGGATTGGTGCTCCCCAGAGTGGGAGGATTTGGTTCGCTACTACTCGTGCCACTGTGTTTGCACTGTTATTGCGGGTGGGAATCGCTTCGACCCATTTGGAAAATTTGTCAATTGTCACAAGGCAATAACGATACCCCCCTTTGGCACTAGGTAGTGGGCCTATGAAATCCAATTGGAGTAACTCCCAAGGTCCCTTGGGTGACTCTGGTCTACACAGTTTTTTACGGCCAGGCTTGCCTTGGTTAATGGTGGCACATACGATGCATGTGTCACACCATCTTTGAATGTCTGATGCCATTTGTGGCCACCAGAAGTTATTTTGGATCAGCTGTTGTGTTTTTGGAGCTGATACGTGTGCATAATCGTGGTACAACTTTATCACTGGTTTCTGGAGGGCTTCTGGAACAATGTATTTATCGTCTCTTAAAATCATGCCTTCGGTGACCTTGACTAGTTGGTCCTGCTGCAGGTGCGGTGTCAGCTCTCCATCAGAACTCCATAGTTCTTGTTGGTACTGTTTCAAGTCAATAGGAATAGTTTGAATCGCACTCACGGCAGGAACAACCAGTCTGTCAGGCTTCCATTCATCTCCCTTTTGTGCTGCTAATTTGGCTAATTGATCTGCGATGTTGTTGTTTTTCTCGTTTTCATCTGGATTTTTGATGATGTGCGCACGCACTTTAACGACGGAGAGTGAGGAATCGCGTGCTCTAATCTCCTGCCAAATCGAAGTTATGATGTTAAAATGTTTGAAGTTTACGAATTGTTTCAACAGCTCAGAGTCGTCGCTAGAGGGCGTTTTTTGGTAATGCTTCGCTTGTTCTTTTAAATCTTTTTCTCTTCTTTGACAATCTCGCATTACATGGTTAGTCTTTCTGCAATAATGGCATATCATTTTATTTGGAGATCTTTGGCTAAATTTATCTGTGCTGTTCCCTTCTGTTAACCATTGTGCGGACGCAACGCTGCGGGGTTTTAATCGCCATCTGTTTTCTATTCTTGAACCCCAGTCTACTATTGCTCTGAACGTGTTTTCGGCCGGGTCGACGCCATTTGATAACGCCTTTTGAACGGGGATGCCGGCATTGTTTTTAACAAGCTGCAGTAACGCGTCATGGTTGCGGTCTGCATTTTCAAGGCCTGAGTGTTCTCTGTATGCTACCCATAACCGTTCAGCGTACGTTTCAAATGACTCATTACCTGCTTGTTTGATTTCTAATATTTTGCTCCAATCTGCATGTGACAGTCCCCTCATGTCTAATAATGCCTGTTTTAGATGTTCGTAAATCCCTTCGTCGGTTTCGTCATTTACTCTGTTCATTATGTTGCCGGATTTCATTTCTGTGTTTAGTTTCGGTCTGAGCTCCTCAGGGATAGTGAGAAGAGCTATTTGCCATACGTCTCTAATCTCTAGTTTGTAAACATTAGCCTGTAGCATCAATGCTTCCCAGTAGGGTTGAAATGGTCCTTTTCTCGGCATAATTCCTACGACTTGTTTGTGTCTAGAACATTCTTCGCATGTTAACGGGCGGCTGATTGTTGTGATTTCATCATCCGCATTTGTCATGGTTTTTAACACTGCGATTTTAACTGCTTTCTTTGGCGAGTCGTTTGATTTTGCTCGAGTCTTTATCGGGCTTCGCAGGCTCGGCTTTTCTGGCCACAGGCTCACAAGAGCTCGGTTACGAGTTTCTCTGTGTGGCCTAATGTTACACGCTAACGCAGTATCATCATCTTCGCTTTCAGTTTGAGTCTCTAACTCGGTTTCATCCAGTGCTGCTTGTTTAACTGCGGCAACTGGAAAACCTGTTTTATCGTAACAATCTTCGAGCGCAGATATGTAATTACTATATGTAATTAGTTTCCCTTGAACGTGATCAACTTTTGTGACCATTTCTTCGCGTTGTCTAGCCCACCCCTGTTGCTCGTATGCAAACACTTCGACTTGTTTTCTTAACTTTTGTAATTCGTCAGATCGCACTCTTTCGATTTCTTTGATATTTGTTATTGTTTTTTCGTTTTCGGTTATGGTCGCGAGGTCGTTGCGGCGAAGCAAATAAACAATTGCAGCGGGAATTTTCTTGTATTTTGATTTTGATTTTATTTTCGCACCCTCGGCAGAATACCAGGATATTATTTCGTTGTTGTTCCACTTCAAATTGAATCCCTTGTCGCTTAACCGAACAAGGAGTTTTTGTAATTGCAGTCCTAAAACCTCCATTATCTCCTCATCTACTCTGCTGCTGTGCTTTCCCTGAAAAGACATGTTGTTTCTCGTCTAATTCTTATCACCACCGGGTTTTTCGGTTCCGGTCTCAAAAGTGGGTATTCCGACCCGTACTACAAATGTGTCTATATAGTGTAAACAATATTTCCCTCAACTTCTAAAAGGCAAAAAAATACACTTACCACAGCAGCTGGATATTGATGAGAAGGAGATCAAACCTCATGTCCCAAGGAGAATTCAAGTTGAATGTCGCGGCTGGGATGACGTTCTCGTCTGTGCGAGATCACGTCGGGGTCACCACTGTAAGGCCCGGCTCGATCGACCCAATGACGGCAGTCGTTCAGCGGGTGAAGGCCTTTTGCGTATTACAGTCTTTCCTTTTTCACGACACAAGATTAAATGGAACACTTTTTCTTATATATTTTATCTCGTTATTTCATCTGACTCCATAAATGAAAAGGTTTTAATGATATCTGTGCATCATTAAAATATGAACGGATGATTGATTATTCTTTTCAGCTCTTTTTAATACTTTATCCGCTCAGATGTAGGGAAACTATATCGCTTAGAGGCAGTTTTTCACAGGTCTCACGGACACAATCTCGTCAGGCCCGGTCATCAATCAGAGGTAAATTATGGTTATGTATCTAAGATTTGCCGTTAATTCACACGTACACAATCAGAGACATCGAATAACCCCCTTGGAGCCCCCTCAGAACTTTAGTTCAATCGTTTACTTCAGTAAAGGTTTCTTGACCACTATCAGATATGTTAGCAGATCAATGTACCACACTTGTAATAGCTTTGGATTGGTCAAGTACTTGTTTAAAGTAACATTAAATCAAAAGTCAGAGGTATAGGCGTACCCGAGTTTAGTCTGACCAGACGGCATTCGCCGTCCCTAAACGGAATTATTTACCCGCCTCTGCACCCAAGTAGACTTGAAATGACGCCGGGTATTAGCCGTCGTTAAAACTGACGCAGGCTTGCGGAAATATACGAATCCACTAATCTGTTAGGGAAAAAGCAGTCTTAGAGGCAGTCAGAATAGAATCAAACGTTACAATTTATTGACCAGGTAATCGAAGCAATAATTCAAAACTCCAATGTTACAAGAAAAGAATCATAACATAACAATAATTTGTAGAAATTACTACCTGGCAATGAAAATTACACACAGCGATTTGTGTGGGCAGTCAACCTACAGACGCCTCGAACTTTGTGTCACGTTTCATTATAAACCCAGATAATTCAATAAGCCCACCAAATGGTGGTATCTTGTCATTATAATTAGACTTTAGAATTTGCAACCAAATGGCTTCTTGATATCCTGTGGCAGAGAATGCTTATTTACATACAAGAGGTGGTTTGAATAGAAGATCAGGGGGAGGGCACACCCTTAAGTTGTACACTACACTTCTCATATTTTAGAACTTCTTTTAGCTTTTCATTATGATTGGGAGAATGAGACCATTTTACCAGGCGCACTGAGACATTTCAAATGATATCAAACATGTACAGTTACTTTTTTGTACATACATTACATTGCATGGGTTTTTCAGTGAGTTCTAGATGAGGAGGAGAGGGGGGAAGAAAGGGGGGGCAAGGGAAGATGATGAGACCGTAAGTACAGGGTGTGATGCTGCTGTTACATATGCAAGAGATAGTTTTTGTTGATTCTCAGGAGGGCCTTTTGTCCTCTCGAGGGGGGGGGGCAGACATACTGGCACCAGGCTTACACTCTAATATTGGATTCCTTTCATTTGAATTTAGCAGTAATATAGAAGATTGTGTTATTTACCCTATATCCTGAAATATCACCAAATGTTTTAATTAGCTGTAACACTGCTGGAATTGATTTACTTAAGTTTGACATGAATAGAATAACATCATCAGCATACAAGCATATTTTGTGTTCTGTCGGTCCTATTGTTATTCCACAGAAATGTTGATGTAAATGTACTCCAATTGCGAGACGTTCAATTGCTAGTGTGAACAACAAAGGAGATAGTGGGCAACCTAGTCGACATCCTTTACTAATTTGTATTGGTTTTGAAATATTTCTATTTGTCAAGATTTCTGCAGTTGAGTTTTTGTATATTACTTTAACCCATTTTATGAAGTTATCCAATTCCAAATCTTTCTAAAACACTGAAAAGATAAGGCCATTCAACCCTATCAAAGGCCTTTTCGGCATCTAATGATAAGAGTGCTGTACCTGACATTTCTTTGTTAGTATGAATAATGTTCAATACCCTTCTTACATTATGGAAACCCTGCCTTCCCATTATAAATCCCTTTTGATCTTTATTAATAATGTTTGGCAATAATTTTTGTAACCGTTTTGCTAAGAGTTTACACATTATCTTAAGATCAGAATTTAACAAACTTATGGGTCTCATGTTTTCACACTTGTTGGAGGGTTTACCTGGTTTTGGCAGTAAAATAATTAGAGCACTATTCATATAAGGAGGGAAACTGCCTTTCTGAAATGCCTCCAGAAACATTTCCACTAGTAGAGTTAGCAGTTTATGTTTACATTTTTTATACAGATCTATTGGAAGACCATCTGATCCTGCCCTTTTTCCTGACTTCAAGCTATCGATTAATTTTAATCGATCGCTTAATTTCCATCTCCAGATCTTCTTTATTTTCATCTGGGAGACGTCTGTGGTCATGAAGTCACTTGAGAGACTGGTCCTGGCCTACCTGAAGGACATCACTAGACCCTTGCTGGATCCTCTTCAGTTTGCCTACAGAGCAAACAGGTCTGTGGATGACGCTGTCAATATGGGACTGCATTACATCCTGCAACACCTCGACAAACCTGGGAATTACGCAAGGAGCTTATTTGTGGACTTCAGCTCGGCCTTCAATACCATCATGCCTGACCTTCTCTCAGACAAACTGACAGAGCTCTCTGTGCCCACCTCCATTTGTCAGTGGATCACCAGCTTCCTGACAGACAGGCAGCAGCTAGTGAGGCTGGGCAAACTCACAACCAGGACTCTCAACATCAGCACTGGCGCCCCTCAGGGTTGCGTTCTCTCCTCACTGCTCTACTCCCTCTACACGAATGACTGCACTTCAAAAGACCCCTCTGTCAAGCTCCTGAAGTTTGCAGATGACACTACAGTCATCGGCCTCATCAAGGACGGTGACGAGTCTGCTTACAGACAGGAGGTTGAGCAGCTGGCTGTCTGGTGCAGTCTTAACAACCTGGAGCTAAACACTCTCAAAACTGTGGAGATGATAGTCGACTTCAGAAGGACCCCCCCTGCTCTCCCCCCACTCACCATCATGAACAGCACTGTGACTGCAGTGGAGTCATTCAGGTTCCTGGGAACCACCATCTCTCAGGACCTGAAGTGGGACAATCACATTGACTCTATCGCGAAAAAGGCCCAGCAGAGGCTGTATTTCCTCCGCCAGCTAAGGAAGTTCAACCTGCCTCAGGAGCTGCTGATACAGTTCTACTCTGCCATCATCGAGTCTGTCCTATGTTCTTCTATAACTGTTTGGTTTGGTTCAGCTACCAAAACAGACATCAGAAGACTACAACGGACAGTCAGGACTGCTGAGAGGATTATTGGTGCCCCTCTGCCCAGCCTCCAAGAACTTTACACCTCCAGAGTGAGGAAAAGGGCTAAGAAAGTCACTCTGGACCCCTCACACCCAGCTCACTCTCTCTTTGAACTGCTGCCCTCTGGCCGGCGCTACAGATCACTGAGCACAAAAACAGCCAGACACAATAATTGTTTTTTTTCCCCCAGGCGGTATCCCACCTGATCAACACATAACACACCCCGGTACTGTACATCTGTAAATAACTCAAACCTTCATCTGTACATAGGACATGCACATTCACAGTTCTGTCTATGGACATTTTTCTTTCTGTATATTTTAATTTGTATATTTTTACCTTAATTATATGTTGTCTCTGTTTGCACTGTTGTCTGTTTGTACTGTATTGTTTCTGTACTGGAAGCTCCTGACACCAAGACAAATTCCTTGTGTGTGCAAACACACTTGGCAATAAAGCTCTTTCTGATTCTGAGCCAGAGGTAGTTTTGTAGGCAAACATTAATGCCTTGAATTTTATGCGAGCAGCTATTGGTAGCCAGTGCAAATTGATGAACAGAGGTGTGATGTGCGTTCTTTTCGGCTCATTAAAGATTAATCTTGCAGCGGCATTTTGGATTAATTGTAGAGGTTTGATGGAATTGGCTGGAAGACCTGCCAAGAGAGCATTGCAATATGGACAGAACAAGAGCTTGAACAAGGAGTTGTGTTGCATGTTCTGAAAGAAAGGGCCTGATTTTCTGAATATTGTATAAAGCAAATCTGCAGGACCGGGTAGTTTTAGCAATGTGATCTGAGAAATTCAGCTTATCATCAATCACAACTCCAAGGTTTCTGACTGTTTTTGAAGGAGTTATGGTTGATGAGCCTAACTGGAAGGAGAAATTGTGATGAAGTGACGGGTTTGCTGAAACTCCAAGCAGTTCTGTCTTAGCTAGGTTGAGTTGGAGGTGATGGTCCTTCATCCAGCAAGAAATGTCTGTTAGACATGCTGAGATGCGAGTAGCTATCGTCAGATCATCAGGATAGAATGAGAGGTAGAGTTGAGTGTCATCAGCATACCAGTGATATGAAAAGCCATGTTTCTGAATGACAAAACCTAGTGATGCCATGTAGATAGAGAAGAGAACTGGTCCAAGAACTGAGCCCTGAGGCACCCCAGTAGCTAGATGTTGCGACTTGGAAACCTCATCTCTCCAAGATACCTTGAAGGACCTATCTGAGAGGTAAGACTCAAACCACTGGAGTGTGGTTCCTGAAATTCCCTTTTTCAATAGGGTTGACAGGAGAATCTGGTGGTTGACCATATCAAAAGCAGCGGAAAGATCCAACAAGTAATGAAGACTTGGAAGCCGCTCTTGCAAGTCTTAGGGCTTCAACAACTGAGAGCAAGGCAGTTTCGGATGAATGCCCACTTCTGAAGCCAGATTGGTTGCTATCCAGGAAGTTGTTCTGTGTGAGAAAGGCAGAGACTTGGTTTAACACAACTCGTTTAAGTGTTTTTACAATGAAAGGTAGAAGGGAAACCGGTCTATAGTTCCCTAAAAGAGTTGGGTTAAGAGTGGATTTCTTAAGAAGTGCGGTAATACAAACCTGTTTAAATGCTGAGGGAAAAACTCCAGTGTGAAGGGATGTGTTAACGATGTGAGTGAGTGCAGGTACAACTGTAGGAGAAATGGCTTGAAGGAGATGAGATGGAATACGATCAAGCGGACAAGTAGTAGGATGATTAGAAAGGATGAGTTTGGAGAATTCTGCCTCAGAGAGTGGAGAGAAGAATGTGAACGAGTGTATGTTTGCAGTTAAGATGTGTTTGACAGTTTGTGGTGTGGAGAATTGTGCAGTGAGGTTTGTAATTTTATAAATGAAGAATTTGGCAAAGTCGTCAGCTGTTAGAGTTAATGAAGGAGAGGGAGGAGGAGGAGGACAAAGGACGGAGGAAAATGTTTTAAAGAGCATGCGAGTTAGGCGAATTGTTAATTTTGTCATGATAGTTGTGACGTGCCTCTGGGCCCGTTCTGCTTTAGCCGGCTGTGGGGCTGTACTTTGGGGGTAATCATCATGGGGAACACCTGCAGAGAACTTTAAAAAGGGTTTTGGACCTCTGTAAAGGCCTCTCTGTGACCCTCTTTGGTTTTCGTTAGGTTGGGCTGTTTTGTTGTGATTATCTGTTTGCTTTATGGATTAGTTTAGGGATTTATGTTTTGCAGGCCTGTTGATTATGTTGCATTGGCATTATGATCTTGCGTTAACCTAGTTTTAATTTAATTTTCTCTTAGTGTCATTTCTACATTTACTTATCATGAGTTTTAAACTTTATGTTGTAAATAAATACGCGTTGATTCATTTTGCGTTCTCGTTATCTCCCTCATTTGTCGCGGCTCCAAGCCGGCCGTGACAATAGTATGTCCTTTTAGCAGTGGAGACATTAGCAGAGAAGTCAGAGAGGAGTGATCGATATAAATTAAGGTCAGTAGGATTTTGTGATTTGTGCCATACCCTTTCTGCAGCCCTGAGCTTAGAACGATGTTCATGGAGAACGTCAGATAGCCAAGGGACAAAAGGGGTGGTACGGGCTGGTCTGAAAGATAAGGGGCAAAAAGTATCTAAACAAGATGTCAGAGAGGAACAGAAAGCATCAGTAGCACTGTTAGCATCAAGATATGATAACTGTTTAGAGGGAGGAAGCGATGAAACCATAAAAGATAGCCGGGAGGGTGAGTGTGAGGGTAAGTTGCATCGAAAAGTGACATGTGGAGGGGAATGTGTTGTGTCAGGAATCATGTTGAGGTTAAGAGTGAGGAGGAAGTGATCTGAGGTGTGCAGTGGACAAACTAGCACATGATCAGTGGAGCAGTGTCGTGCGTAAATAAGGTCCAGTTGGTTGCCTGATTTGTGAGTAGCCGTAGTTAACACTCTCGAGTTCAAACGAGGCAAGTAAAGTGTGGAAGTGTGCAGCCTGAGGTTTATCTAGGTGGATGTTGAAGTCTCCAAGTATAACTAAGGGAGTAACATCCTCAGGAAAGGTTGAGAGCAACACATCTAATTCTTCTACAAAGTAACCTAGTAGTCCTGGAGGTCGATAAACAACTACAAAATTGATTTTTAGAGGGTAGGTAATAGTAACCGAATGGGATTCCAAGGAGCTGTTGATACTCAGAGATGGTAAAAGAGTACATTTCCAATTATTAGAGATGAGCAGACCAGTACCTCCACCTCTTCCAGTCAAATGGGGGGTGTGGGAAAATTAGAAATTATTGGAGAGTGCTGCAGGTGTAGCATTGTCCTCTGGTTTGATCCAGGTCTCTGTCAGGGCCATGAGGTTTAGCCTTGAATGACTAGTAATGGAAGTAATGAAATCAGCTTTGTTGACAGCAGACTGACAATTCCAGAGACCAATAGAAAAAGAAAGTAGTGTATTAGCAGACATAGGCAAAGTGCGCAAGTTGTAAGGATTGTGCTGCCTACAGTGTGTGATGCCTGATTTGCGAGTGGTAGTGATAGAAGTGATTTGAAAACACATAGTAAGAATTGGTTATAAAAGCTAAAACAGAAGTGAAAACTAGTAGGAAAGAAGAGAAATAAAAAGCGATACTTATTATATATCCCTTGCCGGTGGTCACTGCCCGGTGGAGTCGCACGGTAGAGTCGATGGTCTTTACACTCTTTGGTCTTCACACGACGGCTGCCGCGGTATAATAACCTTTTTATATACCCGTCTAACAAATTACTAATTGAATTCAGCTGAACACACTTTCCTGTTAATCACAACAAATGGCCAAGCAAGCACAGACACTGACAAGATATGCGATACAGTACGAGACCAAACGTGATTTCAGCAATTCTCTATTTACTGAACTGTTGTATAAAATCAGTAGGCTATCGCATTTGCACTTTATATTATACGTTATATATATATATATTGCACGTTATATATAGAACAAAAACAGCACTTGTGTAATATTGCAATTGTTACTTGTGGGCTATTGCTTAACTTAAATGATCTAAATACGAGACAAGAACTCAAACAGGGACATCTTGAATTTTAGGGACATTCTAACTGCATTCTATAGGCTATATCACGTAGTGAGTTGTTGATCATCAATCAACTGTATGAATTGTCAGATAACCTACATAGGTTTGGGGCAGGGCAAGTGCATTAAATGTGTAAAAAAGCATAATTTTTTACCATAATTTATTAATGTAATTATTGTTCCACGATTCCATGTTCCAATAAAAGTTCCATGGTTTTCCAGAATCCAATATCCAAACATCTGTGTAGATTATTCAGACCATATTTAACATGAATGGTTCATACAGCATTATTTTCAGGTTTATATTCATTATAGTATTCTGTAGGGCAATTCCATGCAAAGGTCATCCTTACCATGGAAAAAAGTAAAGTTTTTACCAAACGAAAAAAAAAAAAAGTTGATTAATTGTACAGTCTAACCATACTGGTATCACAGACATAAATATACACTGATCAGTAGGGGTGGAAGAAAAAAAATCGATCCATTGATGCATCGTGATTCTCTCTCCAACGATTCTGGATCGATTCTGAGAATTTCAGAATGGATTCTGAGCTTAGTTTTTAACCAGATGTGCGATTACACTGAGCTTGCTTTATAAACACCCGTATTCTGCTTGCTTCCAATTCCTCACACACATACACCATTCGAACCTTCTGTAAAATAATCTTTTATAAAGTTCGGAAAGTTTGAAGCAAATTACAAGGACATTCACAGGCTTCATTGCACAGGATGCGCTGTGAGAGACGTGTGCTTTGTTTGATGTTACACTTGAAGTGTGCTGTTTCGCCCGTCGGTATATTCCTTACAAATGCTCTACGAAGTCATCATTTATGTGGTTTGGAATGCAGTGGACTTATATATTTAAAATATGAACCTCACTAACAGAAGGCTGCTTTCAATTTCAAATGCTGACGCGTTTGTGTAGACTGCACGTGCATGCGGCTGTGCGACTGGTTTAATGTACTTGTGCAAAATTGCACAAAAACGTAAACACAGCCATTTATGTCTTAAGGGATTAAATGCAAAGGACAAACCACATTACTACTTATATTTCAAAAGAGATCCATGCGTGAATGGAGCTTAATAGATCTCCCGCAGTCTATGATGTCATAGTAAAAACAACAGTAAAGATAAAGAAAAATCACTCACAGTTCTTGAATGCAAAACGTTCAGATAATCTTAAATACTGAAAGTACTCTTTGTTTGTTGTTTGTTATATGTTTCTATGCTGCTCTTTATTATTTGCTACTTGCTTGTATGTTTTGAAGTTATATCAGTTTAAAATTCTTAATATACAACTGTTTTAATAATTTTTTTACATTTGTAATTATTTAAAAAAATGACTTCATTACTTATGTAAACTTATTAATTAATAAGGGGGGGAAAAGTAGATAAAGAATCGTTCTGGAATCGGATTGTGACTCCCAGAATCGGAATGGATCGTGAGGTGACTAAAGATTCCCACCCCTACTGATCTGGCATAACATTATGGCCACTGACAGGTGAAGTGAATGACCCAAAACATCCCCACAAGTGCTGCAGTTTTAGAGATGCTCTGACCCAGTCGTCAAGCCATCACAATTTGGCCCTTGTCAAACTCATTCAAATCCTTACACTTGCCCATTTTTCCTGCTTCACATCAACAAAATCAACAAAATGTTCACTTGATTATATCCCACCCACTAACAGGTGCCATGATGAAGAGATATGCTGTGTTATTCACTTCACCTTTCAGTGGTTATAATGTTATGTCTGATCGGTGGTATAAACAATCAGGTATAGATAATTAACTTTTAATGTAAATTATTTTACATTTTTCTGTGTTGCTATGTGATTGCTAGCATTCTTGGGGTGTATGTTATGCGGTTGCAAAGGTATATTGGGTGTTTGCTAGCGTGGTGGTATGCGGTTGCCAGGGTATTCTGGGTGGTTGCTAGGGCGTTGCCATGTGGGTTTTTTTTTGGTGACATGTAGACACATAAATACATTTAAAGAAACAATAAGAGACATCAAAAATGGTGTGCAGTGTTGTAGTGTGCAATGACCTGTTTTCTGGAGAGTCCCTCGCCACATTCAATGGAATTCTTCATTGTTTGTCTTAGCTTCATAGCTTCCTTGACTGAGCTATATGCTTTATAATATTTAAGTGCGGTCTGTGGTTTGTGGCACATGAAATGTGTAATGTTCTGTGCCTCTTTTAGGCTTAGATGATTCTGAACCTGTAAAAAAGAAAACAAAGGTAAAGGGTGAAAGATTATGTCTATCTTTAGTCAGATGCATTTACATTGTGACTATGTCATAGATGCAATCGGCAGAAACTGTCTGTAAAGGTGTGAACCAAATGGTCCACACATTTAGAATAACAAAAGAACAGTACTCCTCAGCAACTTATTGCAGAGTCTCCAGCGGGAGGTCCTGACAGTATTTGTTGTTTCTAGCCATTTGTCTTTTGGTATAAAGTTCTGTCTCACAGGCAGACATCTGGGAGAAGCTATGAAGAACTTTTGAAGAAACTAGGAAGAAGCTAGGACCCTTAGAAGGTTTAAGATTGTTTGAAGGATGACCTGCTAACATCGCTGCTGAAGATCTGCTACACTGCTACCTTCAATAAATTCTTCTCCCCACAAGAACTTTGGTCAAGCTTACTTATTTTATTTATTAGATAAATCTAGTACATTGGCGAGCCACCCAAACAACTGCTCAGCCAAATAAAGCAAAATCGAACAAAGTGTGTGGCACTTCAAATGCATAAATGTAAAAAAAAAATAATAGGAATAAAAATAACAATCACCGCATGAAAAGTAAGGATGCCCTGATACCACTTTTTTCAAAACCTCTGCCAAACATTCTAAGCATCAGCAGATACCGATCCAAAACCAGTGGATTTTTATTTATTTATTAATCAGTGTAGAATTTCTATATCTGTTTGTGTGGAAGTGATAACTATTTTATATGTTAAACACAAACTATGAAATACAGACTGCATTATAGAGAAAAACAACCAATTTAAAATATATAGACTGTATATATAATCTATAGCAAAAATTGTATTATAAATTAGGTTTGTGGATAGTTCAGCCCCATGTTATTCTAGAAAAAGCTAGAGTGCACAATAACTTAATACAATCTGAACATTATTTAGTGGGTAACAAATAAAAGGTAAAATGGGTATGGTTGTAAAACTTTGTTTCAGCATCACTAAATGTTTTTTTTTTGTGCAAGTTTGATTTGAGTCAAAAATATGTGGTAATTCTTTCTTAATTACTAGTGTATTCCTTATATTTTCACTGTAGAATACTGTTTAAGGTTCTAAGTCATTCCTGTGGAATTATCTGATAATTATTTATTAATTAATAATGGGTTCCCTGTATTTAAATTTTTCCTGAGTTGCTGCCCTACGTAAATTAATTTACTTAATAGTAATGTGATATATGGTGAGGATGCACACAAACAGTACTGTATATAAAATATCAATATCAATATCGCAAGCCACTTTTGGGGGTGGGGTTCTCCTCCGATGCTCATTTCTTACAGAACAGACTTACAAAACAATTATTCACCACAAAAACAAAAAACCCATTAAAAAAAGAAAAGATAATAGAATAAAAAAATATATATATACTGTATATACTAAAAATTATTTGAAATACATTTATTTCAAGCTAAGTATTCTACAGTTACATTTACATATTTAAAAATACCCTGTAATTGTACTTTATATACTATACTGGTATACTAAACTGGTATACTTATTGGGACCTATTTTAACGATCTAAGTGCATGGTCTAAAGCTCACGGCGCAGGTGCACTCAGGGCGTGTCCAAATGCACTTTTGCTAGTTTAACGACGGGAAAATGGTCGGCGCGCATGGTCAAAACCGGTTGTCCCTATTCTCTTAATAAGTAAGGCATAATGTGCAATAAACCAATCAGAGTCTCATCTTCCATTCCCTTTAAGAGCGAGTTGTGCCCGCGCCATATGGAGGATTCGCATCTCCGGATAGAAAACAGATCTGCTCATGCACGAGCAAATAGGTGGCCTAATTCTAATACACACAATGACTATCCATCATTGCATTTTTATATTTATGTAGCCTACACAATAATATTCTTTTACACTGTAATCCTTTAGTTTTTAATATTTTACATGTTTGTGTCCTGCTGCGCATCCCTGTGTGCTGCTGCGTGTCCCTGTGTGTAATAAGCAAAGTGAACGCGCGTTGTGGACCCGTCCAGAGGCGCATTTTCTACTAACGTGCTCTTTAAATAACAAAAAAATATTGCGCCATTGACTTTAGACTAGGTTTGAGTTGGTCTATGGCAGTCTATTTTCAGTTCCTCAAAATAGCAACGCACCAACAATGCGTCTGAACACACCTCTTTTTTAGACCAGCACGCCCATGGGCGCACAAATGTGTGCAAATGCATTTGCTATTTAAACAACTTATCAAAAACATGTGTATGAGTGTATGATAGGGCCCAAAGTCTGCTAAATTGGAACAACTAATTATGTACTTAAAGCACTTTGTGTAAAAGGTGGGTTGAGGACCTATTAAAGTTAAACTTAAGTATATTTGATTGTGCTAAAGTGGAACTATTGCTACTACTTCAGGTTCACTTTAAATATCTTGCATTTAAAGACTGGTATTATTCAAAAATCACAAGTCTTATCAATAGTGTATAACTGTTCATTAGTAGTTACGTCATAGTTATTTTTCGTGAACCTTAACTAGTAGATAATTTATAGTAGTTCTTCAGCAGTTATGACAGAATTCATTAGTTATTGATTAGCTAACTATTACTTACGAAGAATTACCTTTTAGTTCTTCAATAATTAGTTACTATTGGCAGCTGATATAAATAATTGTGATTAATCAATTCATTGTAATTATTTCTATACATTTACCTTTTGAGCATTTTTTTTTTCTCTTTGTTACAAAATCAAAAGGTTCATAACTCATTTTATGTCATATTATTATTAGTAGTACTGCACTTGCTATGGCTGGAAGGGAAAGACCCCGGCTGAGGCCCCAAGATTAAAAAGGCGCATCTAGTCAGTAAAGCCGGTTCTGTGGTTAGTAGTTAATCTCCTTCACGTGCTTTCAGATGGAGTGGCATTTACTACACAGAGCCGTAGTTCACTGACAAGCTACTCAATATCAAGTTCATAATCGCAGATGAATCACATTCGATTATGAACGCAATATTGCGTAGCTTGTCAGTGAACTACGGTTATTACAATTAATTTAATTTAATACAATTAATTTAATACTCCGTGTATTAAATACCACTCCATCTGAAAGCACGTGATGGAGATTTACTACTAATCACAGAACCGGCTTTACTGACTAGATGTGCATGATCATTGCATTGAATTATTTGCATATAAAAAACTGTTTTTATCTAGTTATGTTGGCTTGGCACTGTTATGCTGTTTAAATTTCTTATTATTGAGGAGCCGAATGACTCGATCAATTTCACTTTTACATCAGTTAAAAATACAAATAAATACATACATTTCATTCACACTGACAAGCTACACCAACATATCTGATTATTACCGGGTCAGGGTTCATTAATAAATGACTGTCTGGCCAGAGAACAGTGTGGAAGACGAGAACTCTCACCGCACCGATCAACGAGTGCAGTCCGAACGTGCTCACAACAACAGCATTTCTACTTCTTTTAGAGCCTTTTAGATTAAAATATTCCAGTGATTGCATACAATACACACATTAGAACACAACAGCTAAATTCAGGTGTTTGTCAGCTGTTTTAGTTTGAAACTGAAGTCAGTCTGTGTCAATTGCTCCCGGGTCGCGGAGATCACGAGCTCACTGCAGCGTCATCATTAAAGTTCTTTATTTGCTCGTCTAAAGCCTTCTGAAACACTCCAGCAAATTTACAGAATACAATTATAAGAACATATTAAGTTCAGTGCATGTGAGCTTTATTTATGTTTCACTGACATACGCCTCGCGTTGCGCCGGGCTCAGCAGTCGAAGAGACAAAAAGGCTACACACAGAACACATAATTGAAATGTCTCGGTAACACTTTACAATAACAGTACGTGAATCATCATGTACTAATTCCCGAATTAATAATTACTTGACTATGAACTAATGATGAATTAAGACATGTATTAATCAAGAACTAATGAAGAACTAACTTAACTACGACATGAGTCATATGAACTACTGCATGAATAACACTACCTTAATTACATGTTAGTTCCTGCATGTTAGTTAATGAATTAATTAACACTTTGGTGTAAACTAAATCAAACATGCTCTAGATGTACGAAAATGGCACAATGTAAAATAGTTTATAAATTTGCCACCTGCAGCTGTCACAAACATCAGTGGATTTATTGCAATATTTATGTTTAACCTACCTCATCCAACGCAAAATGCATTCATAATTAAAAACAATTTCATCTCATCCTGTTTTGAGTGATTCCACTGCCGCCATCTTAGAAAAAGGCATTCATTAAGCAGATGCAATTTTCCAAATTAAAATCAGTGATGATGGTTATCACTTTGGTTGTTATGGGTTGGTTTAATGTCTTTATATCATAATAATGCACTGCAGTCAGATGTTTGTCTTGTGTTCTTGCTCTTCTTTTGGGCCACTATTGCCCCTTCAAAATGTCAACTTTCCTCCTACCGTTCAGTTCCTTCTTCATCCAAATGCAGCCACTGGACGTCTGCTCTTCCACTTCTTTACAAACGACCGAAAAGCACCAAATATCCGATTTAGATGATCTGAATACGTATAGAATGTGTAATTGATAACTTTTTTAAGATGTGCCCTTCCAAGACAAGTCATGACATAATGATACATTAACAAGACATGAATTCATGTTAATTAGTAAGTAATTAATGAGGAGTTAGTAATAATGTGCCCCCCCATGTAAAGTCATGACATTATGATACATTAACAAGACATGAATTCATGTTAATTAGTAAGTAATTAATGAGTTAGTAATAATGTGCCCCCCCATGTAAAGTCATGACATAATGATACATTAACAAGACATGAATTCATGTTAATTAGTAAGTAATTAATGAGGAGTTAGTAATAATGTGCCCCCCCATGTAAAGTCATGACATTATGATACATTAACAAGACATGAATTCATGTTAATTAATAAGTAATTAATGAGGAGTTAGTAATAATGTGCCCCCCATGTAAAGTCATGACATTATGATACATTAACAAGACATGAATTCATGTTAATTAATGAGGAGTTAGTAATAATGTGCCCCCCCATGTAAAGTCATGACATTGATACATTAACAAGACATGAATTCATGTTAATTAATAAGTAATTAATGAGGAGTTAGTAATAATGTGCCCCCCCATGTAAAGTCATGACATTATGATACATTAACAAGACATGAATTCATGTTAATTAATAAGTAATAAATGAGGAGTTAGTAATAATGTGCCCCCCCATGTAAAGTCATGACATTATGATACATTAACAAGACATGAATTCATGTTAATTAATAAGTAATTAATGAGGATACAACATGGAGGTTATAACAATATATAATTTGCTGCAGTCTACTTTAAATTAATTGTTTAAAAATCTGTTTGAGCAAATCATTCAGTGACTCACTCAAAAGACTTCATTTGTTTCATTACTGAATTTTGTAAATGAATGATTCAATGACTATTTTTTTTTACTTGTCACCACCTACTGGTGTAATGATGTCATTGATAGTCTTCTTTGTTTGCTTTGTTTGAATGATCAAGTTACATTCAAAAGGTGATTAGCTCTGTTGTACTGTACGGTATCTCTACTGTAATCACTACTGTAGACATCAGTGTTTATATCTGAGCTATAAACTTTTATCCCAGTACGTCTATACAGAAATAATGATATTGCTGAGGGTTAGAATTATTTTTTGTAAATTTTAATGGTTATGAAATTATTTTACAGCAATTTCTAATTTATATATTTTTATTATTGTTTTAAAGACACTTTTTTTCACCCTCACCCCCCCCCCCCCCCCCCAAAAAAATACAAATTTTAAATGTGAAGATATAAAAAGAAAAGCATCTAAAAAAAAATCTAAATGGCCAGATAAAATAAAAATACAAAAGTAAATAAAAACAAAATTAAATTAATTTATTTTGTTATGCTGCATTTGCACCATTAAGGCTTAATATTTTGCTTGGTTGTTAAAAGTAAAAGGGGGAAGCTTTGCGCATGAAACAAAAACTGCATTAAATAAAAGATTTAATAAAAGCTTCTTCCTGCTTGTTGCTTTGGCAATGGGCAGAACATCTGCATAAGAAGTAAACGCATTGGCTTTTGATTTTTGAAAAATTATATATATATATATATATTTTTTTTTTTTTATACAATTTAGTAATTCTTAGTCCAGGTAAAATACTTTTGTCTGCATAACCATATTTTGCCATTTATCACCGTCACAGGATGTGCAGACATAAAAGTCATCGAGGCAAGAAAACCAGCCGATCAGTGCGAGTAGGGTCTCTCTTTGAGAGATCAAAACTCAGCTTGTCATCTTGACTAATATTCATTTACAGGTGAGTCTGTTGTCAGACAGCAGAGAATGAATAGTAAAATGTTACAATGCATTTAAAAGTTTTTTGATTGTTTTAATTTTGACAACTCTTTTCCTATTTTGAGTCGCCATTGTGTACTTCACAGGTTCGCTCAGGGACTGCGGATCAGACAAATTGATATGATGCAAGATGGCATTGCAAAAAGTTCCAGAACACTCTCTAAGATGGCAAGTATCATGAGAAAAGTGTGCCACTGTGCCATAAAACGATTCAGAAGAAGACATGGACAGATGATTGGAAGTGCTCAAGAATTTGCCGTTCTTGATGAAAGCAACTTCCGTCATAAACGAAAGGTGAATTAATAACCTATAAGGCAAATTACTCTAATCTGGTGATTGTGTGAATTGGCCTTTAGTAAATATGTGGAAATGCAGATAATAAAAAAAAAAGATCATAATAGCATAAAACCTGATGATCAAATGTTACTTGATTACAAACTTGCGTACTATTTCTAGTAACATAGTAATAATGTAGAACCTGAAATATTTCAGAAGCAATTTTCCCTAAGATTTGTTCAAAAAGACAAATGTTTGTTTACAGTTTTAACCCCTTAAGTCCCCCCCCCCCCCCCTTTTCACATAGAGATGAACATGTACTATCCAAACTTAAAGGTTTAGTTCACTTTCAAATGAAAATTACCCCAAGCTTTACTCACCCTCAAGCCATCCTAGGCGTATATGACTTTCTTCTTTCTGATGAAAACAATCGAGGCTTTATAATGGCAGTGAGCGGGACCAATGAGAATGAGCTCAAGAAAGTTCATACTTGTTGGTCTGGCTCACTGCCATTATAAAGCTCCCCCAGATTTTCCTTTAATTTGTCACTCATCTGTATGTGTAAACATGTTAAATGAATATAATTATAATACTGTAGTATTTCTTCTTTTAATTACATATTTAACTTTTACAGTATGGACGAGGGAGAGCATCAACAACATGGAGGCGAACAAAATGGGTGTTTGGCATACTAGGTGTGAAGGATAAATGTAGACACCCAATCTTGCGGCTTGTGAAAAGAAGATCAAGACCTCACCTCATCCCCATAGTTGTGAAACATGTGCGTCCAGGCACTACCATTATTTCAGATGAGTGGAGGGCCTACCGGGGGGCTTTGGCAAATATGGGCTACAAACATTTTACAGTGAACCATTCCCAGTGGTTTGTAGACCCACACAGTGGAGCTCACTCACAACACATTGAAAGAGCTTGGCTGACATACAAAACAAGTGTATGGAGACTAAGAGGGAATAGGACAGAGAAGATGCTGAAAGAACACCTCTCCCTCATAGAGTGGACTCATTGGCTTGGTGAAAAAAATAAACGGGGACCACTTGGGCGCCTAATAAAAGACATTCGCCATCAATTTCCTGTTTAGAGGACAACACACTAAACATTTGATTGTGTTTTATTTAAGTAAAATACAGGTTAAAATACAAGTTAACTTAGCCCCTTGATTTAAGGTGTACTGATATTTAAAAAGTTTGTTAAATAAAAGTTGTTTTACCTTTTAATTTCTGTGTTTTTTTTAAGTGCTGGTGAATATGTATCTTAAAAGTAATCATTTTGGACATACTGGTGCAAAATAAGAATCTACTTGGTGGATGTTAATTGGTATTTTAGATAATGACGTAATGACTTGACTTACTAACTCCTCATTAATTACTTATTAATTAACATGAATTCATGTCTTGTTAATGTATCATAATGTCATGACTTTACATGGGGGGGGCACATTATTACTAACTCCTCATTAACTCCTCATTAATTAACATGAATTCATGTCTTGTTAATGTATCATTATGTCATGACTTTACATGGGGGGGCACATTATTACTAACTCCTCATTAATTACTTACTAATTAACATGAATTCATGTCTTGTTAATGTATCATTATGTCATGACTTTACATGGGGGGGCACATTATTACTAACTCCTCATTAATTACTTACTAATTAACATGAATTCATGTCTTGTTAATGTATCATTATGTCATGACTTGTCTTGGAAGGGCACATCTTAAAAAAGTTATCAATTACACATTCTATACGTATTCAGATCATCTAAATCGGATATTTGGTGCTTTTCGGTCGTTTGTAAAGAAGTGGAAGAGCAGACGTCCAGTGGCTGCATTTGGATGAAGAAGGAACTGAACGGTAGGAGGAAAGTTGACATTTTGAAGGGGCAATAGTGGCCCAAAAGAAGAGCAAGAACACAAGACAAACATCTGACTGCAGTGCATTATTATGATATAAAGACATTAAACCAACCCATAACAACCAAAGTGATAACCATCATCACTGATTTTAATTTGGAAAATTGCATCTGCTTAATGAATGCCTTTTTCTAAGATGGCGGCAGTGGAATCACTCAAAACAGGATGAGATGAAATTGTTTTTAATTATGAATGCATTTTGCGTTGGATGAGGTAGGTTAAACATAAATATTGCAATAAATCCACTGATGTTTGTGACAGCTGCAGGTGGCAAATTTATAAACAATTTTACATTGTGCCATTTTCGTACATCTAGAGCATGTTTGATTTAGTTTACACCAAAGTGTTAATTAATTCATTAACTAACATGCAGGAACTAACATGTAATTAAGGTAGTGTTATTCATGCAGTAGTTCATATGACTCATGTCGTAGTTAAGTTAGTTCTTCATTAGTTCTTGATTAATACATGTCTTAACTCATCATTAGTTCATAGTCAAGTAATTATTAATTTGCGAATTAGTACATGATGATTCACGTACTGTTATTGTAAAGTGTTACCAATGTCTCTTACAGCCTTTTACATTAAACACTCCAGCGAATCAACACAATACACTTAGAAGATATTGAAGAGGTCAAATAAGTGCTTATGAGTGCTTGTGAGATATTCTGTCTGTGTTTGCAGAGCAACGCGTCTCGATCGCTCCCGGAGCGCGTTGATTCTGACTTCTCAGCGCTAGAATGGACAATCACATACATGATTATTTCAAAATACATGATAGCTTGGCTATCATCGAAAACAGACATTTATGTCTCACGTAAACATTTCGGAGGTGGATGGATTTGAACATTAAAGCGACCGCATTTACCACCTGCTTTCTGTCTCCATAAAAACAGAAAATAATTTGTTTGTCTTGGCTTCTTTTATTTATTCATTTATTTATTTATTGCTCTAACAAGAATCAATATTTAATGAAAACTATTCTGTTATTTTAGGATTCTTCCATTTCTGCAAAATAGCAAGTGTCTATAGAAAATATTATGAAGACAATAACTTGTACTTTTTTCAACATTATATTGTTTATATCTTATAATTGTTAAATAACCATTTAACAAGTCACATAATAATCAATCATTACTGCTTAAAATTACAATATTATATTATAAGTAAACTAATCATTAAACATTTGTAATCATTCAAAAAATATTGGTCATTTAATCTTAAAATATACAAGTCACTATTAATACAGAAGAAAGCCGATCACATAAAAATAAAAAACAAAATTGAGGAGGCAGTCTGTCACAGAGCTGCCCTCTGTTCTCTCTGCCTAGCCCCTTTTGGTATTAAGACATGAACACATACTTGGGTTTTAAAAACTCTTTATCAGCGAGGGGGAGCGATGGATTATATACACACACGCACACATATTTACACACCTGCAATTAGACCGTTGTGTTCAGACTGACCACCTAAACACTAAAACTGTTGGACATTTAAGTTTTTCTTAGAAACTGTTTGCTACTACCTGGATCAGCATATATAGTGGCGGCCATCTTGAACTCAGTAAAAGACCCGAAAGGATTTTTGTCAGCCTTTTTATACCTTTGCTGTGTTGCATCATGGGGAGTGGGAGACACCAAGTATGAGTGGAAAGGGGTGGAAACTGTTTTATGAGTTCTTGCACTTGACTTTCAATAATTATTGCTGAATTTAAGTTAGGGTATATTATGCTATTGATATTGTTGTATTGAAGGAAATGGTGTTATTCGATTTTTAATCTTTTTTATGTGATATTACTTCATATTATTTTCATGTGATATTACAGCTTCTGAGAAATGGTTGAACCCATGAGTCTCATGGGTATTCTCACATAATGAAGCAGTCCGGGAGTCTTTGGACTGGTGTGCAGTGAGTGTAGTAGCTATTGAGGAGTACTCTGAATGAATAATTGTAATACCTGAACCAAGGTTAATTTTTGTTGGTTTGTTGGATTTTGTACTTTGAAGTTGAATTTTTGTTGTTGTTTTCTTTAAGGGGTTTTTCCCTATGTAACTTTTTTTCATATTTTTGCACCTGTGAGCACCCTGCACTTTATTGGCTTGGGAAAAACGAAATAATAAGAAAAAGCTGGCATTCAACGTCATCCAATCATTGTTTGAAGAACTTTAGACAGTGCTCCTAGTTGCACGTTGACACAGTCGATACAAATTATTTTGGGGAATTGCTTTGGGAACAATTTAGACTAATATAAAGAAGCCAAACACCTTCCCATCTCTATGACCCAAACATCTGGACTAAACATTTTGGAAAACTCTATTCACCAAACGAACCAACCCTCACCCAAAAACATCTGACCTCTTTACTAAATAACCAGGAATGCACTATAAAGACCAGCTAAATAATTTAGATAAGCCCATAAAAGAAACTTAACTGACAAAGTAGACAAAATCCTAAATCAGAAATCAATGTGGCTTGGATATCTACTGAGATGCTGAAACACAGCAGCCCCAAACTGAAGGATGCTATTCTGAAATTATTCAATCTCTTATTAAAATCAGGACACTTTCCTGAGATACGAAAAAAAAATGATAACCCACATTTTTAAACAAGATGAGAAGTATGATCCAAATAATTATTGAGGCATCACATTGGAAAACTATTCTGTTGCATCATTAGTGACAGATTAGTTCAGTTTATCCAAGAACATAAGATTTTAAACAATTGTCAAATTGGATTTATGCCTAAACAGAGAACATCAAATCACATGGAATTGATGTTAATGGTGCTGAAATACTGCAGCAAAGCGATGATATCTCAGATAATAATCTAGTCTTGTGCAAACTCCATATAGGTAAAACTGTCAATTCTACTGTATGGTAGAACCATCACTTCTACCACAAAAGACTGCTTTGTGAGTAATCTTCCTGATTTATCTAAATTCCTCAGCATATCCAATAGCTCAGAAAAACTTGATGATGTAACAGAAACTATGGACTCTTTCTTTTCTAACATTTTAGATATGGTTGCTCCTTTATGCTTAAAGAAGATTAAGGAAAACAGTTTGACACCGTGGTATAATGAGCACACTCACGCCCATAAGAGAGCAGCCCAGAAAATAGAGCACAGCTGCAGGAAAACAAAACTAGAGGTTTTACCTAGCTAGAGGTATACCCTATCCTACAGAAAAGCATTAAAAACTGCTAGATCTGATTACTTTTACCTTTTAGAAGAAAACAAACTTAACCCCAGGTATTTATTCAATACAGTGGCTAAATTAACGAAAAATACAGCATCAACAGGTGTTGACATTTCCCAACAGCACAGCAGTAATGACTTTATGAACTACTTTACTTCCAAGATTGATACTATTAAAGATAAAATTGTAACCATGCAGCCATTAGCTACATTATCGCATCAGATACAGTATTGCTATAGATCTCATGAGGAACAATTCCACTCATTCTCTACTATAGGAGAGGAAGAATTGTATAAACTTGTTAAATCATCTAAACCAACAACATGTATGTTAGACCCTATTCCATCTAAACTTGTAAAAAAAAGGTGCTTCCAGAAGTCATAGATCCTCTTCTGACTATTATTAATTCGTCATTGTCATTAGGATATGTCCCCAAAACCTTCAAACTGGCTGTTATTAAGCCTCTCATTAAAAAACCACAACTTGACCCCAAATAATTAATTAATTACAGACCGATCTCCAATCTCCCTTTTCCGTCAAATATACTAAAACATGTAGTATCCTCACGATTATATTCCTTCTTAGAGAAAAATGGTATCTGTGAGGATTTCCAGTCAGCATTTATACCATATCATTGTACTGAGACTGCTCTCAGAGTTAATAAGAACCAAATAAGTTTATCTTGGTCTCATCAGACCACAGGACATGGTTCCAGCAATCCATGTCCTTAGTCTGCTTGTCTTCAGCAAACTGTTTGCGGGCTTTCTTGTGCATCATCTTTAGAAGAGGCTTCCTTCTGGGATGACAGCCATGCAGACCAATTTGATGCAGTGTGCGGCGTATGGTCTGAGCACTGACAGGCTGACCCCCCACCCCTTCAACCTCTGCAGCAATGCTGGCAGCACTCATTCGTCTATTTCCTAAACACAACCTCTGGATATGACGCCGAGCACGTGCACTCAAATTCTTTGGTCGACCATGGCGAGGCCTGTTCTGAGTGGAACCTGTCCTGTTAAACCGCTGTATGGTCTTGGCCACCGTGCTGCAGCTCAGTTTCAGGGTCTTGGCAATCTTTTTATAGCCTACGCCAGTGGTTCTCAACTGGTTTGGCCTTGGGACCCACATTTACCCATGGTCATCAAGCCGCGACCCACTTATGCATACACACACACACACACACACATACATATATACAGGTGCTAAAAGTTGAAATAAATCAACTTTTTGATGATATTCTAATTAATTTCCCTAATTCCATTCAAAAAGTGAAACTTGTATAATGTATACATTCATTCCACACAGACTGATATATTTCAAGTGTTTATTTCTTTTAATTTTGATGATTATTACTGACAACTAATGAAAACCCCAAATTCAGTATCTCAGAAAATTGGAATATTACTTAAGACCAATACAAAGAAAGGATTTTTAGAAATATTGGCCAACTGAAAAGTATGAACATGAAAAGTATGAGCATGTACAGCACTCAATACTTAGTTGGGGCTCCTTTTGCCTGAATTACTGCAGCAATGCGGCATGGCATGGAGTCGATCAGTCTGTGGCACTGCTCAGGTGTTATGAGAGCCCAGGTTGCTCTGATAGTGGCCTTCAGCTCTTCTGCATTGTTGGGTCTGGCATATCGCATCTTCCTCTTCACAATACCCCATAGATTTTCTATGGGGTTAAGGTCAGGCGAGTTTGCTGGCCAATTAAGAACAGGAATACCATGGTCCTTAAACCAGGTACTGGTAGCTTTGGCACTGTGTGCAGGTGCCAAGTCCTGTTGGAAAATTAAATCTGCATCTCCATAAAGTTGGTCAGCAGCAGGAAGCATGAAGTGCTCTAAAACTTCCTGGTATATGGCTGTTTTGTGTTTTTCACTGCCACTAGTTCCAGCCAAAATATTACACCAAGCTTGATCTACGTAACGCCTAGAGCTGGGCGGTATGAGCAAAAATTTATATCACGGTATTTTTCTAAATTACACCGGTTTCACGGTATATGACGGTATTAATTTTTTCCATGCAAGACCAGGTGTTAACCACATGTTCTACTTACTGAGGAAAAAATGCAGTAGATTGACTTAGAATGCCATATTTTAGTGTCATGATGAGTGAATATTGTAGAAAAAGTCCACACTAAATACAGGGGTTAAACCAAAAGAAAATATTTTGACTGAAAATATTTCCTCGGCCAAACCCCATTCCACAGCCATACGGCTACATTTACAAACACAGTTTAAGAGCTGTGTTTTTCTTCTTGTAATTAGGAGCACTTGTCCTCCTAATTAAAAACATTTAGGAGTACCTTCTGATCAATAAAAATAAATTCTGATAAAAAAATTAGCCTTCCGAATACGAGGTGACGTTTGACTCCTTAAAGTGACTTACAGGGGTATTTTATTTTTACCTTTGCAATGGCATAATTTTCATCTACTTCAAATTCAAAAATTTATGTTTATAAGCTTTTTAAAATGTATATTTAAAACAATATAATAAGTACAATACGACAAATAAGTTACCAATCATGAAATTAGTATTAATAAAAAATTATTTGTATAATTTGGCACAGAAGAACACAAAAGTGGCTTGTACGTACATTTTCAGACGTTTAATGAGGCTCAGAGGTGGCATGAGTGCAATTACATTCATAGATTCATGTGGACATTAATGTTTTACATATAAATTTGCTTTTAGTGATGCACAATGGCTCAGCTGTTACTTTATTTTGAACTATTTCCGTTGATGAAATAGAACAAAATCATGCAGTACTTGTTTATTGATCTTTTGTATTAAATCAATATATCACATTTGCAAACTCCCCTTATAATTATTAAAAGCTGTCTCCTGATCGCGATCTGTGGGCGCACAGAAATTAAGAGCACATGAGTGAGCTCAAGAATCAAAAGCACGTGCAAATGTGATGCATTCTGTCGGAACCTATGGGAATGAGTATAATTATTATTAATAGCCGCAATCCCGCGCCGAAATTCAAGTTCTGCACGGTGTTCTCTGTTAAGAACCCGACTGTGAATGATGCGAGTTACTATGTTGTTTGCCGAGGCGGGGATGATTTTTGGTGTTCCGCAGAACAACAACAGTGTGCTACATGATTCCTACATGTTTCTTTCCCCTCAGTAATCCCCGATAACGTTTAAATGGTGAACACGGAGCAGTTTATTCCCGTGAGCGGGAATGTAAAACCCGGAGTGGATCCAGAGCGGAGTGATTACAGAACTCTTAGAGTGGAGAGAGGAACGTGCTTTAATCCACTCCAGGCTTTGATCACACCCCCCTCAACAGACTGAATGCACCTTCTCTTTCCTTCATTTAAGACCTATTCAAGCTAAAATCAAGACATTTATAACACTATTTGAGAAATGTAAGCGTATTTACGGTCTTAAAATGATGAAAAGTGAATTTAAGAAGGCGGGAACCCTGCAATTGACGGGAATCCGTCGTATCGACTGAGAACTTTAGTTTGTGAGAGACGCGGGAGCTGATGCAGCGGATGGTGGATATTTGTGGCGGTCAATGTGGATATTGTGGATGACTACTTCTCTCTCATCACATTCTACTCTCTCATCACATTCTACTAGTGCTTCAGTTTCGGAACTTTCACATAGTAACACATACAGCTGTATCCTCGCCAAAATGCAATAGTGAAAAGAGACCCCTCTCTAACAGTGTCGCGTTTTAAACGTTATTTAAATGACACCAGTATTGCGGTATTTTAAAAATTCATATCGTAAGAAAAATAAACACCGGTATTCGGTATGAACCGGTATACCGCCCAGCACTAGTAACGCCTACAATTTGATTTGTATCCGAGAGGGGGATGAATGGAGGACCGCATTTTCCACCACTGGTGGTCACTATGAATACCTGGTTATGCCCTTCGGTCTTGCCAACAGTCCTTCAGTCTTTTAGTCTTTCATGAATGACATCTTCTGTGACATGCTCGACAGATGGGTAATTGTATATATTGATGACATACTGATATACACCAACACTCGGCAGGAACTCATTCGCCACGTCAAGTCAGTGCTGAAATGCCTCCTAAAATACCAACTCTACGCCAAAGCTGAAAAGTGTGAATTCCATCAAACCAGCATCTCATTCCTTGGGTATATTATCAGCCAGGAGGGGGTAGCAATGGACGAGAAGAAGGTCAAGGCAGTTCTAGAATGGCCACAGCCCCAGACAGTCAAAGAATTACAACATTTTCTAGGTTTTGCAAACCTCTACAGGCGATTCATCAGAGATTTCAGCAAGATCGCGCACCATTAACAGCCATGACTAAATGTCACTCCGCTCGATTGATTTCGTCTCCAGAGTCACGCCAGGCATTCGATGAACTTAAAACTCGGTTCACTTTCGCACCCATGCTCCGACATCCAGATCCAGAGCGTGAATTCATTGTTGAGGTCGACGCCTCTAACACAGGGGAAGGCGCAATACTGTCCCAACGTCACAGTTCACCAGCTAAGATGTACCCGTGTGCCTTTTTCTCCCGCAAACTCACAGCCATGGAACAGAACTACGAAGTAGGCAACCGTGAACTCCTTGCAATGAAACTAGCACTTGAAGAGTGGCGACATTGGCTGGAGGGAGCTGCTCACCCATTCATTATTCTCACGGATCACAAAAATCTGAAGTATCTGAGCGATTCCACAGTTTCTGTCCACAAGGGGTGTAATGAACAATATAGATTAAATAATACCCAGTTGTTGTCATTTTTTTATTTTTAGTTCACTATTTTGTTTAAGATAGATGTAAGAAATAATAAAGTTAATTGTATCCCACTAAGCCTTGGCATTATCCTGTAATGAGACTTTATTTTATTTCCCTCCCCAGAAATTGCGGATGTCAGGGTGGGACATTCATTGCATCTGGATTTTTCTTAAGTCATTTATTTCATTTCCTTTAATAAAATCCTGAATTTTGGCACATAACATTTATTTTGGTGTGTCTTCTACAAAATACTACTACTAACACTGAAAGTATAATTCCCTTAATCCACCACGATGCAATGGAAACATTTACTAACGTTCGTTACACCTTCTGTCCAAACAGTTACGAACGTTAAACTATGATCCTAAAGGAAACAGAGATATAATTTTTCCATGTAATTATATCAATAGCAAAACGCTAAAAACATCTTGTGTGGGTTAAATTCTCATATGCGTTGCTACATGATAAATTGTTAATAAATCGGGATAAAACAGGGGCAGAGATTTTCTGTCCAAAAATCATAACGCTCGTACATTTTATTCTGACGCTGAATTTCCATCTCCTAATGTCTCAACGGTTCTCATGTCAGAAATAAGATTGTCTAGGTCACGCATGCTCTGCATGGGAGGAAGAGTTAACAGGATTTCACGGATTTCGACGAATGTGGGTAAGTTTGTGGCTTCTGTCTGTGAGATTACAAATTTTATTTAAATTTGTGACATCAGCTGCGTGACTTCTGCCAACGACATGTCATAAAGACACATTTTTCTGAATTTAGAAGAACATTGATCAGTAAAATGCGTCTTTATGACATGTCGTTGGCAGAAGTCACGCAGCTGATGTCACAAATTCTAACTGAATCTGAATTCAACAGTTTTGAATCTGCTGTTGCTTCTGAACTGCGAAATGCCAGTAAGGGTGATTTAAGAGAAGGTATTTTGAAAATCCTAAAGAATATCTTAGGACCCAAAATAGATTGGTCTAGAATTACTACCTGTGTGCAAAGGAAAGAAGAAACTGTGAGTGAATATACTGAGAGATTTTGTCAGTCAGCTGTAATCTACAGTGGAATTGTTGATGACCCTGAAAGTGTGCTAGATGACAAGGGACCCCTGGTTCGTATCTGGTCAGATGGCCTTGTAGCCGAATACAGAAAAGCTTTACCATTCTTAGATCTAACTTGGTCTAACAGAACTCTCAGAAGTAACCTAGACAGGTTAGCTACATGGGAAAGAGATGCTGATGTCAAGGCAAAAGTAAGAGTAGCAGCAGCTACGTTTAACACAACGAAACAAGACAATAGATGGTCTAAAAGAGAAAGCAAATGCAAATACTGTGGAAAATTAGGACATTGGGAGAAAGAGTGTAGGAAGAAGTTGCAAGATAGTAAAAGAAATGCTATGCATAATTCTGCTCCTTCTCAGCCTGCCCACAACCCTGAAGTAGTTCCGCCAGTGACCACTGAAACTGTAGGACAGCTAGTTCAGGCTCTTCTAAGAGCACAACAAGACCAGGAAAAAAACTAATTGTTGGGGCTGTGAGTAGCTACCTTTCCCCTGTAATCCAACACAATGACCAAATAATTTTTGTGAAAGGTAGCATAAAAGAGAAAGAGATTGATTTTTTTGCTTGATACAGGTGCAGAAATTACAGTAATTCCTACAAAATTGGCACAAGGTTTAAACATCCCATACAAGAAAACCAAACTTTGTTTAACTGGTGTAATAGGTGAAGATTCTGTTTTGTATGAAACTCCGCCCATAGAGGTACAATTTGGCCCAAAAACTCTGACTACAAAATTGCTATGCGCTCCATTAAATACAGGTACAATTTTAGGCATGGATCTTCTGAGACAAATAAATCTAACTTTAGACATGTCCTCAGAATCTACTAGCATAAAAATTTCCTCAGCACAGATTTCTACCAATAATGCAACCCCTCCCGAGTATGCTTTCTTACAGAATCATCCAATTTGGGCTAAAGACAAGAATGATTGTGGGTTGTTGACAGGTGTAGAACCAGTTAAATTGACAGGAACTCCACCTCCGGTCACCAAACAATATCCGATTAATAAGGAAGCTATACAGGGAATCAAACTTATTGTAGAAAATTTGCTGACGCAAGGAGTGCTAGTTAAAACCAACAGTCCATGTAATTCACCCATATGGCCCATCAAGAAATCTAATGGGACATGGAGACTTACAATAGACTACAGAGTAGCCAATAAACATATTGATAAAATCACCCCCCTAGTGGCAGATCCATCTACAATTTGTAATGGCTTACCATTAGATTGTAAGATTTTTTCAGTAATTGATATGTCTAATGGATTCTTTTCTGTACCGTTGCACTCTGACAGCCAGCCATGGTTAGCTTTCACAGTTGACTATTGTTACGATCTCTTCTGAGTCGCAACAAAATAAGGGAGACACCACACGCCACGAACAGTCAATAAGCTAATTTATTAATTGGTATAAGTCAGGACAACATTAAAGGTCAGTATAAGTGGTCATCCGCGTGTCTGCAGATATGTGCGGATGTGTAGCATTGACAAAAGACAACTGTCCAATAATTCGCAACGGAGATGGATCGAAAGGCGGCGATGATCTCCCCTATCCCTCACATCTCATGAGTTCTTCGATAGCCTCTTGACATGAGACCCACGGTACGGAAAGCTCAAACAAAACCAACCCAGTCTCTGCACAAGCTCAGCCACCACCCCCACGCACCCATCTCTGTCCCAGTCTTTTATAGAGCGTCATGATTACATTCAGGTGTGCAACCACTCCCTTCAGCCAATCACCTGCAACTCAGAAATAACGGGTTAATCACTGAAACCGTCACACTATGAACAATACCAGTGGACACGATTGCCACAGGGATTTCAAAACTCCCAAACCATATATCATCAGGCTGTCAGACGTGATTTGTGTGACCCAGAATGTCCGGTAAAACAGTCCACTATGATCCAATATGTCGAAGATATTTTGATTGCCTCAACAGATCATGAGGTACATCAAACTGAATTGGCATCATTGTTGGACTATTTGCATAAAAAAGGACACAAATGCAGCTTTCACAAAGCTCAAATCGCTAAAAAGCAAGTCACATTTCTGGGTCAAACAATTGGTGCAGGAAATAGATCCATTACACAGGATCGAGCGGCTTCAGTCAAAGCCATACCTCCGCCTAATACCATTAAAACACTCCGCTCATTTTTAGGAACAACAGGACTAACATATGATTTGTTGAAAGGCCATGGTAAAGATTCAGATACTGTTTGTATGGAAGAACTTCATCTCAAAGCTTTTAATGATTTGAAGAGAGCACTATGTCAAGCACCAGCATTAGGAATTGCCCAATCTGATAGACCCTTTGTGGTTTATGTCCATGAACACTTAGGCTTTATGACTGCATGTCTAATGCAAGATCATGGGGGCAGCTTACGCCCAATTCATTACTATTCCGGTAAACTTGACATAGTCGCTCAAGGTATGGGCCCATGCCTCAGAGCAGTACAGGCAGTTCATCTAGCGCTTCAGGCTTCATCAGGAATGGTGTTAGGTCAGACTGTAAACGTAAAATGCCCTCACGCAGTGTCCGCACTAATGAATCAAGCAAAAGTCACTTCTGTCACCTCCTCCCGTTGGGGAAATTGGTTAGCAACTCTCACAGCCCCGAATATTGTTATACACATGCACCAGTCACGAACCCATCCTCATGTATGATGTCTGCAATGACTGAATTTGTGTTAGAGGATGAAGGCGAAATGACTCATGATTGTGTTACGCTTACATATGCAGCGACAAGTGAAATAGCAGAAACTCCCATAGAGAACGCAGAATTGGAGTTGTTTGTTGATGGTTCAGCTCAAGTTATTGAAGGTAACAGACGAGCAGGATATGCAGTAACTTCCACCACTGAAGTAGTTGCTTCAGGTCGTCTTCCAGATCATTTTTCAGCTCAAGCTGCAGAACTAGTAGCCTTAACTAGAGCATGCACCCTAGCTTCAGGATCGGTTGCAAATATCTACACAGATTCCAGGTATGCTTTTAGGGTAATTCATGATTTTGGTGTCATTTGGCAAACCAGAAAATTTCTAACTTCTGCTGGATCCCCCATTAAGCATGCTGGATTAGTGAAAGATTTAATGTTTGCCATGAAACTCCCAAAGAAATTAGCGGTGATCAAAGTGAAAGCACATCTCACAACTAATACTACGGAAGCTAAAGGTAATGCTCTTGCTGATGTAGCGGCTAAACAGGCTTGTTTCTATGCAACTGTACAAGTGTGTTCAGGTAGTACAGCACAGAAGACAATTCTACCTCCTGAATCAATCGTTGATCTGTATAAAGACGTTTCTCTATATGAAGCATGGACATGGTTAGACAAAGGAGCCACTGTGGATTCATCCGGCTGCTGGACCAAAGGGGGAAAGTATGTTGCTCCCGAATCACTGTTGCCATATTTGGCTCAACAAATACACAGTTTGGGTCATAGTGGTCCAGCAACAATGAATCACAGGTTCTCAAATCAATGGTGGAATCCAAAATTCAGAAACGCAGCCACTGAAACAGTCAAGAGATGTGTTACATGTCAGAAAAATAATGATGTACCAGCAGCCACTACACCAGCAGCACATACCCCAGCTCCACCAGGGCCATTTCGTCACCTGCAAGTTGATTACATATCGTTGCCCCCTTGTAAAGGAAAAACTGACGTTTTGGTAGTAATAGACAAGTTCTCAAGATGGGTAGAAGCTTATCCAACAGGGCGTGCTACAGCTGCACATACTGCTAAATGTCTTGTCGCTGATTTCATTCCCAGATGGGGATTACCAGATTGCATTGACTCAGATCAAGGTACCCACTTCACAGGACAGGTAGTCAAGGAAGTGTCTAGAATGTTGAAGATTAAGTGGAACCTTCACTGTCCCTATAGGCCACAAGCATCAGGACAGGTTGAACGATCAAACAGAACAATCAAAACCAGGCTAAGCAAAATGCATCAGGAAGGAGTACCATGGGTTGAAGCACTGTATAGTACTGTATAGTACTGTGTAGTATGAGAGCATCACCTAACAGATCAGTAGGACTGAGCCCTCATGAGATTATTACTGGACGCCCAATGCAGATGCCAGGTGTGATTGATCTTAGAAATGCTGATGTGCACATTGCTTCAGATGCCCTGATCGCTTACTGTGAAAACCTCACAAAGGCAGTGCAGAGGGCCAAAGAGAGAGTTGAGTCGTGTTGGCAGACTCCACCAGAAGGTGGACACACAATCGTCCCAGGTCAATGGGTCATGATAAAGGCGTTCAGAAACAAGCCATTAGAGCCTAAGTGGTACGGACCACATCAAGTGATGTTGATTACAGCTGCTGCAGTATTGTGTCAGGGAAGGAAAACTTGGACTCATGTGTCACACTGTAAAGTTGTTCCTCCCCCTGCAGGGATAGGATAGGACAGACACAAGAACCAGTGAGGAGCCCAGGGAAGAACCGAAAGCAACAGGCTTCGGGGGCCAACCCTGCGGTGAAGATTTCCTCATAGGCCTTTCCCATCCAATAGTCCATCCTTTCCTCACTGTTCTTTAGGTGTCGCAGGAATTGAGAAATAGGGAAAGAAGGAACAACAATAGCAGACTATATTTGAACAGAGGATACAACCCTAATGTTTGCAGACTCTACAACAAATACTGCGTTGTTCTCTTTTGTTTTGTTTCTTTCTTCCTCTGTGCAGATACCACTTGATGGCTGTCCTGAGATCCATATGCACCGCTCTTCTCACCTGCGGATGAAGCCACAACCTCTAGAAAACAACTAGACCCATTGCTGAGCCAACTATCACACAAGAAAGAGAAAAGAAAGAAGAAGAAAAAAAAAAATACACAACGCAGAGACTCACATACGGGAACTTCAGTCATCCATCAACATGATCAAGATTTTCGAACAAAATCCAACAGAGAACTTGAACAAAATCCAACAAGACATTCTTGGTCTTTCAGCAAAATTACACCAGATGACTGAAGATAATTCTTCATGGTTCGGAAACTTGTTAGGTAAACCCTGGCTGTGGATCAAGGAAATAGCAATTCTGCTGTTGTTTCTCCTTCTTGCGTACTATCTATGCATCCACAGTATCAAGTGTTTCTTTCAGCAAATGACTCCCGCCTCTCACAAGGAAATGACAGTTCCAACCAGAAAAGATTATTACCCGTAAGAACTTCACGGACCCTAATTGCATGTTTTGTTTCTGTGTCAGCATGCAATTACATATAAGCAACACAGAACATGTACTATGTGCCTGTAACGATTACAAGTTACAGGAGGAGAGCATAAAGAGACAGGGCAACTAGAATTGAGTTCAGAATTAAAATATACAGTTTATAGTTTATTTATATAAAAGGTATATTTGTGTGTAAAGTTGGGTATCATTACTATTCCCGGTCCCGCCCACTCCCAATTAAATTTTTTCCTCTCCCGTCCCAATCACGTGATTCCCGTGACCCGTGGGATTCCCGAAAAAATGTCAGCCTCTAGTCCCGAGTACGCTCCAGGCCAATGGGTGTGGCTCTCAACAAAAGATCTTCGTCTTCGACTCCCATGTAGAAAGCTCAGTCCCAGGTATGTTGGTCCCTTCAAAATTTCTAGACAAATATCTCCAGTATCATTTCGTGTGGAATTGCCTTCTAATTATTGTATTTCTCCCACATTCCATGTATCACTTCTGAAACCCGCTGGTGGTCCGAGAGGAGAGACGGAGGAGGGAGCCCAACCGCAGACCCCCCTGCCTTTCCTGGTTGACGGCGAGGAGGCGTACAGAGTAGAGGCTGACATTTTTTCGGGAATCCTGCGGGATGGGAAACAAAATCGCCACGAATCACGGGATTGGGACGGGACAGGAAAAAATTCAAGCGGGAGTGGGCAGGACCGGGAATTGTAATGATACCCAACTTTATACACAAATTTATCTTTTATATATTTATTCATATAAAATATAATATATCCCGTGATTCCCGTGAACTCACGTTTTCTTGTATGCTCTCAGCATAGCAATGAAACGATGCGCTTTAAAGCAAACAGGAAGCGCTTTATGTCTCTGTGAACTTGAGCGAGAAACTTAAAAACTCTGTCTTTGAAAAATATATCTATAAAGAGTGAAATGTCTACTTTCAAATGAAAAAAAAAATTCAAATAGAAAATGGCATGGATGATTATTATTATTTACATGAAATTGAATGTGTGCAGTGTACACTGTGCATAAGCTGGCTTTCAGTTAAATATAATAACAAAAAAATACATTTTGAATTTTTATTCAACTAAGGTGGGCACACTGTGATCTGTACAATAGTTTTACTGTAACTGACCGATTTCGGCAAAAAAAACACAACACAACACGGGAGTGGGAGGTAATGGAGTCATTCTTTATCCGGGAGTCGAACGGGATGGGATTCTCCCCCACTTTTTTCGTGGGATTGGGACGGGACGAGATTTTTTTTGTGGGAGTGGGACGGGAGAGGTTTAAAAATCCACTCCTGTGTCACCCTCTAGTACAGAGTGCATGAGTTGCTAGACTCCAGATTCCGGGGCGGTACCCTCCAGTATCTGGTCGACTGGGAGGGGTTCGGTCCGGAGGAGCGATCCTGGGTCAACGCAGGAGATATCCTAGACCCTACACTCACTGAGGAGTTTCACAGGATGCATCTGGAGAAACCGGCCCCTTGACCCCAGGGGAGACCTGGTATTCAGATACTGAATTGGTGGGTTTTTGTTAAATGTGAGCCAAAATCATCACAATTAAAAGAACCAAAGACTTAAATTACTTCAGTCTGTGTGCATTGAATTTATTTAATACACGAGTTTCACAATTTGAGTTGAATTCCTGAAATAAATGAACTTTTCCATGACATTCTAATTTATTGAGATGCACCTGTATGTACAATATGGCCATGTATTTATTTTTCCCCCTCTTATTTATTTATCTATATGCCTATATAACTTGTTTATTGTTTACCGCTTTGGAAGCATTGTGCCAAATCCTGTAAAAATATCCTACACGCCCACCAGCACTCAACAAATAATGCATGCAGGGCAGAATTAGGCAAATACAGAAAAGGGCAATCAAAAATTCTGGAAGTATTTGCTCAGCGACCCCGATTCATACCTTTAAAAGCCCTGTAATACCAAAATCTGAGCAATGGAAGCAATCCCCTCTCTCAGGTGGTCCAGAGCTTCAGTCCTGATGTTTCACTAACATTGACTGACCCCATCACACTGATGCACTGGACCAAAGCAATACTGCCAAGCAAATTCAATTTAACCAAATTACAAATGAAACAAAATTACATTAAACATTGGGAAGCTCAAACACAAAAACAAAGTAAAATGCAATGTTATTTGGCACTAAAAAGGCAGTTCAATATGGCAGACTATCCATACAAAGTAACAGATAAAAAACTGAGAGCCACCTTGTCCAGGTACAGACTCAGTGGACACAAGCTTGCAATTGACCTATCGGTAAGCCCACCCCCCTTAGCTACTGTTGCTCACTCGGACAAACAAATGGAGTTGCTCACTGTCTTACACTGTCAGCTGTCAGTGAAAACGGACTTTTCCGAGGTGTTTCTGATAAATTTGGGACACAGATGGACCTTCAAGTGGGACTAACAGTTATCATGGAGGGATACATAAAAGATATTAAAATAAATATGCAAAAACACAGATCACAATGCAAACAGAAGAATTATGTTACCTTCGTCACGATCGCAAAGACAACATCCTGGATCAACGGTTCATAGACTGCAGAGTAAGATTAAATTAATTTACATTTAACCAGATTAATATGGAGAGGCACTCTAGTATAGACCTTCGTTTATGTGTTTTTGACTTTCACTGCACGGTACATGATGTGATAACAGTTTGCTATTTAAGTTTATACATTAGCATGGATTCACTAACTTAACACTAACGTTAGCTAGTTTTAGCCAGAGCTACCTTGCTGAAGCACAAGATGATGTAAACGTTCTGCTTGAGCAGATGAAAAGTGTAACTTAATGAGGGTATGACAACCAGAAAATGTACATGTTCATCAACATTTTTCTCTGTTTTGGTTGGGTTTAGGAAATGGAATAAAATAAATTACATTGCCTATCCTCTCACAATAACTGGAATTAGTGTTACAAGTACCTGTCACAACATGAGGGACAATGAGTGAACGCTCCAGTCCATCTCCTGCACACTTAACTAATGCTCTTTTTTTATTTTAGCGTATTACTTGCTGTTTACTGTATTACTTTCATTTACTTCTACTTGTGTACCTGTTATATTTTATACTTCAATTACTGTTATTTTCTTTATATTATTTTGAACTGTTTTTGATTGTATGCAGTAACGCTGCATTGCTTTGGCAATACGAATGTACAAATATTTGTCATGCCAATAAAGCACCTAAACTGTGAAACAGAGTGTGTGTGTGTGAGTGTGAGTTGAGAGAGAGAGAGAGAGTGACAGAGTTAGTGTGAGTGTGAGAGAGAGAGAGAGTGTGTGTGTGTGTGTGCACTTGTTTATGCTACATTGAGAGGACCAAATGTCCCCTTAAGTATAGTAAAACCTGAAAATTTTTGACATTGTGTGGGGTCCGGCCTGTGATCCCCACGAGGGAAAAAAAAAAATATATATATATATATACTATATGGTGTTTATCTGAAAGTGTAACAATGCAAACAAGTTTTCTGTAAGGGGTAGGATTGGGTTAGGGGATAAAAAATGGTGTTTGGTCAGTATAAAACAGGGATGGGAAGATTCCCCGATTCGCTCGGTGCATCGGCAAAAAAAGTTAGCGATGCGATGCATCGGTTTAAAAAGTGTGCATCAGATACAAGTTGGCATTTGTATCGCGATGCATCGTTTCTAACATATTTGTATCGGTAAATTTTTATTTATTTATATATAATTACTAGTGGATGCGTTACACTTTTATTGTTTAGAAAGTGACCAATAATCTGTATGTTATATGTAGATTGATTTCTCCACTCGAAACTGTTTCTCAAGCGCGTTCTCTCATCACCGCTGCGCGTGTGTGATGTGGCACTCATGTTTCAACTCAAAGAAAAACCCAGAGCAAACTGTTTTGGAAGATCTTTATTTTGTTAGTTTACTCACATGGCAGTCACATGAAAGGTGTACATTCCATGGTGACTGTTATCAGAGTGAAATATTCAAGATGAAGTTGGACAAACAATGTTTCTATATTAATGTTCATGTCTTTTTGTCTTACCGGTTCCTGGAGCTGCCTAATAGGAGTGGCCCGCAAACAGGAAGCCGACTATATGTTACCCTGAAGGGGAGGAGTTGTTCTATTAAGAATGTTTAGGCCTAAATTTCATGAATGGTTATAGGTTTACTGCTTTTCAAGGTAATAATAGAACTTGTTAGAGGTGATGATTATTAAAGTGCTCTCTGTAAGCTTATAAATCCTCTGTATGTAACTTGTATAATGTACAGTTAGTAACGGATGAGGGGTTACGATTGGTCAGTTTGAAAATGAAGAAGGAGATTAAAACTATAATAGAACAGAGAAATGTTTGTTGGATCAGTAGCCAACTGTGCATCCTATTTTTGTGAAATGAGTTGTATTTTGAACAGTTTCTTTTGTTAGTGTTTTTTTTCCTTGGGTAAAGTCTTTATTTACAATGGACATTTTGCTACGGTCCTTGTTACACCTTTTTGGAACTTGTGACACATGGAATAATTTTTTTTTTCATGGACATTTCTGGAGTTTTTGCCTTTTTTGCTGTTTGTTTAGCCACTGCACCGACCATTTTACCACAGCGTGAATATGACGAATCACAACACCACAGAGACCCGAGGAAATGGGGGATTTAAAGTCCAAAACCTGACTTATCAGTCCAGTAACCTAACAAATCAATCGGGGCTAAAGCGGTTATAAACGATAATGTAAGTTCACACAATCTAACTAATTTGTGCATGCTTATTCTTCAGCAGCCCTTAATGTCGATCATGATCAAAATGATCCACCATAACAAACAGCGAATATATTTGTGCTGTTTAATGCATTTGAGATGTTTTGTTTTCCTCATTGCATAACTGACATGTCACAAGTATATTTTTCATTTGTAAATGTTAGAAACTAATGCAAATATATCCATTTTGCTGTCAGGAGTGGGCTTACGCAAGTGGACGAGCGTGCTCTCTAAACAGACGGCGCGTAATAAATCTGTCAAAAATGCTTTTTATGATAGTAACTGTAAAGGGACTATTGTAATGGGTAAATAAAATGTAAGCTTAATACAGTCCTAATTACTAAGCTCTGATGAGTTAATGTATATTTCTTATAGCTGTTAAAATGTATTTTTAATTTAGTGATTTTAACTTTTAGTTTAGTGACTTAATGCTTTAAAGAGCAATGTTAGATTGTAATGTTCTAATGCTATCTGTTCTAACTATAAACTGTACAGCTGTTATAAAACCAGAGAGAAAGGATGCATGGCTATGGTAGCATGTGAGAGAGTCAGTGGTAATATTGCATTCCTATTGGTCGGTGAGCTCAGCTTAGCCTGACAGTTTGCCTGCCCTGACCAGGTTAGCTTTCCAGCATAAGTAGCCACAGTGACTGAGGTTGATCTTTGTTAAATTTGCATTGCATCGAATCGCATTGTGTTGAATCGAATCGAAATCGAATCGCACTGCATCGTAATAGGGGTGAATCGTATCGCATCGCATTGCTAGCTGCTTCATATGTATCTTCAATGTATCGTATCGTTGGCTATGCATCGAGATGCGTATCGCATCAGCCTCAATTATGGAGATGCACATCCCTAGTATAAAAACAACAGAAGTCTATGGAAAGTCCCCACAATTCACAGAAACATGTGAGTGTGTGTGAGAGAGAGTGTGTTTGAGAAAGTGTTTGTGTGTGTGTTTGAGATAGTGTATGAGAGAGAGAGAGAGAGAGAGAAAGAGTGTGCGTGTGTGTTGTAACGGGGTGGAAAGGAACACGCGACAAGGAGAGCTCAAATCAAAAACCCCGGAGGGTGGATTTTATTAATCCGTGCTCAAGGGTGTGGGTGGTGATGCCGGACGGGCTTGTGGCAGTGTTCTCTAACGTATCCAGGTGCGGGTGAATCCGTGCGGTGCTCGTGGTGGTGCTGGTCGGTCACACACTGCTGTCTGGAACGGGAGAAAGAGAGAGAGTTAGGTTTTTGTCTCATGGAGAGGCTTCTCGCCTTGTCTCCGTGAGCATGCTGCTTAAGAGCCGGCAGGCTGACGAGCCGCAGGTTTGGCCGATCAGCCCGTGATGAGCTGTGAACAGGTGCTCCTCGTGTATTTCCAGGGCAACGCTGATATGCACTCGGGACGCTCGTCACAGTGTGTATCATAATTTACACTTACTTGTGTGGACATTGAAGTCCTTAGGGCCATGAAAGTGGGTGCTGGCTTTGACAGGCCCATGTGCACCCAGACTTTTGTAAAAGCCTTAAGGAGGCCCTTGTACAGCCCACCATTTTTATTTAAAAAAATGGGCTGAATGGCTCCCCTCAAACTTATTACGTAATTTTTGAAACTCACTCATGCACTTATATTCCTTTTTCGTCACTGGTACTATTGCATGACCAAATGTTTTGCATGTTTTGTGATTCTTCACCTGTAAAGTAAAATAAGTATATGACTATATATTTAAACAAACAAATGTGAAAAAAAAATAATGACTACTAAAACACTTACAAAAATGGCAAAGCCATCCTGCCCCTCTTTACAGTTTTCAAATTCTTCTGTGGTGAGGTTGAGGATGACACCTGGCCTGTGGCCAGAGGTGCCAACCAACAACCCCCCAAGAAGACCAAAGAAATGGTCCAGACCACTGCTGTCACTGCTTTCCTTGAGGTTTTCTAAAACACAATAAAAAGAAATCAGCCCACACAATGAAAAACATTAACTATGAAAGCAAACTCTTACTCCACTTACGCATTTTGTTGTCTGGAATCTTCAAAAAGCTTTGTAACTTACGCAGGGCTTTGGGCAGTTCATTGCTTGCACATGCAATAAATTGTGCATGCACGCTGGGATCCAAAAGGTTCTCTGATAATAAAAATAATGGCAGTTAGATTAAGCACACCAAATCACACAACAGGTCCTCAGTGTTAAATTAAAACAAACACATTAGCCGGGACATAAAGGGGGTCCCCTGGTCGGTCAGTATCTCGGCGGGGATGCCGACCCGGCTACAGAGCAGGAAGAGCTCACGGGCGATGGACTTGGCGGTGGCCTTTCGGAGGGGCACTGCTTCCGGGTACCGGGTGGCGTAATCCACAATCACCAAGATGTGCTCATGGCCCCGGGCAGACTTAGGCAACGATCCTACCAGGTCCATACCGATGCGCTCGAAGGGCACCTCAATGATGGGCAGTGGAATCAGCGGGCTGGGGGGAGGCTTCCGCGGCGACGTCCTTTGGCAGGTGGGGCAGGCCTGACAGAACCGTTTGACCTCGGCTTCCATCCCTGGCCATTGGAAACGGTCACGGATTCGTTGGGTGGTGTTTTCCGCCCCAAGGTGGCCCGCCAGGGGGTGCGAGTGGGCCAACTCCAGCACCGTTTCCGTCTTCGTCCGGGGCACCACCAGTAAGGTTTTGTCCTCCCCCCTTCGCCGTGCGACACAGTAGAGCAGGCCGTTTCGGACGATGAAATGCAGGAGAGGATGGGGCCCTAGTTGAGTCTCCTTTTCCTCCACCATGCGCACTTGAGTCCAGCAATGCTTTAGCCGGTCGTCCTCGTGCTGTTCCTTGGCGAATGACCCGCCTCCGGTCACCTGCTGAAATAGGTCATGGTAGAGGTTAGGATTAGGTGGAGGGGACTCACCATCTCTCCCGCTGTCCGAGGCCAGCAAGGCTGTATGGCGGCCGCAAGCAGGCGATCAAACCCCGGCCAATCTCTTCCAATGAGGACGGGGACCGGCAGGTCCTTCACCACGCCCACTTCCACCGGCCACGTGCCAGGGGCAGCTGAAATGGTCACTCTCCGGGCCGGGACGTGTCGCGTGTCTCCATGCACGCAAGTGATCGGAAGGGTGGCCTTAGTTTCTCCGCGGGGCGCGAGGATGCGGGACTGAATCAGGCTGACGGCGCTACCGGAGTCTAGAAGGGCCGGGAATGGGTGGCCATTGATTTTTACCTCCGCCTCTGGAGCCCCCGCGGGTAGGTCCTGATGCACGATACAGCCTGCCAGCCATGTCCGTGCCGGAGAGGTGGGATCCGCTGTCGGGATGGGTTCGTCCTTTTGAACGGGAGCCGCCGGCCCGGCTACTGGTCGTGAGGTGCCCTCCGGCACGCGTCGCTCCTGGACCACCCTCCGGGGAAAAGGCCACGCTCGCTCCCCAGCATCCCGGTGTTGGGCAGCATCCGCCAGCTCTACCGCCTCGACTAGCTCAGCCACGGTGTTGGGGTTCCGCATCCCGACCGCTTGGCGATGAGACCTCGGGAGAGCACGGAGGAAGCGGCCAATGACGACGCGCTCCGCTACCTGGGCAGCTGTGGGCTCCCCATCCAACAACCAATGCCGGGCGAGACGGGACAATTCAGCCGCTTGAGCTCGGGCTGGGAGGCGGGATTTATAGTCCCAATCGTGGAAGTACTGGGCCGCACAGACCGAAGAAAGCCCCAGCCTGGCCAGGATTTCCCTCTTCAGCTCGCCGTACCTGCCGGCGAGTTCGGACGGCATGGCGAAGTAGGCTCGCTGAGCCTCGCCGGTGAGGAGGGGCGCCAACAACCGCGCCCAGTCGTCGCTCTCCCAGCCCTCCTGGGTCGCTGTGTTCTCGAACATTTGGAGAAAAGCCTCAACATCGTCATCCGCTGTCATCTTGGGCAATAATTGCGTTATCTTGCACCGAGGATCTGGTAGCGGAATGCGTCGTGCGGCTGCCGTGCGCAGCTCGTCGAGCCCCTGCTCGGTCTGACCCTGTCGGGCGGCAAGATGTTCCGTGATCTGCTGCTGGCGGATGCTGACCTCCGTTAGCCGCTGGAGGATTTCATCCATGTCGGGGGAGGAGCGGCCACCTGGAAGCGGGGAGACAGAAAAGAGAAATAAAAATAAAGAAAAAAGAACGGTGAGTTGCCGGGAGATCGCTTGTCAGTGTTCCTTCCACTAATATGCTCCCATTCTCCACCAGTGTAACGGGGTGGAAAGGAACACGCGACAAGGAGAGCTCAAATCAAAAACCCCGGAGGGTGGATTTTATTAATCCGTGCTCAAGGGTGTGGGTGGTGATGCCGGACGGGCTTGTGGCAGTGTTCTCTAACGTATCCAGGTGCGGGTGAATCCGTGCGGTGCTCGTGGTGGTGCTGGTCGGTCACACACTGCTGTCTGGAACGGGAGAAAGAGAGAGAGTTAGGTTTCTGTCTCATGGAGAGGCTTCTCGCCTTGTCTCCGTGAGCATGCTGCTTAAGAGCCGGCAGGCTGACGAGCCGCAGGTGTGGCCGATCAGCCCGTGATGAGCTGTGAACAGGTGCTCCTCGTGTATTTCCAGGGCAACGCTGATATGCACTCAGGACGCTCGTCACAGTGTGTATCATAATTTACACTTACTTGTGTGGACATTGAAGTCCTTAGGGCCATGAAAGTGGGTGCTGGCTTTGACAGGCCCATGTGCACCCAGACTTTTGTTAAAGCCTTAAGGAGGCCCTTGTACAGCCCACCATTTTTATAAAAAAAAAATGGGCTGAATGGCTCCCCTCAAACTTATTACGTAATTTTTGAAACTCACTCATGCACTTATATTCCTTTTTGGTCACTGGTACTATTGCATGACCAAATGTTTTGCATGTTTTGTGATTCTTCACCTGTAAAGTAAAATAAGTATATGACTATATATTTAAACAAACAAATGTGAAAAAAAAATAATGACTACTAAAACACTTACAAAAATGGCAAAGCCATCCTGCCCCTCTTTACAGTTTTCAAATTCTTCTGTGGTGAGGTTGAGGATGACACCTGGCCTGTGGCCAGAGGTGCCAACCAACAACCCCCCAAGAAGACCAAAGAAATGGTCCAGACCACTGCTGTCACTGCTTTCCTTGAGGTTTTCTAAAACACAATAAAAAGAAATCAGCCCACACAATGAAAAACATTAACTATGAAAGCAAACTCTTACTCCACTTACGCATTTTGTTGTCTGGAATCTTCAAAAAGCTTTGTAACTTACGCAGGGCTTTGGGCAGTTCATTGCTTGCACATGCAATAAATTGTGCATGCACGCTGGGATCCAAAAGGTTCTCTGATAATAAAAATAATGGCAGTTAGATTAAGCACACCAAATCACACAACAGGTCCTCAGTGTTAAATTAAAACAAACACATTAGCCGGGACATAAAGGGGGTCCCCTGGTCGGTCAGTATCTCGGCGGGGATGCCGACCCGGCTACAGAGCAGGAAGAGCTCACGGGCGATGGACTTGGCGGTGGCCTTTCGGAGGGGCACTGCTTCCGGGTACCGGGTGGCGTAATCCACAATCACCAAGATGTGCTCATGGCCCCGGGCAGACTTAGGCAACGGTCCTACCAGGTCCATACCGATGCGCTCGAAGGGCACCTCAATGATGGGCAGTGGAATCAGCGGGCTGGGGGGAGGCTTCCGCGGCGACGTCCTTTGGCAGGTGGGGCAGGCCTGACAGAACCGTTTGACCTCGGCTTCCATCCCTGGCCATTGGAAACGGTCACGGATTCGTTGGGTGGTGTTTTCCGCCCCAAGGTGGCCCGCCAGGGGGTGCGAGTGGGCCAACTCCAGCACCGTTTCCGTCTTCGTCCGGGGCACCACCAGTAAGGTTTTGTCCTCCCCCCTTCGCCGTGCGACACAGTAGAGCAGGCCGTTTCGGACGATGAAATGCAGGAGAGGATGGGGCCCTAGTTGAGTCTCCTTTTCCTCCACCATGCGCACTTGAGTCCAGCAATGCTTTAGCCGGTCGTCCTCGTGCTGTTCCTTGGCGAATGACCCGCCTCCGGTCACCTGCTGAAATAGGTCATGGTAGAGGTTAGGATTAGGTGGAGGGGACTCACCATCTCTCCCGCTGTCCGAGGCCAGCAAGGCGGGGCGACCACGGCCTCCTTTCGCCAGCCTTTTCCGGCGGCGGCTCCCTTTTGTGCTGGCAGGCTGTATGGCGGCCGCAAGCAGGCGATCAAACCCCGGCCAATCTCTTCCAATGAGGACGGGGACCGGCAGGTCCTTCACCACGCCCACTTCCACCGGCCACGTGCCAGGGCAGCTGAAATGGTCACTCTCCGGGCCGGGACGTGTCGCGTGTCTCCATGCACGCAAGTGATCGGAAGGGTGGCCTTAGTTTCTCCGCGGGGCGCGAGGATGCGGGACTGAATCAGGCTGACGGCGCTACCGGAGTCTAGAAGGGCCGGGAATGGGTGGCCATTGATTTTTACCTCCGCCTCTGGAGCCCCCGCGGGTAGGTCCTGATGCACGATACAGCCTGCCAGCCATGTCCGTGCCGGAGAGGTGGGATCCGCTGTCGGGATGGGTTCGTCCTTTTGAACGGGAGCCGCCGGCCCGGCTACTGGTCGTGAGGTGCCCTCCGGCACGCGTCGCTCCTGGACCACCCTCCGGGGAAAAGGCCACGCTCGCTCCCCAGCATCCCGGTGTTGGGCAGCATCCGCCAGCTCTACCGCCTCGACTAGCTCAGCCACGGTGTTGGGGTTCCGCATCCCGACCGCTTGGCGATGAGACCTCGGGAGAGCACGGAGGAAGCGGCCAATGACGACGCGTTCCGCTACCTGGGCAGCTGTGGGCTCCCCATCCAACAACCAATGCCGGGCGAGACGGGACAATTCAGCCGCTTGAGCTCGGGCTGGGAGGCGGGATTTATAGTCCCAATCGTGGAAGTACTGGGCCGCACAGACCGAAGAAAGCCCCAGCCTGGCCAGGATTTCCCTCTTCAGCTCGCCGTACCTGCCGGCGAGTTCGGACGGCATGGCGAAGTAGGCTCGCTGAGCCTCGCCGGTGAGGAGGGGCGCCAACAACCGCGCCCAGTCGTCGCTCTCCCAGCCCTCCTGGGTCGCTGTGTTCTCGAACATTTGGAGAAAAGCCTCAACATCGTCATCCGCTGTCATCTTGGGCAATAATTGCGTTATCTTGCACCGAGGATCTGGTAGCGGAATGCGTCGTGCGGCTGCCGTGCGCAGCTCGTCGAGCCCCTGCTCGGTCTGACCCTGTCGGGCGGCAAGATGTTCCGTGATCTGCTGCTGGCGGATGCTGACCTCCGTTAGCCGCTGGAGGATTTCATCCATGTCGGGGGAGGAGCGGCCACCTGGAAGCGGGAAGACAGAAAAGAGAAATAAAAATAAAGAAAAAAGAACGGTGAGTTGCCGGGAGATCGCTTGTCAGTGTTCCTTCCACTAATATGCTCCCATTCTCCACCAGTGTAACGGGGTGGAAAGGAACACGCGACAAGGAGAGCTCAAATCAAAAACCCCGGAGGGTGGATTTTATTAATCCGTGCTCAAGGGTGTGGGTGGTGATGCCGGACGGGCTTGTGGCAGTGTTCTCTAACGTATCCAGGTGCGGGTGAATCCGTGCGGTGCTCGTGGTGGTGCTGGTCGGTCACACACTGCTGTCTGGAACGGGAGAAAGAGAGAGAGTTAGGTTTCTGTCTCATGGAGAGGCTTCTCGCCTTGTCTCCGTGAGCATGCTGCTTAAGAGCCGGCAGGCTGACGAGCCGCAGGTGTGGCCGATCAGCCCGTGATGAGCTGTGAACAGGTGCTCCTCGTGTATTTCCAGGGCAACGCTGATATGCACTCAGGACGCTCGTCACAGTGTGTATCATAATTTACACTTACTTGTGTGGACATTGAAGTCCTTAGGGCCATGAAAGTGGGTGCTGGCTTTGACAGGCCCATGTGCACCCAGACTTTTGTTAAAGCCTTAAGGAGGCCCTTGTACAGCCCACCATTTTTATAAAAAAAAAATGGGCTGAATGGCTCCCCTCAAACTTATTACGTAATTTTTGAAACTCACTCATGCACTTATATTCCTTTTTGGTCACTGGTACTATTGCATGACCAAATGTTTTGCATGTTTTGTGATTCTTCACCTGTAAAGTAAAATAAGTATATGACTATATATTTAAACAAACAAATGTGAAAAAAAAATAATGACTACTAAAACACTTACAAAAATGGCAAAGCCATCCTGCCCCTCTTTACAGTTTTCAAATTCTTCTGTGGTGAGGTTGAGGATGACACCTGGCCTGTGGCCAGAGGTGCCAACCAACAACCCCCCAAGAAGACCAAAGAAATGGTCCAGACCACTGCTGTCACTGCTTTCCTTGAGGTTTTCTAAAACACAATAAAAAGAAATCAGCCCACACAATGAAAAACATTAACTATGAAAGCAAACTCTTACTCCACTTACGCATTTTGTTGTCTGGAATCTTCAAAAAGCTTTGTAACTTACGCAGGGCTTTGGGCAGTTCATTGCTTGCACATGCAATAAATTGTGCATGCACGCTGGGATCCAAAAGGTTCTCTGATAATAAAAATAATGGCAGTTAGATTAAGCACACCAAATCACACAACAGGTCCTCAGTGTTAAATTAACACAAACACAGCAAGAAAGATGAAAAATAGCAGCAGTAAAAGTGTGCATATGTTCATACTTCTTCTTTATACTTATTTGCTTATTATCCCTAAAGTCCTCAATAAAGGTAATAAATGCTTCAAATGACTTATCTTTAAGAATCCCACAAACTTCTGACCCCGTTTACAGTGCAGTACAAAAAGTGTAACATTTAGTCATTTTGACTTACAATTGGGGAATACATAAAGCGATTCTTTTTAAAGAGGCAGACACATGAAGTGCACATATCGTGCCACCCCAATACATTTCACTTTCAGTTTTGATCGTACAGATAAGAGCAATACTTCAATAAAATCTGTAAAGGGCCTACTTTTATTTGTATACACACATAATAAAAAGAAAACAAACAGGGTGTGCTGTCTGCCGCCTTGATCAGCGTGATCTTCATTTAGAAACGCGTCATTAAAATTAACTGAAACTCAGCAAATACTCCTCAAAGAGACATAATATATATATCTATAGAAAGCTTGACAGCTCTACTTTTAAACTCAGCAAGTATTTTCGAAAACAAATATTCTGGGATAAAGTAATTCATATGAAACCAACGCGATGTCCAGTCTTTCACGTCTCTCTTCATTATATCTAATGCGACCATGCCCACGCGCTGAGCATGCTATAGATTTTATAATCATCCATGTGAAGCACATGCCAAGTAAACACCCACATCACAGCAAAGCAAGCAGCGAGACTTTACCTCAAGTTCATCTAGGCTACTGTTCGCTTTGTGCTAAGAGGAATAAGACTAAATTTAAATCAGAAAAAGACTCGCTGTAACAAATAAGACAGAATTTCAAGAAGCTTTGGATTACCTCAGAAAAGAAGAGTGCAGCGGCTTGAGCAGCAGAGATCATAAACATGAGTAAGTCTTTTTTTTATTAACCTACTTGTATTAGTTTTCACATAACTACACATTTTACTAGTTAGACATTTTCCAAACTACAATTCCTGACTAAATGTATAATCAAGTGAAACATTATGAAGTTTCATTCACAGCATCTGAATATCTCACGATGCCAGTATGTTTTTTAATGTTCTATAAAATAGACAGCAATACAATATAAAAGTAATTTGAGTTATAATGTTACTAGCCTAATGTCATTAAGAATGATTATACAAAACTTTACTACCTGGTCTCATGGCATTTACGTACCTGGGTGCACTTTTTAGCGAGACACGAAATACATACCAATAACTACATATTACTGCAGTTTCCAAAAGAAACAAACACTAGAGGCAGTAAAACACATTTTACTCATTTTCACACAAATTTACAGTTTTGATTAATAAAGCGAAATTTTCGCACAATTACTTGAAGAATATCATACGTACTTAGGAGGCGAGAAGCTCCGGTTCGAATCCCGTGTAATCACGGTTCGACAAAGCAGTTAAGTTATATCTGCATATAAGGAAGTTGAGATGGCACGGTTGCATCAACAAATACATTTTTATATCAGTTTTGCATTTGTTAACACTATCGGGTAGGTTTAGGGTTGGGTTTGGTGTAGGGCATATTTCCAACACGATAGAGCATTAACTTTTAGGGACAGACCCCGGATATTTGAATTCTAAACCACCGCAATACGTACCTGTAACAACGTAATAAAAACACAGCAATACGTGCCTATATCTACATAATAAAAACGTGCCAGGGTTCATGTATTTAACCTCTGTTTTAGTGCCACTCAGTGGACATTTCTCTTTGAAACTGCTGCAAAATGTGCAGTAAGGTATGTAAAACGGTGTCGCAAAGAAAGTGTACAGAGGTACGTATTTTTATGAGACCAGGTTGAAACTTTACTGTGATGGGCTATTCTCTGTTCGGGAATATAGCCATATATGTTTATAACTATAGTTTTTGTATTGTAAAGGCCTACAAACAAAGCATGTTTGTGTTTATGACTGTAACTAAGCTTCTGTTCACGAATATCTCCAAGTGTAACAATATAGACTATACCATCCAAAAGCTTGGAGTTAGTATTTATAGAAAATAAAACTTTTATTTAACACACGATGATAGTGATAGTGATGATAAAGACATGTATCATGTTACAAACAATGCTGTTCTTCTGAACTTTCTATTCATCAAAAAAACCTGAAAAAATCTTATAATAATATAATAATAACAAATGTTTTTGAGCAGCAAATCAGAATATTAGAATGATTTCTGAAGGATCATGTGACTGGAGTAATGATGCTAAAAAGTTAGCTTTGAAAACCAGCTTTGATTTGTTCCTAATAAACTGTTTAACTGCAGTCACAAGTGAATCTCAATTTATTTTGTGTGATAGATAAATATATTCTTAATAGACTACAAACAAAATATATATAAATGTATTTTGTCCTCACATTCTTTCTTGTAACTCTTCCCTCTCAGTCACATACCAGCCTGAATGGCTCATTTATGCAGCTCATTATGCGGGCCTTTGTCTTCTCAGGTGTGAATCACAGCATTAATAATGATACTTCAGGGCTCTTCAGATTTTGGTAGCCCGAAAATTTATTTAACTAGCCCAAATAAAAAAGACCATATATGTCAATCAAAAACATTTTCAATACACAAATATCAAGGAAAGAGTTTTATTTTACTATCTACAGGTAATGTTCCCTTTTTCTTGCTGAGCAAAACTTTTCTCTATTGGGCGGACATTTCGGGCACCTGTGCAAAAACATTCTTTATACCAGACCTGTACAGAGCACACACAAAACATTGTGTAACTTTTAATTTTAATGTGCTATTTATATTTGATTTGACCCTTGATGTAACTAAATGATGTACATTTTAGGTTACCTAAAATAACCTAAGTCTTATGCTCATCAAGCTGTAGCCTATCTATTTGCTAAAAAAAACCTGAATATTATTTCACAAAATAATATTGTGAAATATTATTGCAATTTAAAATAAATGTTTTCTATTTTAATATACTTTAAATATAATTAATTTCTGTGATCAAAGCTGAATTTTCAGCATCTTTACTCCAGTCTTCAGTGTCACATGATCCTTCAGAAATCATTCTAATATGCTGATTTATAGTCAATGTTGGAAACAGTTGTACTGCTTAATATTTTTTGGGACCTGTAAAAAAAAAAAAAAAAAAAAAAAAGAACAGTGTTTATTCAAAATAAATGTTGTGTTACAATATACACTACAGTTTGGGGTCATTATTTTTTTTCTTTCTTTTTAAAGATACTTTTTAAAAAAGATTTCTATTTTGAATAAATGTTGTTCTTTTTAACTTTTTATTAATCAAAGAATCAAAGAAAAAAGTAACACAGGTTACTTAAAAAAGTACACAAGGCTCTCCTCAGATCGCGCTAAACCACGGGTTTTCATTTTTAAACTGCTGCAGTAAACGGACAGGGAGCTCATTCTGCGGGCCGCCAGACTTCATGCCCCGGTGAAAACTTCAGTCGGAGCAACACTGTCTTTCTTTCCAGATTTTTCTCCGGTCACCGCAAAAAGAAGAAGTGCATTTGCGCCAATTAGGAAGGAGATGAGAGATGCTGGCATCCAGAATTTTCTCCTTTATCCTGCAACGCTGAAGGTCATTCTCAATCAAGGTGAACCTAAAGTGCTACACTCCCCAGAAGCAAGAGTTTTTCTCAGATCCCTTTCATCCACCAACTCTCAGTGAACTTCAGCTGGACATTTGCTGTCTAATCGGAAAAGAGATTCTCTAAATGTTTAGGTGACTGTATCTTTCACTGTTCACTTTAATGGTCACTTCTTAATTCATAGTTCATTGTGCATACAGTATCGCTTACTGATTATGATGATTTTATTTGTTTTAGTTGTATTATTTATCTCTCTTTTCTTACTTTTTATTTAATTATTTTTTATTTATTTATTTTTTTTAAACAGAAATACTACCTAGTCAATATGTGACTATGGGGCCAAATGTTGGTGCTACAGTAATGTGCAGGTTTTTGTTGAGGCCACGGACCATATTAAGGGGTGCTGGCAGATCAAGGTTTGTTCTTGTTTTGATCTGCCATAGTTCATGGGAATGTGTTTATGTTTTTTTGAATGGTAACGGGGAGGGTGGGGGGTGGTTTAATGGTAGACTGAACTGGTTTTATTTTCAAACCTGCATTTTGTCTTATTATGCATATTCTGAGTTGTAATATAAATGGCCTAAATGGCCCTCACAAGCATACAGGTTTTTTGGATTTTTTGCGAAGAAGATTGATATAGTGTTAGTTCAAGAATCCCATTTGAAAGAGGAGGATATACGCAGGTGTAATAATACGTTTTATGAAGTGGTATCTCACTCATCTTCGGATACTAAAACCAAGGGTGTCCTAATATTGGTGCGGAGGACTTTAAATATTAATATTTTAGATAAAGGTTGTGATATGGATGGCAGAATAACACATATAAAAATAACACATATAAAAACAATAGTGGAGAATAGGAATATTTTATTTCTCTCAGTTTATGCCCCTTGTACTCCTGACCCTACTTTTTTCTCTGTTTTGTCAACCTATCTTTTGAAGTTTTCAGATTTTGAAATTGTATTGGGTGCAGATACGAATTCTGTAATGTCGCATATCCTAGATAGATCTGGACCAAAGGAATCACACTCTCAAACTTTGTGTTCTGACAGACTTCGGCAATGTGTAACCTCATCCTCATTTGTGGATAGTTGGCGCTTATTAAACCCTTCTGCTAAGTTCAAGGTTCAAGGTTTCTTTATTCGTCACATAATAAATTATACAGGGTATAATCAGAAGTGAAATGTAAATCAAATCAGGTCCGCTCAGTGGACAGTGCAAAAGAATACAAATAAAAATTATATTAAGTAACACAACACAAGAGCATATATATAAGGTAAAAAAAGAGAAATAGAGAGTAAAATGTGCAATATAATAAAAAGTGCAAAACAAATAAGATGTGCAAAAAACCGTATATTGGGACTTAACAAATAGTAATATGAACAAGAGGGATGTGCAAACGGGTTGTACCGGGTAATTCTTTCACTTTCTTTTCTGCTACTCATAAATCCTATTCGCGAACTGACTATATTTTCATGTCTGCTTCTTTATCTTCAGCTGTTCGTGATGCCGATATCTGTTCCTTATCATTGTCGGATCATGATGGAAATTTGTGCAAATTATCTTTGATCCCTCGGCTATCTTGTGCCACTAGATGGCGATTTAATCCTAAATTGTTACAGGATGAAAATTTTTGCAGTCAGTTCAGAAATACATTTGCTGAGTTTATTGCAATTAACCAAGGTTCAGTGGATGATCCTGGAACACTTTGGAATGCAGTTTTTGGAAGGATATAAATGGAAGGATTTATAAGGAATAACTCAATTTCATATGCCTCTTTCCTTCAGAAAAAACAACACAAAAAGATAGTTGAACTTGGATCACAGCTCCAGAATCTGACTAGAGATAATCAGTGTTGTTTCTTAGACAATAAACTCAGTAAAATCATGGCGGTTAGGTCCGAACTCAATTCATTACTGAGATCCAGGGCAGAATTTCCTGATCCAAAGATCCAGGCAGAATTATTATTTTCAAGGGAGTAGACCAAGCCACCTTTTAGCCCTAAGATTACTCAACAGTGAAAAGTTTGCTAATATTTCAGCAGTGAAATCCCAATCTAGGCTCATTATGACAGACCCAAAAGACATTAATATCGCCTTTTACTCTTTTTACACTAACCTCTATACTTCTTCTGCTGATGGTGACCCTGACTCTTATGTATCTTTTCTATCCAACCTTGATTTACGTAGGCTGTCAGATTTGGATTCGGAATACCTGGCTGAACCGAGTCAGCAATCCGATCTATGAACAAGGGGAAATCCCCAGCCATAGATGGCATTCCAATCGAATTGTATACAACTTTTTGGTCAGATTTAGGCCCCCTCATGTTAGATATGATACATCTTTCAGTTACTCAAGGCTCATTTCACCCATCTATTAATATAGCTGTTATTTCTCTCTTGTTAAAAAAAGATAAAGATCCGATTTCCTCTTCCAGTTACCGGCCACTTTCTTTGATAGGGACTGATGTCAAATTATATGCTAAAGTACTATCTCGTCGTCTAGAGAAATGTATGAATAGGCTAGTTCATCATGACCAAACACGATTAATTAAATCTCGCTCAGCTTCAGATAACTTACGTAGGTTATATCATATTATTAATTCAAAGAATAGTTTGTCCTCCCCTTCCGCAGTATTATCTTTAGATGCGATGAAAGCATTCTACCAGCTAGAATGGAACTATTTATGGGTGGTTCTAGAGCATCTGGGTCTAGGATCGAGTTTCATAAATATGATAAAAGTTCTGTATGCCAATCCAGCAGCAACTGTTCTCACAGGTGCTGTTTGCTCTAACCCATTCTTTATACATCGAGGTACTCGTCAGGGTTGCCCGCTGTCTCCTCTATTATTTGCCCTATCCTTGGAACCCTTAGCTCAAGCGATCCGACAGTCTGAAACTATTACTCCCATAAATATATGGAATACTCATCATCATATTTCTTTGTTTGCTGATGATATCTTATTGTTTCTGGAGAAGCCGTCACATTCTATACCTCGTGTGTTTAATTTATTTGACCATTTTGGATCTCTCTCTGGGTTTAAAATTAATTGGAGTAAGTCATGTTTACTTCCCCTCAATACTAAAATTGATTCCATGTCCCTTTCTATATGTATTCCATTGGTTGAAAACTTTAAGTACTTGGGGACAGATGTTTTTCCTTCCCTGCAGGAAATAGTCTCAAAAACCTATAATGGCATTCTAGCCAAAGTATCATTAGATTTGGAAAATTGGTCTCGTCTTCCTACTTCTTTTCAGGCCCGTATATCGGTGATTAAAATGAATGTGCTCCCACTTATTAATTTATTTTCTTCCATGATTCCTCTCGCTCCACCGGTTGGCTACTGGAATAAACTAGATGCATGTGTTTCACGGTATATATGGGATGGGAAACATCCTCGTATTAAACTGACTACCTCACAATGATCTAGATTACATGGAGGTCTTTCTTTTCCTAATTTTAGACTGTATGCTCAAGCCTTTTCCTTTTAGCAGTTTGGTTTGATCCTGACGCTTCTGTGTCTTGGAGAGCAATTGAGGAATCTATTGCTTATCCATATAAATTGAAGCATCTTGTTTTTTGGGAGTTCCGCTTAGGCAGTATAAATCTCGGTTTGGTCCCATTGTAACCCATCTCCTCTCCACATGGAGGGATGTTGAAAGACGTTCACAACCAATTACAAAATGGCATAGGCACTCGCCTATTTTCCACAATAATAACCTTTTGTCAGGCAGTACTCCATTTCATTGTCCGCAATGGACTCATAATAAAGTAAACACTCTGGGAGATATCTATGATGATAGTGGTTTAAAATCCTTCCAGAATCTTAAAACTCAATATAATTTGCCAGGCACCTCCTTTTTTTATGTATGTGCGCATTAGATCGGCCCTACGGGCATATGGGGTGCCTTGGAACTCTCAACTGCCTGTTCACCCTTTGCGCAAACTAATCCTTCCTTCTGAGGAATCTCCCTCCTCTGCTTCAGTAATCTATCTCTTTCTTCTTGAGCATTCATACAAACCTTTATCTATTACAACTGTTTGGGCTAAGGATCTTAATGAGGATGTGCATGTTTTTATTTTCCGATCAGGTATGGGATATGTTTAAATTGTCCTCTAAAAACCCTAATCACCAAATTATTCATTGGAAATTGCTGCATAGGGTTTACTTGACTCCAATGAAACGTTTTTATATAAATCTGTTATCTTCTCCTAAGTGTGTAATCTCTGTTCCCAAGGAGTTTTAGGCACATTTGTGCATTTTTTTTGGGAGTGCCCCTCTCTCTCACCTTTTTGGACTCAGCTCTCACAGGACCTATCATATTTGTTGGGTACTGAGATATGTTTGACTCCGCTCCATTTTTTCATGAATGACTTTTGGGACTTCACCTTGTCCGTCCAACAAAGACCTTTACTGTTAGCTGCTCTCACAGCAGCCATTAAATTTGCTAGTCAACCATTGGAATCCTCCTCACACAATGGACAGACGAACCTGGACTGTGTATTTGTTGGACATCATTTGAATGGAACTCTCTACTTCTCGTATACATGGATCTAACGTGAAAACTGTAAATTCATGGCATTCAGCTTTTAATGTTGTGTCTTCTTTTCTAAAATCTTTGTAAAAATAATTTTATTGTTATTTGTTTATCTATTAATATTAATTAATGTGTTTATTATTATTATTTATTTATTTGTATTAAGTCTACCAAGGGGTGGGATGTGTTGGGGTGGGTTTTAAATTTGTACTGCTGCTTTTTGTTTTTACTACTGTTCCACAAAATAAAACTCAAACAATTGTTAACAAAAAAAGATCAGAGGTGTAACAATACATGTACTCGTACCGAACCATCACGGTACAGACGTCTCGGTTCGGTGCATGAGCCTTACAACGAATACAGACAATTTACCCTCAGTCCAGAAGGGGGTGCCCACAGATTGCAACGCTGTTTGATAACCGCCAGCAGAAGAGCTGGAATGCCATGAGTGCGCACTTGAAAACAAAGCGCACTAGACAGTGACCGTGTGCTGATTTGAACACGTATCTCACTGACAAAGGAGTAAAGGCTTGCACACTCAACTGATTGCAAAATGGAGCTTTGTGCTCATGTATCCTACCTGTCTCATTCGGCACAAATCCAGATATTCCATAATATTTTCAATTTGCGATAATCTGAATGCTAAACTATTATTTATTATGTAAATTATAGGCTTTGTACTTCAGTCGCGTTCCAACGGTCAAACAGGGCGCGTTATGTTTGGTTCACAGTATTTTATTTTGATAAAGTACCAACCTCGCTGTCAAGTTAGCAGTGCTGGAACTGATGTGTGTGTGTGCGAGCGCTGGCGCGATCACTTCAACTGTTTCTTTATACCTGTCACGATTCAGTCTGGGGATGTTGCACGGAGGAGCCAGGAACACGGAACGAGGAGACGAGGAACTTCTTTGAATCATTTAATTACTAGAACACGGAGATGACATGGACAGGACACACATCACAGACACGACGTTTAACATACAATAATCCACGACAAACATGGGGCAGACGACTACTTAAAGGGGAACATGACGGAAACACCTGGGACGAAATCAAGACACAGATGGGGACTAATTAAACAATGATTACAGGAAAACCAAATAAGGGCAGAGAAACACAAGGCAGAGGGAGACAGAGGACATAACCCCCCTCCCCCTAGGCGCGTCCCGCGCCGTATGACATCGAAGGGTAGGGGGGTGGGCGCTCTGGAGACCTCAGGGGACGTGTAGCCCGGGCAGGTGGCCTCCAGGGCGCGGAGCTTCGGGTGGCCACGGCGGATCCGGGGACTCTGGCGGCCACGGCGGATCCGGGGACTCTGGCGGCCACGGCGGATCCGGGGACTCTGGCGGCCACGGCGGATCCGGGGACTCTGGCGGCCACGGCGGATCCGGGGACTCTGGCGGCCACGGCGGATCCGGGGACTCTGGCGGCCACGGCGGATCCGGGGACTCTGGCGGCCACGGCGGATCCGGGGACTCTGGCGGCCACGGCGGATCCGGGGACCAGGAGGCCATGGCGGAGCGGGGAGATGGGAGCCATGGCGGGTGTCCCCCCCCAAAATTTCCTTGGGGAAATTCCATACAAGCAGGGGCTCTGGGGAGCCGGACGGGGCAGCAGGGGCTCTGGGGAGCCGGACGGGGCCAGCTGGGGCTCTGGAGAGCCGGACGGGAACAGCAGGGGCTCTGGAGAGCCGGACGGGAACAGCAGGGGCTCCGGAGAGCTGGACTGAGCCAGCGGGGCTCTGGAGAGCTGGACGGGACCAGCAGGGGCTCAGGAGAGCTGGACGGGGCCAGAGGGGCCAGGAGAGCTGGACGGAACCAGCAGGGGCTCTGGAGAGCTGGACGGGGAGCCGGGGCTCAGGAGAGCTGGACGGGGCCAGCAGGGGCTCAGGAGAGCTGGACGGGGCCAGCAGGGGCTCAGGAGAGCTGGACGGGGCCAGCAGGGGCTCTGGAGAGCTGGACGGGACCAGCAGGGGCTCTGGAGAGCTGGACGGGACCAGCAGGGGCTCTGGAGAGCTGGACGGGACCAGCAGGGGCTCCCGGAACGGAGCGGAGTGCGTGGGCTCTCGGGCCGGAGCGGAGTGCGTGGGCTCCCGGGCCGGAGCGGAACCTGTTGGCTCACGTGGGCGCTCGGGTGCCGCCGACTCTCGTTGGCGCTCGGGTGCCGCCGACTCTCGTTGGCGCTCGGGTGCCGCCGACTCTCGTTGGCGCTCGGGTGCCGCCGACTCTCGTTGGCGCTCGGGTGCCGCCGACTCTCGTTGGCGCTCGGGTGCCGCTGACTCTCGTTGGCGCTCGGGTGCCGCTGACTCTCGGTGGCGCTCTGAAGAGCTGGACGGAACCAGCGGAGGCATCGATGAGCTGGACGGAACCAGCGGAGGCATCGGTGAGCACTTACGAGGAGCCGGCACTGGAGGGCGCTGGCGAGGAGCAGGCACTGGAGGGCACTGGCGAGTTGCAGGCACTGGAGGGCACTGGCGAGGTGCAGGCACTGGAGGGCACTGGCGAGGTGCAGGCACTGGAGGGCACTGTCTCGGAGCAGGCACTGGAGGGCGCTGGCGAGGTGCAGGCACTGGAGGGCACTGTCTCGGAACAGGCACTGGAGGGCGCAGTCTCGGAGCAGGCACTGGAGGGCGCAGTCTCGGAGCAGGCACCGGAGGGCGCAGTCTCGGAGCAGGCACCGGAGGGCGCAGTCTCGGAGCAGGCACTGGAGGGCGCAGTCTCGGAGCAGGCACTGGAGGGCGCAGTCTCGGAGCAGGCACTGGAGGGCGCTGGCGAGGTGCAGGCACTGGAGGGCGCTGGCGAGGAGCAGGCACAGGAAGGCGCTGGCAAGGAGCAGACACTGGAGGGCGCTGGCGAGGAGCAGGCACAGGAAGGCGCTGGCGAGGAGCAGGCACAGGAGGGCGCTGGCGAGGATCAGGCACCGGAGAATCTGAAGCCCCCCCAGGGCTGGACGGGACCAGCGGGGACGACGGGGAGAGGAGAGGGGGCATCTCGTACTCCAGCTCAGTCTCCCAGTCAAGTAATTCCTCCTCCATGTCCAGCAGTCCCAGCTGTATTATCAGCTCCATCTCCGCCGTGGTGCAGTGGACGGAGCTCCACTCCGCACTCACACCATCCACGGCAGGCTCCCTCGTGGTGGGCATTGTCGCCGGCTCTCGCGCCAGATCTGACGGGTTGGGCAGGACCAACGGCGACGAAGATGAGCTGGGCGGAGCCAGTAGAGAACCCAGCGGGCTTACGTGAGTCGCGAATCGTCCGGGGCTTGAGGTGGCCGCGAATGGCGGCGGATCTCCCGCAAACAGCTGGCTGGACGAGCCGCAGACGGCGGCGGAGATTCCCCGCGAACGGCGAACACGGACGAGCCGCGGGCGGCGGAGATCCATTGCCGCGGGAGCAAAACCAGGAAACAAAAAACTTTGAAAAACGGGAGGAAAACAAAACCGGATGGAAGTGGCGCAGAGGTCACTGTATTTTTGGGTGGATTATTCTGTCACGATTCAGTCTGGGGATGTTGCACGGAGGAGCCAGGAACACGGAACGAGGAGACGAGGAACTTCTTTGAATCATTTAATTACTAGAACACGGAGATGACATGGACAGGTACACACACTCACAGACGATCTGACGTTTAACATACAATAATCCACGACAAACATGGGGCAGAACAGACTACTTAAAGGGGAACATGACTGGAAACACCTGGGACGAAATCAAGACACAGATGGGGACTAATTAAACAATGATTACAGGAAAACCAAATAAGGGCAGAGAAACACAAGGCAGAGGGAGACAGACTGTGACAATACCAGCATAATACTTTAAACGCTTATTGTCTTGTTAATGATGCGTCACTGTAAAAGGTCTACTTTTATTTGTGTACACTCACAATGAAAACAAAACATTGTGCTTTTGTAAAAGGAAGAAAACAAATAGGCTGTCACTTTCTTTAATTTGAAGTTTAATTTGAAGTTTAAAGTTTCCTTTTTGTGAACAAATTAAGCATGTCACAAAAATGAACTGATCTATCTATCTATCTATCTATCTATCTGTCTATCTAGGCAAGCTTTTAAAACTACTAAACTAAAACCTAAACTATTTCAAACTGAAATCCTTCAAACTTTTTAAAACTACTTCAAAAATTATGGCTAGGCTTTTTCAAACCAAAAAGAAAGAATTCTACACAACTCCCCCCCCCCAATGTCGATATTGGAAACATTCACATTGCAAGATTTCTAAATTAAAGGGCGGATTACCCAATTATATAACATACTAAGAGGAAATCATAAAGAAAGCTCTGAAAATAAAAGACAAGCATGGATCCGAGATATAAATATGGATATTTCATTAGATGACTGGAATACAATTTGTTTAAATGCACAAACACAAACTTTGAACTCCCGGTTGAGACTCTTACAATATTAATTGGGTAATGAGAACTTATATAACCCCAGTAAGATTAAATAAATTTAACCCTAATATCCCTGATCTGTGTTCTACATGCAATAAGCTTCAAGGTACATTTTTCCATTGTGTGTGGGAGTGTGAGGAGGTGCAGAAGTTTTGGGTTGGGGTGACTCAATATATTTCTTAATTTACTTCCTTTCCAATTCCTCTATGTCCTGTATTGTGTGTATTGAGAATGTATGAATACGATTGCTCTTTGTCCACTAAAGAAAGAAAGTTGGTGGATTTGTGTTTATTACAAGCAAGACGTTCTATTGCCCTGTGCTGGAAAAATACCAATTGCCCTTCCATTGGACTATGGCTGAAAAACGTAACATGTTTAGCTCTTGAAAAACTTACATATGTAATAAGAAAGAAACCCTCAGAATTTTTGGATATCCGGGAGGTGTTTTTGGACTTTAAAAAAAAAAAAATGGAGATATTGAAGATGCTTTAGATGTGTGAAGTTATGATATGTAAGAAATGTGTGGTATTTTTTGTTTATTATTATTATTTATTTATTTACTTTTTTTACCTGTCTGGAGTAGGTTGTGGGGAAGGATGTTGTTTTTTGGAAAAACTTTGTAAAAACTCAATAAAGGTATGTTATACAAAAAAAAAAAAAAACAATGAATACTGTGTATCGTGTAGAACATTTATATAAAATGCAATAGTGGATTTAACATTAAAATGTAAAGTCTAATCTTAAAATGCATGCTTTTTATGTACTCTTCTAACTTTAAATAATTTGGTCAGTTTTTAAGAATATTGGTAACTAGTGTCCAATTAACACTATTAACTAGTTGGTTATTAGCAGTGGTGGTCAGTAACGAAGTAAAACTTCTTCAAACTTCTACATTTTTCAAGTATCTGTACTTTACTGGAGTAGTTTTATTTTGAGTAACTTTTACTTTTACTTCACTACATTCCAAAGCATAAGATCGTACTTTTGCGGTGTCTGATTCATGAACAAACTGATTATTTTCAATGAACCTGTTAAATCGGTTCGCAAATCGCAACAAACGATTCATTCACGAATTGCAATGATCCGATTGCAGCTGTTCTCGAGTCGAAAACTCACTGATTCAAATGATTTGTTTAGAGCGAGTCTTCTTCAGTGAACTGACCTCACAAGTAAAGTACCGGGAGATCTTGTGAGCGCGCGCTACTTATGCTGTGAAAAGTAAGTTACTAATGTTGAATTTTAGGATTAATTATTGTAACTGAAAATAATATTTAGGTCAAAACTGTCAGTTATTTGTTAACTAAATCTGCTGTAAAGGGTGATCTATTTAAGCCCACTGAAATGCTTGAATGCAGACAGATCAACATCAGTGTCTCTAACGTTATGTTTTAGGTCAAAAAACAAAAATTAAAATAACAGCGATTAAATAAAATAACTCATGCACGTTTATATTCCCCGTTGCTGTAACGTTAGCAGTTTTATTAAAATGCTATGCATTTAGACCTACGTGATGTCTGTTTTTATATTGTTTATCAACAGTATAAATTTTTATATTGTTTAGATCAACTAGCCAAGTAGACAGATATGAATGTTTATTCATAACCATACTGAAAATAAGTAAATATTGTTAGCTGATGCTAACTGTCTAGCTAACAAGCTTGCTGGTGCTAAGTTGAGGACATTTTTAGATATAAAGTCCAAATATCTTTATTCAGCCACCAAAATAGATTCCATCTGAGGAAAAAAGAAAGGATGTGATGTTCAGAACATAGTAACTACAGTAATTATCAGAGTGGTCAGTGATGCCCTCTGGGGGCATTTGGCCAGGGGTGTTTTTACACCACAGACAAAATTTGAGAAGAAAAAAAATCATTATAAAAATATAATTAGATTTTCCTTAAAATATTCTTCCTAATTTCAGGCCTAATTCTCATGTCATATATAACTGACGTTCTGCAGAACAACAAGTTCTAAAACACTTTTTTCTTACTGGTGTAAATTAGATGGTGAAATCTGTTTTCTCTCAGGTACATGGCAGTGTAAGCTTCACTGTGAACATTACTACATCACTCTCATCAACGTAGTCCATATCAACAAACTATATATCTTGACTCTATATAGTGGTTATTTTGGGAAAAACCCAGGTATTTTGGGCAGTAGGATTATAAAAATATGTGCTAATATAAAATTAAATAAAGTAGTCTGTATAAAATTGCAAAATAAATCTGTCTATCAGTACTTTTTTACTTAAGTACATACAAAATTGAGTACTTTTGTACTTTCACTCGAGTAAAATTGAAAAAGCAGTACTTTTACTTTCACTGGAGTAATATTTTATTATACGTATCTGTACTTTTACTCAAGTACTTGATCTGTGTACTTTGTCCACCACTGCTAGCATGAATATTACTAGGATATTGGCTGTTTATTATTACTTAAAAAAAGCACATATCAACATCTTATTCTGCAAGACCTTATTCTAAATCATTAATCCTACCCAGTGGAAAATCTTGCCAACTTGTTCATTCCATGCCTAGAAGACTTGGTGCTGTCATTAAAAATCATGGAGGCCATACAAAGTACTAGATTTAGTAGTTTTTGTTGTGGGGTGTACTCATTTTTGCATCACCCTAATTTGAGTAAAACTGAAAAATGTGTAATCTAAGTTATATTATTAACCTTACTTTCATGTTATAAGTTAAACAGATGTTATATTAAACAGTCTTGTCAACATTTTGGAAATGGTTTTTGTGTTCATTGAGATATTGTTTAAAATGTTACTTTTCAAAGGGGGTGTACTCATTTACGCTGAGCACTGTATATATATATATATGAAGAGCTCTTTTCCAAAACGCGATAAACACCAAACTTAAAAAAATGAGTTTGTCATGCCATTTTGCTGTGTACTGAACCTATTCACTGCTCCATCAATGTTTCATGCCAAATCGCTATATTTCCTTGTTTAAAATGTACTGCAAGATGCAGTTCTTTTCCAAACCGCTATAAGCGCCGAACCTGTTTTTAGCCTAAATGCGATATATCCTCTCGATCAATCAGAATTCGTTCGATGCAATCCAACATGACAACGCTTTGAAGCGTTTGTTTGTGCTCAGTCTTCAAAATGAGTGCTTTAAACTCTAATAACACTTTTGAGACCTACACCTGGGGGTAGAAAACGCAATCACAAAAAACAACAAAAAAAGAAGGTTCTCAGGTGACGCGTTAATACCCACTGTGGGATGTCAATGTAACAGATGTGTATACCAGTAAAGGCGGTGTGTAAACCTCACTTTCCTGACCTCAAAAAGAGGTGCTCTAGCCCCTGTAGCCTTTGGTGTTCCTTGTTAGAGCGCCCGCCTCCCGCACCGGAAACCCGGGTTCGAGACCTGTTTGAGATGTCTTTTTTTATGACATAAACCAACATAAAACAAATTATGGTAATTTTTTGTCAGTTAAGGCTCGTTAGCATTCTGTCTACTTTAAATCAGACATAAGATCTTAAATAAGATTGTATTTATTTGAATGCATTAATCATTTATTTGAATTAGCGAGAGAGAGAGAGAGAGAGAGACCGAGAGAGATGGGGGAATGTTGCGCGTGCATGTGAACCTGTGTCTGCGCGTCTCTCTCTACAAGCAATGAGGCTTAGTTACTTCAAAAACAGCGATTTTGCCGCCTCATTGCAGATAAATATAATGTTGTGACTTGCGAGTCAGTAGCCTGTCGAAGCTATTTTACTAATAAAAGTTTCCGTGCTGTTTGAGCTCTGCGCGATCTCTGATATCTGTGTGCAATGTGTGTGTGTGTGTGCGTCTATGAAAGCAGCGAAGCCTCTGCATATAGTTTTGGTTTAGCTACAAACCCGACCCGAGCCCGAAGCTATCCATTAAACATTAACCCGAAACCCGACCCGAAACCCGACAGTATTTCGGGACCCGTGGGTTCGGGTCGGGTAGCAGACCTCTAGTCCTGAGTCCCCTGCTCTATTCTCATTACACACACAACTACGTGTCCTCTCACAGCTCCACTTCTATTGTCAAATTTGCTGATGACACTGTGGTTCTGGGCTTCATTTCCAACAATGATGAGACCGCATACTTGGATGAGGTAGAGAGACTTACAGCATGGTGCCAGGACAATTGTCTCTCTCTGAATGTGAGCAAAACTAAAGAGCTGATTGTGGACTTCAGGAAGAGACAGCAACGGCCCTACACTCCTCTTATGATCAGTGGGACCCCTGTGGAGAGGGTGAGCAGCTCCAAGTACCTCGGTGTAAACATCTCTGAGGACCTGACTTGGACTACACACATATTTAAGCTCAGGTTAAGAAAGCCAGGCAAAGACTGTACCATCTGCGACAGCTGAGGAAATTCAGAGTCTCACCAGCAAACCTGAAAACTTTCTATTCAGGGGCCATAGAAAGTGTTTTAACTCAGTGTATCTCAGTGTGGTATGGAAACAGCTCCAATCAGGACTGCAAATCTCTGCAGAGAGTAGTGCGCTTAGCTGAACAGGGTCTGCTCTCCCCTCTCTGCAGGACATCTACCGCAAACGCTGCAAAAGCAGAGCTGTCAAAATCATCAAGGACTCAAATCACCCTGGTAACCGTCTCTTCATTTTGCTGCCATCTGGCAAGCGCTTCCGGAGCATGATGGCAAAAACTGAGAGACTAAGGAGGAGCTTCTTCCCCAAGGCCATCAGGCTCCTAAACTCAAACTCAGTCTCATAACATCAACATGACTACATTTAATAATCAGTAAGATATTCATTATTCTCCACCATCCGTATTGCTGCTATGTATATACCCTGTACAACCTGTTTGCACATCTGTAAGTCTACAGTATACTGTCCTGCACATTTATTTTATTGCACATTTGATCTTATATTTAATTTTTTACTTCATTTTATTTTTTTAATTTATATTTTCATACCTATATTTATGTATATTATCTTGAGGGAGCGGACCTGACTTACATTTCACTGCTGATTATATTCTGTATAGTTGTGTATGTGACAAATAAAAATCTTGAATCTTTATTCATTTGAAAAGCACACAAAGCTATCGTTTGACTTTATAAACTTATATTCCATGCATGATTTGTATGGATCTGTTAACTGAATGCAAAGTGTGAATTCAGATTTATAGAATAGTCTTTGTATTTCCACGAGAGAAATGCATTACGCTAATGGCTTTCTGTTGTGTCATTCATTTTTGTGTCGTGATAATGAGCGTATGCACTCTCACTATGAGTTGCTAAATGAACAGGCGGCTGCATACAGTTTCAACCGAGAATCAGTTGCCTTATTGGTTAAAATCCCCAAACTGTTTACTTAAATATTAAATTAAGAAATTACATTAAAATTCAAAGTAATCACTTTGGTAATCTAAAATACTATTCGGATGTAACTGTAATTTGATTACCACCTATTTAAAATGTAATTATAACAAAATATAGTTACTCATATTTTGTATTTTAAATATGTAACGCCATTACATGTATTTCGTTACTCCCCAGCCCTGTCTATATGTTGATACTTCCAATATTTTCAAGAAGTTGGGGAATCAGAATATTTTACTCCCTTCTGCATCAAATCCATTTAATTACTGTGAGGGGAGATGTTTGGTTCTGATATCCTCTGGAGCGTGATTGCACAATTGGGTCATTGGTAATGTATCTGTGTAACTTCATTTAGTCACTATGGTACAAGCTAAGAGACCTAACTTATGAAATAACGCTCTGGGAAAGTCAGGTGATTGGGGCTTATTTAAGCCCCAGAGGGTGGAGATGTAGAATATTTGTATTAATCCTGATTCAATATTATACACAGAATTATGCCTATTCATAAGGGAAAGCTATTCCACTTTTATTTACTGATTGTGTGACTGTGTGCATGTCTGTGTGCAGTAGCTTAGAACAGAAATAACTCATATGGAAAAGACCTTGTTCAGGAGCTTGAAATACATACATGACAAACTATTGATCACCTTCAAGGACACATATATGGTAAAAGACACCTTGTCCAAAAATACAACATTACATGTATGGAATACTGTAAACAGCTTCAGAATGAATATATGTGAGCTAGAGACAAGACTGGAGTGGTGTTTAAACATCTACTCACCCTATTGTTAACTTGTTAATAAAGGTCTATCTGAATTCAAAACCTCCTCAGAGCAATTTATTTTGAACAAGGAAAAATCTACAACATGAACTATCCATTTAATGTTTTATTGTTATTATTATTATTATTATTATTTTTATTTTTTATTAAATGATACTCTAAATAAGAAACTAAATCTGCCAGCAGGTGGCAGAAAATGTCTTTATGAGTCATTCATTCGAATGGCTGATTCATCAAATAATGAAGTAAACGGCTCTTTTTATGAAAGGTCTTTGAATCACTGATTAACAGTATTTGTTCAAAACGCGGATTCATTCAGGAACAAAACACCGCTGTGTTGCAGACACGAAACAGTTCTGCAGTGGCTTTAACGGTAATTATGTTCTCTGCAAAATTGAGCAAAAACACATAAAATCGTGTTTAAAATATAACACGATATCAACTTCTTATTTATTGAACTATTGTATAAAATCACATTTTCACTTGTGCAAATCAGGACAAAAGCGCCACTCATGTGATATTGCTCTTGCTGCTCGTGTGATATCGCTTATGGTATAAATAAAATAAGATATGAGAGATATAAGACATACAGGGGCATTATATATATACAGGTATATATGTTTGTGTTTGTGTATATTACAAAAACTCACCAGATTTTAACATCTGAATCTCCTGCTGCCAAGACAGCCTGTGTTTGGATTCTTCTTTAATGCACATTTGTATTATTAAAATTGCTCGCTTAAGGGCTTTTTTCGAAACCCTCACCCACTCTGGATGGGATTCTTTGACCCACTTGAAGAAGTGGGAGAGGTCAGTCAGTTTATGAAGAATTGTTGTAGCACGATAATTTTGAGATTCTTTGAGCTGCTTGACGTATCTGAAAACATAAGACAGACAAAATGGATCAGTCATCTTCAGTGTGAGGTGAATGGGCTGTAAAAATATTTGTGATGAAACACCAGTTAGTTAAATCATGAGACATTTTACTGTGAGCTGGATAATTAAAGGGGTCATATGATGCTGTTTTTTTATTTTGTTTATTGAGTGTACTAGAATAGGTTACCATACAGAGCCCCTCCTTCTAAAAAGCCCAGAGTGCTCTGATTAGCCAGCTGACCCATTGCGTTGTGATTGGATAAACATCTCAAACATATGTCTGAAATGCCCATGCCCATCACCATAATTGCAAGCTTCAGCTTCCAAGCCTTCTAAAGCAATTATATACAGTTAAAGATGTCATCAGATAGAATTTGCAAGATAATGTATATATAATGTATATATAGTAATAATAAATGTATGTGTGTTTTCTTAATTTCTCCAGTACCGATAGCAGAACCGTTAATGTCAGCGCTTAACGATACTCCGGTCTTTCATAATTTAGCCCCAGGACCGATTAAATACCGGGTTTCGGTACCCATCCCTATGTGGAGTTCAATCTTTGCATGCATACTCTGCTGCATTTGCTTCAGGTAATGACAGTGACTACAAGAAGGCCAGATATGGTCTTTGAAGAGCCATTAGGAATGCCAAGAGGGAAAACAGATGGCAGGCACGTGATCAGCTAGAGACAAAAAAGAAGGAAAACCTGACAATGCCCCTGCGATAATTATTTAAAAATACATTGGTGACATTGTGAATTATGCATTACTTCATGCATTAATATCTCATGAATTATCAGGAACTAACATGAGTTCAAAGTCTTTTAGCAACACACTCTCCTCTACATGCACTAGACACTTTCACACACCATTGTGTGTCCATAATCCCACAAAAGACTGATTGTAATATATGACTGTAATGTATGTATGTTTACTGGCTCATGCACCACAAATCACCTTACACTGTTCCCCAGCCAGCTGCTTGAATGTCTCTCTTTTTGCACATGTACAGTATTTGAAGTCATCTGCACAGTTGTACAGTTTGTATTTTTTTTAGTTTATGTATAGGTAACCACTTTTATATATAGCATATGTATAGTCAAAGCTGACAGTAGGTTAGTTGTGTATAGGTTTATACTGTTTTACTTCGTGTTGTATATCTGTATTTATGTAGCACCGTGGTCCTGTGAGGCACGACATCTCGTCTCACTGTATGTCCACACATGTAGCGGAATGACAATAAAGCTCAACTTGACTTGAAATTGACTTGACTTTTCATGACTTCATGGATGAACAACACCTTAATTAAGAAATTAAGTAAGGTGAGTACATCATCATGATTTATGATTTATTACGATGATCATGATACAGTATTTTCTTTGTACCCCAAAAAAACAAGGTCTTTACTATCCATAAGCTATGCTTATGGTACATGATTCAAAAAAGCATTATTCCGTGCATGTAATGTTGCGTTCACACCAGACGCGACTTGCGCAAATAAATCGCGCTATTCACGCATAGTTGGATGCTTGAACATTTTGCGTTACTCACTTCATTCGCGAGTGAAATTCACTTCACAACAGATGCAAATTCGCGTCATGGGAGGGGCTTCTTGCCAGGCGGCTCCAGTCTTGTTGCGAAATGGCTGACATGGATTTTGTTGAGAGGGTAGCTGCGCTTAATGTGCTATGGAAGGCTGAAAAATGGTGTAGACTCGTTCGGTGCCGTGTCTGGGTCCATCAGATCCTTCAGAGTCTTGGTGAGTTTCACCACCTCTTCCAGGAGCTGCGCCTGGATGACGGCCGCTTTCAGCGGTACTTCCGACTGTGCCGGTCCCAGTTTGATGACCTGTTGTCCCATATCGGTGGGAGGATTTCCCTCCAGGACACCAACTACAGGCGCTCTATTCCACCTGCAGAGCGCCTGTCCGTCTGTCTCCGGTCAGTAAATCATTTAATATTCTGTGTGATTACAAGTAATTAATGACTGAGAACCTCCACAGACATATAGTCTTCTCACTCTTCTGAACACACAGTTATCAATACAGCACTTTAATGAAATGGCAATTAACTTTCGTCTACAACAGTCAAAGTGGTTTTTGAAATGTGCAGGTAACTGCTATATATAAAATTTAATAATAGTCTGTTTTTGCAATGAAGCAAGCAAATCAGAGCAAATGCTAAATAAAGGTAAAGTATTAAGGGCATTTTATCAAGTTTGTTGTTGTTTAACTGTAAAAAACTAAAGATAAATGAATATGTCACAAACACCAGTATTATACATTTATATTTGCTAATATGGAATTGCAATCTGCATTAACAACAATGTTTATTTTTATTTTTTATTTTCTCTCTCTCTTTCAGATATATTGCCACTGGAGACTACTTCCGGACCATCGCCAGCAGCTTCCGTGTTGGTGTCTCCACAGTCTGCAAGGTTGTCCCAGAAGTGGTGACTGCAATCTGGGACTGCTTAGTGGAGGAGTTCATGGCTGTGCCCTCCACAGATGAATGGAGGTCCATTGCAGAGGGTTTCGAGTAGAGGTTTTTTCTTAGTTCTCCTTTCTGTTGTGGATGCAAGGTATTGCTTCCAGGTGATTGATGTCGGGGGAAATGGGCGGACGAGCGATGGTGGGACACTGGCCAACTCAGCCTTTGGCCAGGCACTCCATGGTGGCACCCTCCATCTGCCACCTGACCATCCTCTCCCAGGAGCTGACCACAGAGGACCCCAGCCCCATGTCTTTGTGGCAGATGAGGCCTTTCCCCTCAGGAAAAACCTCAGGAGGCCATTCCCTGGGCGCACCCTTCCCCGAGAGAGACGGGTCTTTAATTTCCGTCTCTCCAGAGCCCGGCTGGTGGTGGAGAACGCCTTCAGGATCCTGTCCTCACAGTAAAGGATGTATCGCCGCCTCATAGAGATTCAGCCTGATGTTGTGGAGAGGTGTGTGAAGGCGACGTGTGTCCTCCACAACTTTATGTGCAGAGGCACCTGCTGTGAGGGGTGCGGTGTGTGCAGAGGACTCACAGCAGAGTCTCGGTCGGGTTGCAGCCAATAATTCTGCCAGAGAGGCCATCCAGGTCAGGGACATCTTCATGGCTCACTTTTCAGCCACTTCAACTTTTTCTCTATGAGGTATCCCTCACTCTTCCACTTCTTTCTGCACACTTCCTCTGAATAAATACATCAACTCAATATGTATATATATTAGGGGTGGGCATAGGCATCCTGGCTCTGTGCATTCAGAATATGTGGTGACGGTCTTTGTTTCTCAAGCCAGGTGCATTAGAGGGGCTCATCTCCTGATGCATCACAAACTGCAGCTGCAGATGTTCTGAACTTGTGTTTACTCTGTTTATTCAGGTTGAACAGCATAAGAGGTCAACTGTTTACATTCCATTGCCAGAAGAGGCTGCATCCATGTTAGCACGTCACGTCATGTGGTAATTTCACAGTCGTTTACACACAGGTTCGAAGCAGAGGGTCATTCTCAAGTTCACATTCAGCTTAAAAGCGCAACGTTTCGGTATTCTGAGTTAAACGTAGAACAGATTCGAAAGATGTATTAGGCTACTTTTATCTGACCCCTGCTGCTGCGACGCGTCCACACAAACACTTCTAGCGCACATTTCTCTTCTCTGTCTCCTTTAAATATGTATCCCTCACTCTTCCACTTCTTTCTGCACACTTCCTCTGAATAAATACATCAACTAACGGCGATATATCGCCGATAAGATAACGCAGCACGTTAACGCCGATATATATATATATATATATATATATATATATACACAGTGCCCTCCACTAATATTGGCACCCTTGGTAAATATGACCAAAGGCGGCTGTGAAAATAAATCTGCATTGTTTATCCTTTTTATCTTTCATTCAAAAAATTCACAAAATTCCAACCTATCATTGAAGTAAAACAATTGAAAGTGGGGATAAAATCTCATGATGAAATAAATGCTTTCACTATTTCATGTTGGCCACAATTATTGGCACCCAATTATTGCAACGTCCTTTTCCCAGGGTAACAGCTCTGAGTTTTCTCCTATAATGCCTGAAGAGTTTGGAGAACACCTGACAAGAGATCAGAGACCATTTTCTTCATACAGAATCTCTCCAGATCCTTCAGATTCACAGCTCCATGACGGTGCTTCTTCTCTTCAGTTCACCTCACTCATTTTCTGTAGGGTTCAGGTCAGAGGACAGAGACAGCAATGGTAAAAGATTCATTTTGTGCTCAGTGACCCATTTTTGTGTTTATTTTGATGTTTGTTTTGGATTGTTGTCCTGCTGGAAGATCAAAACATGGCCCATTATAAGATTTCTAACAGAGGCAGTCAGATTTTGATTTTTTATCTGTTGGTATTTGATAGAATCCATGATGCCATGCCTCTGAACAAGATGTTCAGGACCTCCAGCAGAAAAACAGGCCCACAACATTAAAGATCCAGCAGTATATTTAACCGTGGACATGGGGTACTTTTTATCCCTGTTTGTACTAAACTATCTGGTGGGGTTGCTGCCAAAAAGCTATTTTTTCAGTTTCATCTGACAATAGAAGCCAGTGCCATTTGAAGTTCCAGTCGTGTCTGACAACTGAATTTGCTGGAGTTTGTTTTTGGATGAGTGAGGAGAATTTTTCTTGAAACCCTCCCGAACAACATGTGGTGAATTAGGGGATGTTTGATTTTTTTTCAGCTGTGATCGTTGGAGAGTCTTTGGCTACTCAAACTCTCCTCCTCAGCATTCATTAGGACGATATAGACACACGTCCTCTTTCAGGCTGATTTTTTACATTTTTAGTTGATTGGAACCTCTTAATTATTACCCTGATGGTTGGAATGGAGATTTTCAATGTTTTAACTCTTTTCTTACAGCCACTTTCTATTTTGTGAGGCTCAACAATCTTGTTCTTCACATCAGAAATATATTTTTTGTTTTTTTCTCATTGTGATGGATGATAAAGGGAATTTGACCTTTGTGTTCCTCATATTTATAATCCTGTGGAACAGAAAGTCATGGCTGGACAATTTCATGCTCCTAGTCACCCTGGTGTGCTAAAAAATGGGAATATGAATGGGAATATACTTCAGAGATATTTTACTCATAAGAATTTCTAAGGGTGCCAATAATTGTGGCCAACATTCATTGGAGAAAAACATTTATTTCATCATGAGATTTTCTCCCCACTTTCAATTGTTTTACTTCAATGATGGTTGGAATTTTGTGAATTTATTGAGTGAAAGATCAAAAGGATAAACAATGCAGATTTATTTTCACAGCCGCCTTTGCTCATATTTATCAAGAGTGCCAATATTAGTGGAGGGCACTGTATATAGCTCAAATTGAGTAAAGAGCTTGATTTACAACTTACCAGATTGTCCGACCTCCTCACTCACTTTCTTCCAAGCAAGATCCTTTTTATTCCTGTTTCTATAAAAGTACGAAGATGTATCATACAGCTCCGGGTATCCACATAGAGCAACGATGATTTGTCCTCCATTGTTGTTTTGGATTTCTGCCTCCGCTCGCTACATCGTAATCAAGTCACTACAAGAGCAAGCTCCTGATTGGTAAACGCGGTGCAAATATTGTTCAGATTCAGTTCAGTTCAGATTTTCAACTCACGCGAATCACGTGTTACAGCGCGTCAACCGCCTGAAACGCTCAATTCGCGCCGCAGGATGTCTATCTTTTGACTTTGACTTAACATTGACTTAACATGCAACATTGACTTAACATGTAAATCACTCACGCTTAACGCTTCATTCGCGTCTGGTGTGAACGCGCACAGTAAGACTGCTTGAATTATTAAAGGAATATACAAAAATCCACATTACCTCATGCATGCATACAGGCTAGAACAGTATATCAATTAATGTGAGAACTAAGGTTTTTCATTAAATATGATATGAGTTATCAAGAATGTTCATGTCTTCTTCATAGTAGCCTGCAGGTAAATGGACAGACCCCAACATTGGCCAATCACAGCACATAGTATGTGAATTCTTTTAACATCCAACTACAGTAGTCATCATTACCTAAGCATTAGCTTCTCATGACTTCATGTATGAGGCCCCTCAGCTAAAGTGGTGACTTCATATACCATAAACTGTAAGTGTCTGTATATCCTCCTGACTACCAGAAAAAAAAAAGTTTTGTAAATTTAGTATTTTGTCATGTCATCACATCTGGACATCTGGGGGGTGTTCCAGAAAGCAGGTTATGTGACATACGCAGGTATGTTTAAGAATACGTAAGCGGATAACCTCAACTTTCGGTTCCAAAATCGGAGGCATCTTTCAGGGTATATAAGTAACCATAGCAACTTGCTCTCTGAAGATAACCTGCTCCGGATTAGGTTCTGTTTCAGGGTTAGTTTACGTCAGAGCTATCAGCGCATGTGTGTGGGACTTACTAACGAGACTCCAGTGGGCATAGTGCACAATATTATATATTATTACAATAAGTTATATATATACATAGTTGTATGATATGTAAATTAGAAAGCACTAATATAAGTAAAATATAAGGTAATCTATTGTAATATTATTATATTTATATTTATTGTATTGGCATAATAGTTATCTGCATAAATTATAAAACACTTTTTATGACAAGGTAATGTTTATAATATATGTTTGTTATATTTTATTATCATCTCACACATCATGGATCTGCATTTTCTATAATGTATTTCTATAATAAAAATACATATATGATATGACTTATTATATAACTAGCATCAAACAAACAATACAATTCTTATTTTCAAGGATTAAAGATTAAACGTAAAAAAAGAAAAATGATTGCACAACCACCCATTAGGTGGCGATATGCACTAAGTGTGCAAATGGCCTTTGAACAGAAGAAGAATGAAGCAGTTTGGCACACTTTTTGTTAGCGTCCGTTTCCAGTGACTCGTCGATTCATCGATCTATTGAGAATGTTTAGCGTGTTAACCAGGAACAAACTCTGGGTTGAATGAACTTACTCCTGGACTCGTTTTTGGAACCAACATACCTCGAGTAAGTAAGGTTTGGGTTGATCAACAGAGTTCAGGGTTTAGCAGATGGTAAGTTAACTCCCAGGGGTCGACTGGGAGACCAGCTCAGTTTTTTTTAAATCAGTGAAAAAGACACTAAACATACTCTGTTGATTTTGGTCACACAAATAAGTGTTATATATCAATCGAAACTGTTAAGTGTCTACTCTTATATTCGTACACTCACAATAACAACAAAACTTTGTGGTTTTGTAAAATAAAGAAAACAAACAGGGTGCGCTCTCTGTCTTCTCCGTCTCCACGAACTGCTTTTAGAAACGAGTCACTAAAATGAACTGTAACTCAGCAAATACTCAGCACACAGACATGAGAGGTATATCTATAGAAAGCTTGAAGTGTCTACTTTTAAATTAAGTCATATCGAAAGCAAATATTCTGCGATAAAGTAATCCGTATGAAACCAACACGATGTTCAGTCTTTCCTGTCTAACTCATTATCTCTAATGCGATCCCGCCACCGCTCATATGTAAATATCCACGTGAGACACGCTTGAGTGTAAACACCCAACGCAAACAAAGCGTGAGGAGATCTTTCATCACAGCTACTCTTCATTTCTGGAAGACGCGCTGAGTAAAGGCAGGATTTCCCTCAAAAAAAGAACAAGATTTCATCCAGTAGAGGAGATCAATCTGACGAGAAAGTAATGTTTATTTTTTGCATTAATTAACGTGTTATTGTGACATAAACAAACACATTTACTAACAGTTAGTTGGGTTTTTCCCAAACTACAACATGATGAATGCTATGCATCTAAGAAGGTTTAGACCATATTTATTATTAATACTCTGTTCACAAATAGATTTTAGACAGTTCCATATCACTTCACCAAATTATTTGAGTTATTTCAAAAGTCCTTACAGCAAAATAACCAAAACCCACAATGACAAAAGGATAAAACAAATAAAAGGATAAAAACGGCAGATCATGTCCATGTTTTTGCCACAAACTTACGTTTTATTATGTACGGAAAGCACGTACGGTGTCTCTCCCGCTCTCTTTCACATACAGCACACACGTTAACATACGCGCTAATGTTGTTAGCGTTACTCTTATGATTTTATCAGTAACATAGTTTAACAACTTAAAAACTAACTGACTTCTCACAAGCAAGGTAACAATGGCGCTGTTCGTGAAGAAAATTAATTTAAAGTTTCACTATTCCTGGAGACATTGCTGCCGAACACTATGGAGAGACGCACAGAGGTAATCTCTCTCTCTCTCTCATAACTTACATTTACATTTATGCATTTAGCAGACACTTTTATCCAAAGTGACTTACAGTGCATTCAGGTAATACATTTTTTTTTATCAGTATGTGTGTTCCCTGGGAATTGAAGCCACAACCTTTTTGCGGTGCTAACGCAATGCTCTACCACTGAGCCAGAGGAACATAACTTAGTTATTAACTGTATTAACATCATTTGTCTGCTATCAACGGCTCAAGCCTCTGTTACTAGGTTTAAAATGTTGTTTTGGAATTAGCAACGGAGGCGTTTGATAAGATGCGGAAGAAATAATCCTACTCACAATATCGATTTAAGTAGATAAACCGGACAAATACCTTGAAATATATCATCTGATCGATGTCTTGAGGTGTGGCAACCATAGTATAAGCGGAATAATTGACTTCGGCCCGTTGAATTATTGCAGTTATTCCTTACATATTTAATAGGAATATTAACTTTTTTTCTCTATTCGTTTCTTGTGTCTCCCAAAATAATAATAAATAAACATGCTTTATGTTCTGGTGTCCTCTACAGTGGACATGTATGAAATTGATGTCCTCTTTCATAACAGAAGGTCATATTTTGATATGAGTAGAGTGTAATGGCAGGATTTACACATCAGCTACCCACAACCTGTTAAGAACCATCAGAGAATCACATCACCTTAATTAAAAAGGGTCGAGCAAGAGCCTAGAAGCGCAGCTAAATAGTTAACAAGTGGATACTTGCATCGGTTTTGTTGGTGCTGAGTAAAGTGTCCTGGTGCATGTATAATGCGTAGATTCCTGATTAATTCCTTTAGGAGTGAAAGCTTCATCATTCCAGCCATGGGTTGGATTGGTCCGAAGTGAATCGACAAAGTTACTGGACTTAAAACTGCCAGAAGTTCCTGCCCTGTGTGGTTCGGTTTAGTTGTTGGTGGGTGTGCTGTAGGGCCGGGGACCTTGTACCTCCAACCTGTACCAGCTTTGGCCTGGTTTTCTTGCCTCTGGCAGGTTCAACACTACATGCCTTGCTTTTTTAATGCATCACTAGACGATATACACGCATCTATTGTAAAACAAGCAAGGGAAGAAGGGAGAAAAAAAAATGCATATATGTATATCAGACACACACAGGGTAAGTGGGACGTGAGCACTGGACTTTGCACTGAGCTGGCTCCACGCTGCACATCACGCTTTTTTAATGCATCATACACTCAACAATACATATACATATGTAGGGTAAGCGTGGCATGTGACTGGCGGCCGGGGGTGGGGCTTTATTATTATTATTATTTCATCATTACCACTACTATTATTATCATTATTACTATTTGTCCTCTTCCTGATCTTCCAACTTTCCCCTCATTTCTGACTAATTGAGTCAATTACTATTATTTTTGTTTTATTGTTATTATTTATTTATTAATATTATTGCTGCTACTAGTACTATTATTATCACCTTCCTCACCCTCCATCCTCTAATTTTTGTTATGAATGCTATTATTATTATTACTACGGTTATCATTACTATTGTTTTCTTTTTACTATTGTTATGTCCGTTTTACTTTACTTATTAATTTTTTTTGGTTTATATACCCCCACCCCAATACCCAGTCACACTCACACACATATACATACACACACACACACACACACACACACACACATACACACACACACACACACACACACACTCATATCCACTCACACAAATCACATTGGCTATCATGTATGTTTTATTGACCTTGGTTATTTTGTATTTGATTTGTCACCTGTAAATAGTATGTTTGTTTGCATAATAAAAAAATAAATTAAAAAAAACAGCCAGAAGCTCGGACTCCCCCCGGAAGGGTAGTCGCGAGATTTTCAAGGTATTGTGCGTGTCTCCAGGGCACCGAAAGTAAAGAGAATACTTCGCCTTTTGGGTATGGGAGAAGTTTTATCTGGTTTCCCTTTAACACCCATTTTGGTTAGTTTGATCAATAAAAAGGCGCATAGTTTCAGCGGGAAAGTGTTTCTTTGTCCCACTTAACAAAGTGGGACCCACTTGTCCCAACATTTGCATGTTTTATGACTGTTCTGAAGAATCAGTGTAGTTTTTCCACAGTACAGTAAAAATAGTATCATGCATTTCACAATCACATAGTGTACATCATTGTTTGAGGAATAAAGAGCAGATCATTTTGATACCAATAAACAAATACCTAGAAGATATAAAACCAGAGATACATTCAAATACCTGAATATAAGTGTTTAGAGCTTACTAATACGAATAATGAGTGGTAACTAGGCTAATATAATAAGGAAACATACAAACACCACATGCATATACCAGATACATTTGTAACTGAATAATTATGGTCTAAATAAAAAAAATGTCTCTATGTGTGTGTGTTATGTGTATTGTAATCTTGGGGGTAAGTCCACTGGTCAGCCAGGCTGTTGGTGCCTGGTACCGAGGGTCATTTATGGCGCTTTTCTACTGCATGGTACGGTTCAGTACGGCTCGCTTTTGGGGGGGTTTCCAATGCGTACAGTACCTGGTACCCGGTATTTTTTTTAGTACCACCTCAGCCGAGGTTCCAAGCGAGCCGTACCGTTACCAAAATGTGACGTGTAAACTAAGCTGATCACTAATTGGCCGGAGAAAATCGTCACTGCCTGCGTCATTGAATTTGCGACTCGAGACACAACAGACCCGATAGATTTAAATCAGTACAGCCAGCAAAGGATCGAATGCAACTGTTTTGAATGAGCGCACCTTTCTTTTAACAAACAAAAAAATGACTGCTTTGTTGTTTGTTGAGGAAGTACAGATGTTCCTCTCATTGATAGCCAAGGAGCAGAAAAAAAAAGTTTATCAGGAATTACGGCATTAGAGGCGGCGAAACTATAACGGCATGTGAATAATCCCGCCCTCTCTAAAGCGGTACTAAACTGCAGTGGAAATGCAATCCGAGCCGGCCATGCCGTTCTGAACCGAGCCGAGCTGTACCAGGCAGTGGAAAAGCGCCATTAGTTCTCTTTGGAATGTGTTTGAAGTCTGATGGAGAGAACAGAGAGTTGATCTGTTTAGCATCTTTTTGACAGTGGGGGGACAACCACTGGCAATTTAGCACCCATATAAAGGCAGAATGTGGGGCCAGGTCTGTGAATTATATGCAAATGTCAAAAGGCTAAAAGGGTCTCTTAAGACAAAGTCCCAACGACCATCAAGGATCATAAGCAGATGTTACACATTTGGTATCTCTGAAAAGCCCTGAATGTGCTCTGTACAGGACATCCAGACTTAAAACTGTGATATGTAACGTCTTAGAGAATTTGCTAAAACATAATGTCCTCTACAGAGGACAAAACTCCAGAGATGGTAGTCAGGAGGTAAAATTTAAACAATGTTTTTATTTTTTTCTTCAAGATAGCTGAAGCTTTAGCCTCCTGCTCACAAAAACAAACTTATAATTCCTTTTTCTGCACTCTATACCCTACAAAGGACAAGTTTGTATATGTACTGCCATGCTTGCGCCATTTATTTGATCAGTTTATTTTTGTTCAACATTAAATATTTAATGAGGGGTCCACATCAGTAGCTTGTTACATTAAAAGGTTTCTTAAAAAGGCCAAGCTGTTTGTGAAACCTTGTTTCATCTTTATGGTTTTGTAAAGAGTTTTCAGATATACATGCACTTAAAATTCATGGTATATGTACTGAATTCCTTCTCAGCCATTGCTGTTGATTTAACTGGGTTATACTGTCTAAGAATGAAGCAGAAAGTTACGATCAAAGTCCCTTTATGTCCACAGTATATTTTGTGCAAAAGCTTGAACATCCATGTTCATATTCATGTCATTTCACAACTATGCCATCATTAATAACACTATCAGTATTCAAAAGGACCAAGTTACCACTTTAGTTGAGGGGCCACACACATGATGAAGTCATGAGAAGTTGCAATAAATGCATCAAGAATCTGTACACCTGCCGCAGCTGAGAACTATTATTCTGCTGCGTGATACTGCAGAAGAACTGATGATGGCACGGTTTGATCTTCAGCTGACCAATCATCAGAAATGGGCATTTAATTCCTGCCCACGGGCAGAAATCGAATATTCAAGCTGTTTATTCATTTTTCTGCCCCTGAGCGAAAACAAAAATAAGCAGAATTCTCGTTTAAAAAAAAACATGAAAAAGGAGCAGTTTTCTAATTTTTCTACTTTTAATGTTAAATCAAAAAACGAATGATACACAGATTTTACATGCACGAAATAATGCCTTTTTGAGCATAGCTTTATCCACAATGGATAGTTGTTTTTTTGTGAACAAAGAAAACATCATGATCATGCGTAATAAATCATAAATCATGATGGTGTGCTCACCTTACGTAATGTCTTAATTAAGGTGTTGTTCATCCATAAAGTCATGAATGAAAGACTTTGAACTCATGTTAGTTCCTGATAATTCATGAGATATTAATGCATAATTCACACATACATTTATGCATGAATTCATGGTAATTCATGTAAACTTACCGTAAAGTGTTACCAATACATTTTATCAAATTAAAATATATTTTATATTGTAATAAAACATACTATTGTCCTGTAAAAATAAAAAGTAGTATTTAATAATCATGATAATATATAATCTAACAGAATACGTTATAATAAAGGCATTAATATAATTATTATTAAAAGTACCTGCCAAAAGTTTAGAAACATTACAATTAATAATGATTTTTTAATAAATCTATTCTGCTCACAAAGGCTGCATTTATTTGATAAAAAAATACTGTAAAACAGCAATACTGTGAAAAATTACAGATTACATTGTCTATTTTGATACATTTTAAAATGTGATTTGTTCCTGTGATGCAAAGCAGAATTTCCAGCATCAGTACTCCAGTCCTCAGTGTCCCATGATCCTTCAGAAATCATTCCATTTTGATTTGATGCTCAAGAAACATTTCTGATTATTGTGTGTTCAAAACAGTTGTGCTGCTTCACATTTTTTGTAGAAATGGTGATGCATTTTTCAAGATTCTTTTATAAATAGAAAGTTTAATGAACAGCATTCATTTGCATTTATGAAATGTTTATTACATTTGTCAAGTAATTAATTAAATAGTAATCTTTTGTAACATTTTAAATGCCTTCACATACTTTTTCACTTTGATGCATGATGAATAAATATTACCCCCCCCCCCCTCTCTCTTTTAAATGTTACCACAGTTTGAATGGTATCATTGTTTCCAAAAAAAGTTTTTAACATTGATTATAATGAATGGTAAATGTATCTTGAGCAGCAAATCAACCTGTTAGAATGATTTCTGAAGGATCATGTGACACTGAAACCGCAGGGAGACTTCTCTTTATTACCAACAGATTTATGATTCTTATGACGAATATTGCATTTGCAAATGCAAAATAAAGCATCACAAGCTCAGAGTAGCATTTACAGTGAATTGAAACTGAAAATAGAGTACTGTTACAGCAAAAATGCAGCGCGTAGAGTATACAGTGGGTACGGAAAGTATTCAGACCCCCTTAAATTTTTCACTCTTTGTTATATTGCAGCCATTTGCTAAAATCATTAAATTCATTTTTTTCCTCAATGTACACACAGCACCCCATATTGACAGAAAAATACAGAATTGTTGACATTTTTGCAGATTTATTAAAAAAGAAAAACTGAATGATCAGAAGAAATGGACAGCACCTGAGTTAAATATATGAGTGTCACAGCACATGGTCCTAAGTATTCAGACCCTTTGCTGTGACACTCATATATTTAACTCAGGTGCTGTCCATTTCTTCTGATTATCCTTGAGATGGTTCTACACCTTCATTTGAGTCCAGCTGTGTTTGATTATACTGATTGGACTTGATTAGGAAAGCCGCACACCTGTCTATATATGACCTTACAGCTCACAGTGCATGTCAGAGCAAATGAGAATCATGAGGTCAAAGGAACTGCCTGAAGAGCTCAGAGACAGAATTGTGGCAAGGCACAGATCTGGCCAAGGTTACAAAAAAAATTCTGCTGCACTTAAGGTTCCTAAGAGCACAGTGGCCTCCATAATCCTTAAATGGAAGACGTTTGGGACGACCAGAACCCTTCCTAGAGCTGGCCGTCCGGCCAAACTGAGCTATCGGGGGAGAAGAGCCTTGGTGAGAGAGGTAAAGAAGAACCCAAAGATCACTGTGGCTGAGCTCCAGAGATGCATTCGGGAGATGGGAGAAAGTTGTAGAAAGTCAACCATCACTGCAGCCCTCCACCAGTCGGGGCTTTATGGCAGAGTGGCCTGACGGAATCCTCTCCTCAGTGCAAGACACACGAAAGCTCGCATGGAGTTTGCTAAAAAACACCTGAAGGACTCCAAGATGGTGAAAAATAAGATTCTCTGGTCTGATGAGACCAAGATAGAACTTTTTGGCCTTAATTCTAAGCGGTATGTGTGGAGAAAACCAGGCACTGCTCATCACCTGTCCAATACAGTCCCAACAGTGAAGCATGGTGGTGGCAGCATCATGCTGTGGGGGTGTTTTTCAGCTGCAGGGACAGGACGACTGGTTGCAATCGAGGGAAAGATGAATGCGGCCAAGTACAGGGATATCCTGGACGAAAACCGTCTCCAGAGTGCTCAGGACCTCAGACTGGGCCGAAGGTTTACCTTCCAACAAGACAATGACCCTAAGCACACAGCTAAAATAACGAAGGAGTGGCTTCACAACAACTCCGTGACTGTTCTTGAATGGCCCAGCCAGAGCCCTGACTTAAACCCAATTGAGCATCTCTGGAGAGACCTAAAAATGGCTGTCCACCAACGTTTACCATCCAACCTGACAGAACTGGAGAGGATCTGCAAGGAGGAATGGCTGAGGATCCCCAAATCCAGGTGTGAAAAACTTGTTGCATCTTTCCCAAAAAGACTCATGGCTGTATTAAATCAAAAGGGTGCTTCTACTAAATACTGAGCAAAGGGTCTGAATACTTCGGACCATGTGATATTTCAGTTTTTCTTTTTTAATAAATCTGCAAAAATGTCAACAATTCTGTGGTTTTCTGTCAATATGGGGTGCTGTGTGTACATTAATGAGGAAAAAAAATGAACTTAAATGATTTTAGCAAATGGCTGCAATATAACAAAGAGTGAAACATTTAAGGGGGTCTGAATACTTTCCGTACCCACTGTATGTTGTACACTGCACATTTTGAATATGCACACTTCCAGTGGCACTTTTGTAGTTTTCTAATTTCGTATTTGTTGTCCTTGTTTTTTGTCTTTGGATGCTTGAGGATACACAGAGCAAGAATTTCATTGTATAGTGTGTTTGTGACATATGACAATAAACTCTCTTGAAACTTACTTGTAGGCCTAAAATCTGTGAAACAGCCGTATTTTATCTTTTCAGTGACCCATTAATCCATGTTTTAGCCTACAGTTACACTTACTATACTCCACTCAGCAAGCATGTATTCAGGATAAATTGATGATTATTTTTAAACCAACCAGCAAAACCAAAACGTCTCGGGTTACTCGCGTAACCCTTGTTCTCTGAATAGGGAACGAGACGCTGCGTGAGCTTTTCATGCTTTGGGAACGCCACTGCGGGACCGATGTCTGTGAACCCATATAGAATCACAATCACGCAATCACGTCATCAGCTCATACTGGCGAACGTGCCATCCACTCCTCAGATTTCTCTGCCGAAAAGAACCCTGTCGGCAGCGTGAGGAGCTTGGCAGCAAACGCAGCGTCTCGTTCCCTATTCAGAGAACAAGGGTTACGCGAGTAACCCGAGACGTTCTCTTTCATAGGTAACTCAATGCTGCGTGAGCTTTTCACGCTTTGGGAACGATATACCAAACACGCCAAGCTGAAAAACGCTGCCTATCTTGTCCAATATATGCCAGGCCTAGGCCGCAGGGTAACTTAGATTAGACCCGGGGCAAAGTCTATACACGTCTCACTGACAGAGAGGGCCTGCAAGTCTCCAACTCTCTTTAGTGACGTAAGCGCCAGCAAAAGAACCACCTTAAGAGTCAGTATCCGTTCTGAAGCTGACTCCAAGGGCTCGAAAGGGGCCGTCCGTCACCAGAACGTCGAGGACGACTGATAAGTCCCAAGAAGGAACTGCCGTGGGGCGAGCCGGCCTAAGCCGTCTGACTCCATGCATAAAGGCAGAGACTAAACGATGCCTCCCCAGGGGAATCTCATTCAGCTCTCTCCGTGCTGCGATGGCCGCTACATAAATCCTAAGGGTGGTAGCAGCCGCCCCTGCTGTCATCCTCTCTTGCAAAAACTCCAGCACTGGACCAACAGGGCAGTTGACTGGGTCTATTGCTCGAGATAAACACCATGACTCAAAGACACCCCACTTGGAAGAATATAGCTTCCTAGTAGCGGGGGCTCTGGCACTGGTCTCCTGAACCTTGACAGGTAAAACATCCATCACGGCCCTTGGCCCTGAATGGGCCATACCCACAACTTCCAGAGCTCTGGTTGTTGGGATGCCAGATCCTGCTCTGGAGCTGGGACAGTAAGTCCCGCCTGATCGGAATCTCCCAAGGGGCCGATACAAGAGGGAAGTTATCTCAGAGAACCAAGTCTGGGAGGGCCAGAATGGGGCTATGAGAAGGAGACGGGCACTGCTCACCTTTACTCTGCATAGTACTGCCGGAATCAGCTTTATTGGCGGAAACGCGTACAGCATGACATTCGGCCACCAGTGGGCGAACGCATCTATGCCCAGAGTCGTCGGGGAACTCAGGGAGAACCAGAGCGGGCACTGGGATGACTCTTGAGACGCAAAGAGGTCCACTTCCGCTTTGCCAAACAGATCCCAAATCTGGGATACTGTCTGATGGTTCAACATCCATACTCCCGGTCTGAGTTTCTGACTTGACAGAAAGTCGGCCGCGAGGTTCAGTATTCCCGGAACGTGAACTGTCCTCAAGGAAAGGAACTTGTACTGGGACCAAAGGAGAAGATGGCGTGCAAGCCTGTCCAGGGTGCGCGACCATGAACCTCCTTGACGGTTTATGTGGGACACAACCGCCATGTTGTCCGTCCTGACTATGATAATGATGCCCCCTGAGGACGGGGAGAAAATACATCAAAGACAGGAAGACAGCCCTGAGTTCCAGGCAATTTATGTGCCAAGAGAGGAACTCTCCTGTCCAGTCCCCGCTCGCCGGTCTGGCTTCGAAGACCGCTCCCCAGCCCGTCATTGATGCGTCCGTCGTGACCATATGGCGACGGTGAATCGCACCTATTCTTACACCGCTCCAAAGAGAAGCGGGGTCCCGCCATTGTAAAAGGGGTCGAGAGCAACCGTGCGACACCCTGATAAGGCGAGTGGCTGGTACAGTGGGGTGTAACCTCAGCTCCTTCATCCACCAAAGGAACGGCCTCATGTGAAGCAACCCTAGGGGCAACACAGGGGAGGCCGCTGCCATGAGGCCTAGCAGCCTGCGGCATGAACCTACAGAGACATGCCGGCCTAGTTTGAAGCGGGCCAGACATGCTGTAAAAATTGGATATCCGGGCAGGAGCCAAACGGACCTGCATCTGAATGGAATCCAAATGAACCCCCAGAAACAGGGTTCGCTGAGATGGGAGGAGCACACTCTTCTTGGCGTTCATCCTGAGGCCAAGAGAATGGATGTGGCGTAGAACAATATCTCTGTGACGACTCACTAGCTCCCTGGAGTGAGCCAGTCGTCCAGGTAGTTCAACACACGAATGCCCTGGAGCCTCAAAGGGGCCGGTGCAGCATCCATGCATTTCGTGAATGTTCTCGGCGCCAAGGCCAGGCCGAAGGGAAGGACCTTGTATTTGTAAGCCTTCCCTCCGAAGGCAAAACGAAGGAACCTTCTGTGTCGCTGAATGACCTGGATGTAGAAATACGCATCCTTTAGGTCGATAGTGACAAACCAGTCCCCTTCTTGGATCTGAGACATGATGGTTTTCATCGTCAGCATCTTGAACTTCCCTTTGTAGAGGGAAAAATTCAAACGCCGTAGATCCAGAACAGGTCTCAGGTTGCCGTCCCTCTTCGGCTGAAGAACCCTCGTTCGATGTCCGACTGTGGTATTTCCTCTATCGCTCCTTTCTGTAGGAGGGAGGAAAGTTCTAACTGTAGAACAGAAGCCTTGGAGGCGCTGTTTACTACCGTCAGTTGAACCCTGTCTAAGGGGGGGGATTTTCCCAAACTGAAGTGTGTTGCCGGACCGAATCGCCCAAAGCGATACCCCCGGTATACGCTCCCATTTAGAAGGCCTGGAAGCAGCGGCACCCTCCGCCACGAAGGAGAGCCCTTGGCGTCCTTGTTTGGGTTGATTGAGAGTGAAGTGCTGGACTGACAGGTGGCCGGCACGGGGTCCGAACGCTGAAGGGGAGAACCGACTGTGTCCCCACACACACGGCCCGCTGGCGACGAAAGGACGGACTGTGGCGGGGGAAAGACAACGCGTCCCCCAACTGCCAGACCGATAATAAAAGAGAATGAACTCGTTCTGCACGCCAAGCCTCGAGGGGTGGCTGTGACAGATATGAGTGAGGAGAGCACGTTTGAAGCAGGCAGAAACGCTTTTGCGGTCTGACCTCACCTCGTAACGGTGAAGCGGCTCTCCTCGTTACGACCCAAAGGTCAGGAACGACCCGGATTGGCCGAAGCGGCAGGCCTATAGGGCCGCTTCATGTCAACTCGTCTGTGTGGGCGCTGGCGGGGGAAGGATTAACTACGGGCTCCCTGCTTAAGAGCAGGCATAAACTGCTTAAGAGCAGTTGATTGCGTCTTGGAGGAGCGGAATTTCTCCACTACCGAGCTAACCGCTTCCCCGAAAAGCCCAGACTGTGAGATGGGTGCGTCCAGCAGGAACACCTCCTCCTTCTTACTTATCTCGCGCGCACGGCGGTTGACAATGGCGATATTCCATAGCACTTCACCGCGAGGAGAACAAAGTTCCACTGAGGCAGTCGCCGAAGTGCAGATGGATGATCGCAAAAGATAAGTTGGGCCAGAAAATCGCAACAACGAAGGGTAATGTGACCGCTTCGTGAAGGCAGAGAAATCTGAGGAGTGGATGGCGCGTTCGCCAGTATGAGCTGACGACGTGATTGCGTCAGAGACGGCGTCGCGCCATCAGCCAATGAATTGGCGTGATTCTATATGGGTTCACAGACATCGGTCCCGCAGTGGCGTTCCCAAAGCGTGAAAAGCTCACGCAGCGTTGAGTTACCTATGAAAGAGAAATGAATGCACCCTAACCACTACTGTATTGTATGGTGACCGGGAGGAGACATGTTCGGTTCACTTAGTAACTTGTGGGAACATGATAATATGTCGTGGCCACGAGATCATTTTGACGAGGTAACGACATCCTTATGTTTTGAAGATCAAAACATGGCCCATTATAAGATTTCTAACAGAGGCAGTCAGATTTTGATTTTTTATCTGTTGGTATTTGACAGAATCCATGATGCCATGCCTCTGAACAAGATGTTCAGGATCTCCAGCAGAAAAACAGGCCCACAACATTAAAGATCCAGCAGTATATTTAACCGTGGACATGGGGTACTTTTTTATCCCTGTTTGTACTAAACTCATCTGGTGGGGTTGCTGCCAAAAAGCTATTTTTCAGTTTCATCTGACAATAGAAGCCAGTGCCATTTGAAGTTCCAGTCGTGTCTGACAACTGAATTTGCTGGAGTTTGTTTTTGGATGAGTGAGGAGAATTTTTCTTGAAACCCTCCCGAACAACATGTGGTGATTTAGGGGATGTTTGATTTTTTTTTTTTTAGGTTTCTGACCCCAAGACTCAACTAATCTCTGCAATTCTCCAGCTGTGATCGTTGGAGAGTCTTTGGCTACTCAAACTCTCCTCCTCAGCATTCATTAGGACGATTTAGACACACGTCCTCTTTCAGGCAGATTTTTTACATTTTTAGTTGATTGGAACCTCTTAATTATTACCCTGATGGTGGGAATGGAGATTTTCAATGTTTTAACTTTTCTTACAGCCACTTTCTATTTTGTGATGCTCAACAATCTTGTTCTTCACATCAGAAATATATTTTTAGTTTTTTCTCATTGTGATGGATGATAAAGGGAATTTGACCTTTGTGTTCCTCATATTTATAATCCTGTGGAACAGAAAGTCATGGCTGGACAATTTCATGCTCATAGTCACCCTGGTGTGCTAAAAAATGTAAATATGAATGGGAATATACTTCAGAGATATTTTACTCATAAGAATTTCTAGGGGTGCCAATAATTGTGGCCAACATTTATTGGAGAAAGACATATATTTCATCATGAGATTTTCTCCCCACTTTCAATTGTTTTACTTCAATGATAGGTTAGAATTTTGTGAATTTATTGAGTGAAAGATCAAAAGGATAAACAATGCAGATTTATTTTCACAGCCGCCTTTGCTCATATTTATCAAGGGTGCCAATATTAGTGGAGGGCACTGTATGTCGTGGCCACGACAAAACTAACCGAGCATGTCACCTCCCGGTCACCGTAGTATTGTATAAAGTGCTATATAAATAGAATTTGATGATGTGTGCATGAAAGATTTGATTGACAGAAGTGTTTCTTGAGGCAAAGTTGTTCAGAATGAGGAGACCTATCACATGTGAATTTTGATATATAAGTGAAACACTGATATATAGACATAAACACAAATATATAGACATTTTCTCTACACTGGGGTAATTTACAATAAAAAAAAATAGTTCAAAACTATAAAATAAAAACTATTTTTAATAGTTATAGCACCACCCGTTGTCCGATCATCATGTAAATTGGGCATGCTTGTGTAGAAACGTGTTTTATCCCTTTATGGTTAGGATGTCAAAATTAATCGTTTGTATGATGCATCGCGATGTGGACGTGGATGATTCTGCATCAACGCAGTTAGTCCATTTAGATTATAGCCCACTCTAACAACGGGAACACAAATGAGTGTTATAAAAAAAATGCACCCACTATTTTAAATTCTCCTGTCGTCTGCCATGTTCCCTCTAAGCTGTGCACATTCACGGCCATGCACAGAAGAAAGAATAACGCTGTGCACTGAAGAAACAATAAAATGCCGTGCAGAGAACAGACACGGGGATATTACTGCAGTTCTCTGACTAACCATACAGAGTTTGTGTCGATACAGAGTTAGAAGTGGTGAATGCGGTTTACAGGGTCTATAGAAAGAGAACTATGTCAGCACATGTGAGCAGCAGGGATCAGCTTAATGAATCCAATATCTGTAGTCATACTTTATGACCAAGTTGCTCAACATGAGAGGCAACGTGAAAAGCAAATACAAATGAAATAAAACGTCATCATGATTTAAAGAGTGGCGTGATTAAGTGGTGGAAATAATGGATAAGCACAGTAAACTCAGACATCACAGGTGTAGTAGTATGCAAACTCAAAATGTGTCAGGTGAATACCTCAGAATTTTGTGTGTGTTTGTGTGTGAGTTTTAGAGATATTTAGATAACAATAAGAGTTAATTTCTTCACTTTTTTAATATTTAGCTATAAGATCTGTTTAAATGCTTAATTTAGCTTTCATATTAGATAATAATAGTATCATATTAAAACAAACTGAAGAATTTGAACTGATGTATCAGTTTAAATACTTCAATTAGTGTTATGAAGTTACGTTATAAAGTTAATCAGAACATTGGAACACTGGTCCAGACTTAAGTTTTGTTTGATGTTTGCTACATTGAGGAAGTACTTTCTTGGAGCAGATAAAATAAAATGAGTTCATATCTGACAGCTGAATTGTGATGCATCTTGATGCTTTGTGATATCGAATCGAAGACATGATAATTGTACTCTAATCGAATCGTGAGACCAGTGAAGATTCACACCCCTATTTATGGTATTTGGCAACAATTAATTTCTACTTATTTCCTTGTTATCCAGAAAAGAATATATACAATATATTGCACTATGGGAAATATAAGGGCAGGCCTTTAGGTAGCCAATGATGTGCTGTTTTTAATTCAGGTGACATTTGTCTCTGAGAACCTGACACCTTGTAATTCTGGAGACTCCAGGAAGGTTGCAGTTCTGGAAAATGGTGACACTGGAGACTAAATGTTTCCTGATGGTTTTACACCTAATTCTTCAAATTAATTCTTAAATATTTTGCAGTTAAGGTATATTTTATTCTCCACCTGTTTTTTCTGACCCTGCTGACTCAGTGAGCATTTTGCTGTCCAATGGAATTCCCTTAACTGAAAATTGAGTGTTTAATCTTATTATTATACATTACTGACACTCTATCCTCCAACTTGATACTGTTAAGTGCTTTGACACAATCTGTATTGTTAAAAGCGCTATATAAATAAAGGTGACTTGACAATGGTCATGTCTTAACTTTGCAATTTCTGTATTGCATTTGTTTTGAATATTTCTCATGTAGATTTAATAATTTTTTACTTAAAAGAGTTAAATCTCTTTTTTGGCTCATTTTATCTGTAAAATGAGTGTCTTTAATACTTGTTCATAGATCTGTTGTTTAAATAATTTCCTTGCTGCTAGGAAGGAATATTTTGTTTCCTACATTTTCGTTGGTTTGTAGTTTAGATTGCACTTACTGGTAATTATAATCATCTGCGCCTCCATTGCTCCTTGGACAAGGTGTTAGTTTCATCTCGAGCTATTAGCACTCTGTTAGGCTTATTGGCTGGGCTAATCAGAAGCCGTTCACAGCGACTGTTAAAGTATTTAAACTGCTTGGTTGCGGCTTTAAGTTGGGAGAAGCCGATTAGTCACCAGAAGAAACGGACATCAGCTTGTGAGTGTCTTTAATACTTGTTCATAGATCTGTTGTTTTAATCATTTCCTTGCTGCTAGGAAGGAATATTTCGTTTCCTACCTATTTGTAGTCTGCATTTTTGATTGCACTTACTGGTAATTATAATAATTTGAGCCTCCATTGCTCCTTGGGCAAGGTGTTAGTTTCGTCTCGAGCTATTAGCACTCTGTTAGGCTTATTGGCTGGGCTGATCAGAAGCCGTTCACAGCGACTGTTAAAGTATTTAAACTGCTTGGTTGCGGCTTTAAGTTGGGAGAAGCCGATTAGTCACCAGAAGAAACGGACCTCAGCTTGTGAGTGTCTTTAATACTTGTTCATAGATCTGTTGTTTAAATAATTTCCTTGCTGCTAGGAAGAAATATTTCGTTTCCTACCTATTTGTAGTCTGCATTTTCGTTGGTTTGTAGTTTTGATTGCACTTACTGGTAATTATAATAATTTGCGCCTCCATTGCTCCTTGGGCAAGGTGTTAGTTTCGTCTCGAGCTATTAGCACTGTTAGGCTTATTGGCTGGGCTAATCAGAAGCCGTTCACAGCTGTTTTCACTCTATTCTCTTAATTAGACTGTGTATTTATTTGATGTCCGAGGCTGACGCGGAAGCGTCTGCGTAACCGTTCAGCATCCTCGTGTGAAGACAGACGAGTGTAAAGACAAGCGACTTTTTCCTGCGCGACTTTTAGAAGACAGACGAGTGTAAAGACAAGCGACTTTTTCCTGCACGACTTTTAGAAGACAGACGAGTGTAAAAAAAAGCGACTTTTTCCTGCGCGACTTGCCACCAACCCCCTTACCGTTTTTTTTTTACGAAACCTACGCTCCCTTTCTCCCTCACATCTTTCCTCTGTAGTATCTTCCTCTCTTCCCTCACCCACCCATTTCTCATCTCTGGATGTGAATGCTGCTACTGATACTTTATGCTCTACTTTAACCACTTGTCTAGATGACATTTGTCCTCTCTCCTCCAGGCCAGCACGGACTGCCCCTTCTAACCCCTGGTTATCTGATGTTCTTCGTGAACATCGGACCAGACTCCGAGCGGCAGAGAGAAAATGGCGAAAATCAAACGAGCCGTCGGACCTGAGTATGTATCAATCGTTTCTTTCGTCTTTCGCCGCTGAAGTCCACGCTGCCAAATCGTCACATTTCCATAACAATGCTCCAGATATGCGTAATCTCTTTAGAACATTTAATTCTCTCCTCTGTCCCCCTTCACCACCTCCCACCACGTCTATAACAGCTGATGACTTTGCAACTTTTTTTACAAACAAAACTAAAACAATCAGTAGTCAGTTTTCACCTCCACTCACACAGAACCCCCAACCAACTAGATCCACTGCTCAAACTCCCATCTTCTCCTTCTGTCCCCTCACTGAGGCGGAAGTATCCAAACTTCTCCTCTCCAGCCATCTTACAACATGTCCTCTAGACCCTATCCCCTCACACCTTCTCCAAGCAATCTCTCCCGCACTCTTACCAGCACTAACACACATTATCAACACATCTCTCCTCACAGGCATCTTCCCCACTGCATTCAAGCAGGCTCTGGTAACCCCACTGCTCAAAAAACCTACATTAAACACTTCTCTTTTAGAAAACTACAGACCTGTCTCTCTCCTTCCATTCATTGCCAAAACACTCGAACGAGTTGTCTTCAACCAGGTCTCATTGTTTCTTTCACAGAACAACAAACTGGACGCTAAACAGTCAGGTTTCAGGAGTGGCCATTCAACTGAGACTGCGCTACTATCGGTCTCTGAAGCCCTGCGAATTGCAAAAGCCGATTCCAAATCATCAGTCCTCATTCTGCTGGATCTGTCTGCCGCTTTTGATACTGTCAATCATCAGATCCTAACCCTGTTCACCCTCTCATCACTGGATATCACTGGGATTCCACTTCGCTGGTTTGAATCCTATCTCACTGGTCGGTCTTTCAGGGGGGTTCCCCAGGGATCGGTTCTTGGACCCCTCCTCTTCTTCACATACACTACATCGCTGGCTCCCATCATACAGGCACATGGCTTCTCCTACCATTTCTATGCTGATGACACACAGCTCTATCTCTCATTTCGACCAGATAATCCAACGGTAGCTGCACGGATCTCAGGCTGCCTGTCGGACATCTCGGCATGGATGAAAGAACACCATCTACAGCTCAACCTGGTTAAGACTGAGCTTCTTGTCTTCCCTGCAACTCCAACTCTACAGCATGATTTCACGATTCAGTTAGGTTTATCAACAATTACCCCATCAGCTTCGGTCAGAAATCTTGGTGTAATCTTCGATGACCAGCTGACCTTCAAAGAGCACATTGCAAAGACTGCTCGATCTTGCAGGTTTGCACTACACGATATCAGAAAGATCAGGCCCTTTCTGACAGAGCATGCTTGTTACGTGTATGTGTGACATGTGTATCTTGAGTCCATAGGTGGCGTGGTGGGGATTCCCATTCCGAGAGTCGCGTGGCGTCACCAATGACTCCGGATAAATAGGCCGCGAGGCACAATGGAAGGGCTCTCTGTTGCTCCGCTCTCCCATTCTTCTCGCAATCGTCTCTCTCATCGCCTCGTTGGGGCTATTTTGTTATTTTTCGTTATGCCTAGGTTCACTTTGTGAATCTGTGTTTTGATATGTGTTATTCTTATTTTCTTATCGGCAGCGGGTAGAGTGTTTATTTATTAGCTCACGTTTTGTTTAGTTAGTAAGAGCTGAGGGAGGGAAGCAGGTGTCCGGAAGACTCACCCGTTCTTATTTTTACTTCGGGAGACAGGTAAGAACTTTGCTCCGAGAACAGGTATAGTTAGGGGTCTGTTTTCTTAGCTTTCCTACCCGTGAGTTGATTATGTATTTGTTATAAATTCTTCTTTGTGAATTGCTGTGCATTCCTTTTTGAATGTTTGAGTGGAAATCAGTACTTGAATTAAATAAGAGGCGTTTTTGAAATTCACATCAGGTGTTGTGGTTCTTTAATATGTTCGGCCTGTGGCCATGGGCAGTCGTGGCCTAATGGATAGAGCATTGGACTTGAAACCTGAGGTAACCCAAGGTTGTGGGTTCGAATCCCGGCTCCGGCAGGAAGTGTCCACGACTGAGGTGAGACCCTTGAGCAAGGCACCGAACCCCCAACTGCTCCCCGGGCGCCGCAATGTCGGCTGCCCACTGCTCCACTTGGATGGGTTAAATGCAGAGAACACATTTCACTTCTCACTACTCTGTATAATTGTGTATGTGACAAATAAAGCTCATCTGATCTGATCTGATCTGTGTCCTTTAATTGATTGTTTGAATTAACGAGCCTTAAAGTGGTTATGGGCCGTAACAATGCTGCACAACTTCTTGTCCAGGCCCTTGTCATTTCTAGACTGGACTACTGCAATGCTCTTCTAGCTGGACTTCCATCAAACACAATCAAACCTCTACAAATGATTCAGAACGCAGCGGCACGACTGGTCTTCAACGAGCCCAAAAGAGCCCATGTTACACCTCTCTTTGTCTCCTTGCACTGGCTACCAGTTGCAGCTCGCATCCAGTTCAAGACACTGATGCTTGCATATAGAACAACCACTGGCTCAGCACCCACCTACTTCCACTCACTATTACGAATTTACATCCCCTCCAGAAGTCTGAGATCTGCTAGTGAGCGACGCCTCGTGGTACCATCACAGAGAGGCTCAAAATCACTCTCCAGAACATTCTCGTTCACCGTTCCTGGCTGGTGGAATGATCTTCCCACCCCCACCCGGAATGCTGGAGCCCTGTCAATCTTCAAGCAACAACTTGCTAGCATGTACTTATTTGAACAATGCCTGAGACTTGGTGTTATTGGCACTTCCTCTTTGTTTGCCTCTTCAAGATTAATCGCTTTATGTACTCCCCAATTATATGTACTCCCACTTTGGATAAAAGCGTCTGCTAAATGACTAAATGTAAATGTAAAAGAAAACCTGCCAAATAATTCTGCACACCTGAATAGAAGGAGTTTTTCACTTTGGGCCTTCATGGACAATTATATATCATTATAAATGATTAAATACAAAATAATTTGTAGTTATAAAGACTGATGTGGTTTGGAATTGGTCAAATGTGCTTGGAAAAAAAAATATGACCAGAATATCAACATGCCTAATATTATGCACGCACTGTATTTTTATTCTCAAATCAACTTTGTCTAACATAATTTTACTTTAAATTGAGAAAATATAATTTTTTTCATATAGCAACGCTACACAGAAAAATAGCTATGTTGCCATTTGGCAACGCTGCACCACAGTGGAACTGCAGTCATGTATTTCCCCAATGGGATTTTTTTATAGATAGTAGGATCAACAATATGATTTCAGTTATTTACTTATTTGAAGTGTTTATTGTAGTTTTGTTGTATTTATGTATAAATAACAAAATTGTTTGTTTTCAGAAAATGAATACAGCATTATTTTACAGAAAGGGCAATAGGAAGAGTGCAGTTAGCCTTTCCATGTGATGAGAGTGAGGATGAGAATGATAGGGATCTACTTATTTGTTGTTTTGCACGAGTTCCAAGTATATAAATCTATCAATATCTAAAATAAATGTCCATTGAAATAGAAAAGACTATCATCATTTTTAGGGGTGCTCCGATCAGGATTTTTGAGGCCGATCACAGAAAGCAGTATCTGCCGATTCGATCACCGATACCGATCCTTTTAAAGTCTTCTTTTTATGTAGAATTATTTAGTGATACTCCAATTAGGAGTTTTAGACATTTATTCAGGGCCTGAATTTCATTTTTGAGAATGAATTCCCCCCTCAGGTGACTCTTGTGAGAGGGGATTTTTTTTTATTTGAGGGGTGGAGGTGGCATTTTTTAGACATTTTTCAAAAATATATATATTTATCTCACCTAAATGTTTGATCATGCAGTGCATTTTTTTTTTTACAATTGTACAACAGCTTAGGCCTTAAACCAAACACATAGGCCTACTCCGTTTGCAGTGTGTAAGCAGTCCATGTGCGATACATAAGCGGAGCAGAAGCAGCACTGACTGTGCTTTCACACAGGAGTCTGCAACTGATCTGTGGCTGTTTACCACAAACATTTATCCATTATTTTGATTTTGAATCCAAACATTGTCACTGAAAATGCTTTTTCATCATTGTGATAATTATTTTACACTGTACAGTAATACAATCTTTCATAGATGTGTTTAAACACAATAAATACAAGCCAAGCAACACATTATTCAATGCTTTTTACTTGTGCATTTACTTCTAGATTTATATATTAAGTTGCTCAAGTGGCAAAACATTTAAACTACTTTTTTTACATTATCACAAACTTACCATTGACAGAAACTACCAGCTCTACTGCCTTCCCTTTTGCATTTATTACAAGCAATCCTGCTGTTCATAAAGAAATTAGTTTTTCTACCTCCAAGAGTACCATTTATTATTGCCTTGTTTATCTAAAAGTGCTCTTTCTCTTTAAACCTAGCCAAAAAGCCATGTGTTTACTGTGAAACAGTAAAGAAACTTCTAATTATTAAAGAAACTTTATAATTATATGCATTTATGGTGTTATTACAAAATTTTCGTGTCAATCCATGTACATATTTACTGCAAACAATGCTTTAATTCAGCGCGTGCAGTGGAAACGATCTCTCCACTGCTGCAGATGCACCACTCTTGTAACGCACCGCCGGACCTCAGCCGTGGGCAGTGTGAATGTACGGAGCCCCGCACGTCACCTGTAGGAGAAAAAAAACTATCCGTGGCGACGGTTTTGCAATCCGTCCCCTCAGTTTATAAACCGTACTCACGAATTCTTAAACTATTCCCTCGGCTTAACAAATAGTGCCCACGGATTAATAAACCGTACCCACAAATTTCCAATCTGTGCGCTCAGATTTTGTAAATGTGCCCTCAGTTTTTGAATCCGTACCCACGAATTCATAATCCGTGCGCACGCTTTTTTTGGGAGTCTAGCCTAAAGGAACACGACTTATAAAATATAATGTTTTAATTAAGTTGGTATTTATTTGTTTTTTTTACTGCATGTGTACGATAAAAGTAACATTCCGGCAGCAAGAACGTCCCCTAACTAAATGAAGATAAATGTATTGGCGTTTGATGTGTTTATTTGAACCAATCAGATAAGAGTAAATGGAGAGTCAGCGAGAGCCTCATTTGATTGGCTACAAGAAGGTGGACCCGCCTCCCCTTCGCGCTTGCAAATCCCAGTTAGTGAGAGAATCGTGCCAAAACTGCAAGCGCAGATAAAAGAAAGACGGAGCTGTACAAATCGGATTATTTCGGGAACTTTTTACCCTACATACACAACAAGTCATTTAGACATGTGACAGTCTGTTTTTTTACACATACAGATTGGTTCTACGCGGTCAATCCGTTTTGCAGTTCTTTAAACTGCTGTTTTCGCTTGCAACTCACTGTTCACAGGCTTGCAGTGCTTTTGACCGTATTTTGGCGAAAAAAACATGCCAAAAGTGTAAGCGCGGAAAAATGGAAGTCATACAAATGCAGATCATATTTATTTAGTGCCAGCATGAAGTTGCAGTTTCACAAAACATGAATTACACTTACTAGTAACAGCAAAATGCTGCAAATAATTTTTTATTGCGCTTAAAACACGATTTATACTTTTGCTAAGCTTCTCTTGCGCTTGCAAATTTTATTTGCGCTTGCAGTCTTATGTACACTTTCACAAATCTTACCATACGCATGCAAATCTTTTAGACATAAAAATACCTTCATAAAACATGCTTTGGCCTTTTTTAGCAGTAAGGTCAGCTCATAAGTCAATGTTCAACACTTTCACTATATCGGTGCGGACATTAACACCTCACATGTGTAGTCAAACTTGTATACTAATATAATGGATACTCCTTACTGTTACCCATTTCATTCCTGTTACTAAATATTTTTTTTTCTTTAAAAAATAAAAGTTAAACCACTATTTTTTTTAATTAAGTAAAACTATAATTTATCCCATTGTTTAATAAATAGCATCATAGAAAATTGATACGCTTGAGTTTGTGTGCTTTAGAAAAATAAACCTTGATTAAAAAGTATTTTTTTTTAGTTTTTACCATGAAACCAACAATTTCTTTAAAATAAACACCTGCCTGAGTGGGAAATGAAGGAATTTGTTGACATATTTTTAAACATGCTTTTTTAAAAGACATGTCTGAGGACTGAGAAAAATGCATCCATCTTCCACTTAAAAAATGTGTAAAAAATTCAATAAAGTTACCTGAGATAGGCCAATACAGATTTTGAATAGTTAAACATGTGTATTACTAGATTCAGTATTTAAAAAAGATAGAAAAATGAAACAAAAATGAAAGAGTTTTTTAAGCAAATGGCATCCATTCGGTGGAATGGCCAGTATAATAATAATAATAATTTATTATTATTATTAGTAGTAGGCTAAATAAATAAGTGCACCTAAGACAGTAAAATGTTTATCATAAAATAATTAATGCATGCTTTCTTTTTAAATGACCTTTTATAGTTTTGGAAATGTGTTTGTGTACTATTCATTCTTAACATGAAGACTTATTTTGGTGATTTTATTATACTAAGCTTTTTCCCCCATAGTTAGATGCATGTTTCACTGTTAGGTCTATTATCACATTGCATTCAGTTAGAAAACAAAGGAATGACAACATAACCGGTACATTGTTTGTTTTGTATTGCTTTTTACCTTCTTCCTCTTGAAACTCTATCGTTTTATTTTTTTTGAAAATTCTGGAAATTTTCTATTCTTCTTAGCGTTTATTTAGCACAGGTGGCGGTATTTTATCCTATTGGTGAGTAAAATAATTGGGGTGGGGCCACAAATCCTGAGTTTACAAACCCGCGGGAACGGATTGCGAAAGCGTGCGCACAGATTCTGAATTCGTGGGTACGGATTCAAAAACCGAGGGTACGTTTACAAAATCTGAGCGCACGGATTGGAAATTCGTGGGTACGGTTTATTAATCCGTGGGCACGATTTGTTAAACCGAGGGAACAGAATTCGTGAGTACGGTTTATAAACTGAGGGGACAGATTGCAAAACAGTTGCCAAGGATAGTTTTTTTTTTCTCCTACAGGTGACGTGCGGGGCTCCGTATGAATGCTCTAATCCGTTATGATGAGCGCGGAAAAAATACGCACCGCACACGCACAGTAAACGGATGTGAACCTGGCGTTGTGTGTGTGTGTGCCCACGCATGAGCGCACGGTCTCCACGAGAGCGCGCGATCGCTGAATGGTTTAAACTAGGGATGCACCGAATATTCGGCAACCGAAGTTATTCGTCCGAAAATAGCACAAAAAGACCGAATAAACTGTACCGAACAATGACGTGACATGATAAAATAGAGGCGTGCAAAAAATGTGAAAGTATTTAAAACTGGCAGAGAGAGACGCAAAAATCATTACAAGCACGAAGCACCGACAGCGAGAGACCGTCTCCAATGGGAAGAGGAAGAGGTGGTCTTCCCAAATTCGTAATGAGAATCATTTATAAATCTGCTGTTGTCAACAAAAAGAAGCACTGAGTAATAATTACCCTACAACAGCTGTATTAATACATTTATTATAACATTCACACACAATGTTTAAATTGGGGTCTGTAATATATTATAATGTTTTAAAAGAGGTCTCTTCTTCTCAGCAGTGTACAGTAAAAAATACATGCCCGATTCAAGAAGGGGGTCTCAAAAATGGCCCAAAAAATCTTATTTTACTAACTTATTAATTGTAAGTTAAATTGTGCTTTTCTGGTATAATGTCTGATAGAATGTTAAAAAAATATGTTACAAAAATTTCAGTGTTAAGTAAATTATTTTAAATAGTTGTTTTGTAATTGATTTGTTTTATTTGAAAAGCAGGACAAAACAGTAAAAAACACATTTTGGCTATTTAATTTATGCAATGGTGAAAAAAAATGGTAAAATAAGCCTACATGGGGAAAAAAAATTCGGTCCAGTGTTTCATTTTGTTCGGCTTCGGCCAAGAATTTTCATTTCGGTGTATCCCTAATTTAAACACAGGCAAGAATTAAAAAAGAAATGCAATTTATAAACTATAGTGACGATGCGACCCTGCCTAAATTGTGCAAGCAACAATTCTTGTCAACTGTTCAGCATGCAGCTCGCTTATAGTGCAGACGCGATTTGATTTGAAGACGTTTGCGCATTTTGAGAGAGAAAGAGAGAGCACGCGCGGTGATTCACTCAAGCCGTTTTTGAAATTATGTCTCATATAAGGTTTTCAAAATACTTTATAAGTTATTTAATGATGAAATATGAATTGTACCTCACCTTCAGCATTATAATTATTTCACCTGCGCCGGACAAAGACTGAAACGGTGCAGCGTTTCATATCATGCCAAATCTCTCACAGGAGGCAAATGCTATCTCTAGCATCAGCTTGAGATACGTTTTTTGAGATCGGCCTTTTTAGAGACCGCCGATCAAACACCCCCAAGCGATTATCGGCCGATAGTGATCGGTAGCCGATCAATCGGAGCACCCCTGATCATTTTATAGAAAAGCTAGTTTTTTGACCATTTTCCATTGTGGTACAGCATTGCCATATGGCAAATCTTTTTTCAAACATTGTTTTGTTGCATGATTGAAGCTATTTCATGCAATAACTTATTTGAAAGATATTTAATGGCTAGACATAATGCATAACATAGAGGGTTATGGGTTCACCTAATTTTGTGAAGTTCAAATTTGTACTTTAGTTTTTATAGGTTATTATATATATATATATATATAAATAATATTATTGACCTAGACAGTCCAGTGAATTGTACCGAAGTGGTATTTTTTTTAGATTGATCAAAAAACCTAGGACTAGATTGCAAAAGTAGTTTTTTAACAATGGCAAATATTTAATGAACAATTTGATTGACAGCAGTGCTTCAAGAGGCAATGTTGTTCAAAATGAGGAGACCTATCATATAATATGAATGTTGCGTATATGACAAAAACATTGTGTAATATACAAGCATTTAAATTTTTGAAAGACACAATATCAGGCCCCAGTGGCCTATTTTTTTTTAAATGTCTCTCAACCTTCTAACCCCTAATAATAAAAATCCTTACAATTACACTACAAACTTAAACCCCTAAAAACTGTATTTTTAAAAGAGAACAAATGACCCACCCCCATCTGAAATACTCACCAAATGTGTTCTGTGATCTGGGCTGCTGTGTTCTTTCAAATTTTTTCCTAAGAATTTGGGGGGTTTTCTGGCTTTCGAGGATCTTTATTTTTTTTCTCAGAAAAGAAATCTGTGCTCTAAGATCCCTGTTATCTTTCTCTGTCTTTTTCATTCTAGTCAGTACATGTTGGGGTACTGACTTGCTCCCCCCCCCACTTGTGTCCTCCTTTCCACATTGTCCCCCCCCCCCACTTGTGTCCTCCTTTCCACATTGTCCCCCCCCCCACTTGTGTCCTCCTTTCCACATTGTCCCCCCTCCCACTTGTGTCCTCCTTTCCACACTGCACATTGTTCTCGCACCCCCCCCCCCCCACTTGTATCCTCCTCTCTTCCCATCTCTCTCTCCACAGCCATCTCCTCCTGCCATGAGAGGAGATGTTGGGACACGACTGGGGGACTTGGGTTTCACTTTTTTAGCTTCTCTAGATTCTCTTGGATTTTTTTTCTTTTTGCGTACAGCATTTCATCATGCAAATCAGATTCCTAAAAAAAAGAAATAATACAAATTCTGAAAAAAGCATTTAAACGACATGGTTTCATTAATAGTGCTCAGTTGTCATTCTCTATCACTTTACTGTAAACCAGTGGTTCACAGTAAAGTCCTCGCGCCCACAGCTTTGCACATTTTGTATGTATCGATCATTACTTCAGAGGTTTGTTCCATTTGACCATAAACGCCCTGCGAAGTGGACTTCACAGGATATTCCACCATGATGTTCCATTCAATGGGCATTAGAATGCCGCGAGATGTGAATTTACATTGTTTTTATTTACAGAGGTATGTTATGTCACAATTCACACTTCTCTAGTAAGTTTTGTCTGTGTGTGAAGGCACTGCGTACCGCAAAGCCCTGAATGAATGTTCAGATGTAAAGTAAACTTGAATAGATTTCCTGTTCTCAGAGAGTAGGGAGCAGTGAACACCATGTAGGGATGGCACTGTCAATTGGAACACAGTTCATGCATGGAGCTCTCTTCTAACAAGTTGATGATCTGAATCAGATGTGTTAAATAAGAGAGACATCAAAAATGTGCAGAACGGGTGGGGGGTGCGAGGACTGAGACCCACTGCAGTATGCTATTTTTGTGAATTAAACAAGAACACAAATTCAGACATACATACAAAGTACAATAATTATATAAGCAAAGGTATAACCTGTAAACAAGATAATTTTGCCAGTATCACATAGCAAGCGATGAACAGGGTGAGGAGATCATGCATTTAGAGACAGAAAGAAAGAGCAAAATAAAAAAAATATTTTTATATAATTAATAATAATTATATTAAATTATTTTATTTTGCAGTACAACAAAAGTTCTAAATAGTATTATGTTAAGATATATGAGTGTCACATTGCCAGAAGAGGAGGATGGCCAATTGAGGTTACCAGTTATTATATGCATATGTGGGTAACACTTTACAATAACAGGGGTTTTCCAGCATTGAAAATATAAATGTGTTTTCAGCGTTGACATATCTTTTGCGATGTTCTACTAGCCAGGATTAGCACATAATGCATCCACGTCCACTAAAATTCACATTTTAGTGCTTACTAGCCACTCTTGCTAAATGAGTAAGAATTAGCCTTAATAATCCACAGTATTTTTTTAGGTTATTTATATTGACAATGTGTAGTATATTAACTATATAATCATTTAGTTTAGACAGGATTGAGGTGAAACCAGAACAAAGCACAAGTTGTTGTTTGCTAGCTGCTAATTTATTCAATTGTATATGGTAGAAAATACATTAAAATAAACTTTTTAATACTACCTTTTAGTATTGATATGATTATATACCAAAACAATTATCAAGTAAAGATGTAAACAATTAGGAACAAAGATCAAACTGTTTCTTTGCATTTTTTATTTTATTTATTGTCAGTATTGGGCTCAAATGGTTAGGATACTTTTCGCTGTGTGTGTGGATGATCATATGGGTCAGTCGACATTAACGACCATTTGTGACCCAGGAAAAACCCTGAATATTTAACCCCGTTTCTCTGATGGATTTTATTGCCTTTAAAACTACTTTAAGCTTCAAACTGAAAACCTTAAAACTTCATGCTTTTAAAACTGTTTTAAACTTTCTTGTCTGGCTTTCTCAAGCCAACTTCAAAGTTAATCTACTTTTAACTGGACTGCAATATACAGGTGCATCTCAATAAATTAGAATGTCGTGAAAAAGTTTTTTTGTAAGTTATTTAAAAAAGTGAAACTTCCATATATTTTAGATTAATTGCATGTAAAGTAAAACATTTCAAACATTTTTTTTGTTTTCATTTTGATGATTCGAGCTTACGGCTCATGAAAGTCAAAAATCAGTATCTCAAAATATTTGAATATTTACATTTGAGTTTCAATTAATGACCATCCCTACAGTATAAATTCCAGGTATCTCTTGTTCTTTGAAACCACAATAATGGAGAAGACTGCTGACTTGGCAATGATCCAGAAGATGAACATTGACGCTCTCCACAAAGAGGGTAAGTCACAGAGGGTCATTACTGAAAGGTGTGGCTGTTTACAGAGTGCTGTATCAAAGCATATTAAATGCAAAGTTGACTGGAAGGAAGAATTTGGGTAGGGAAAGGTGTACATGCAACAGAGATGACTGTAAGCTCGAGAATACTGTCAAGCAAAGCTGATTCAAACACTTGTGAGAGCTTCATAAGGAGTGGAGTGAAGCTGGAGTCAGTACATCAAGAGTCACCACGCTCAAACGTCTTCAGGAAAAGGGCTACCAAGCCACTTCTGAACCAGAGATATCGTCTGAAACATATTACCTGGGCTAAGGAGAAAAAGAACTCAGTGGTCCAAAGTCCTCTTTTCAGATGAAAGTAAATATTGCATTTCATTTGGAAACAAGGTCCCAGAGTCTGGAGGAAGAGTGGAGAGGCACAGAATCCATGTTGCTTGAAGTCCAGTGTGAAGTTTCCACAGTCAGTGATGATATGGGGTGCCATGTCATCTGCTGGTGTTGGCCCACTGTTTTCTGAAGTCCACAGTCAACGCAGCCATCTACCAGGAAATTTTAGAGCACTTCATGCTTCCTTCTGCTGACAAGCTTTATGGAGATGCTGATTTCATTATCCAGCAGGACTTGGCACCTGCCCACACTGCCAAAGGTACCAAAAGCTGGTTTAATGACCATAGTGTTACTGTGCTTGATTGGCCAGCAAACTCACCAGACCTGAACCCCATAGAGAATCTTCCTAATCAGGAAGATGAGAGAAACCAGACCCAACAATGCAGATGACCTGAAGGCCGCTATCAAAGCAACCTGGGCTTCCATACCACCTCAGCAGTGCCACAAACTGATCACCTCCATGCCACGCCGAATTGAGGCAGTAATTAAAGTCCCTACCAAGTATTGAGTACATATACAGTAAATGAACATACTTTCCAGAAGGCCAACAATTCACTAAAAATGTTTTTTTTTTTATTGGTCTTATGAAGTATTCTAATTTGTTGAGATAGTGAATTGATGGGTTTTGTTAAATGTGAGCCTAAATCATCACAATTAAAAGAACCAAAGACTTAAACTACTTCAGTCTGTGTGCATTGAATTTAATTAATACACGAGTTTCACAATTTGAGTTGAATTACTGAAATAAATGAACTTTTCCACGACATTCTAATTTATTGAGATGCACCTGTACTGTACATGTAGTCTGACAACTTGACAAATGTCTTCTGAATTTAGGATATAAATATAAAAGGTGCACTTTTCATTTTAATGCATTATACGCAAACGTTAGGCATAAATGTGTGGTATTAATTCATTGCAAACTGCTCTAAAACCATAACATTTGGAATTTGAAACATGCAGAACTCACATTTATTTATTTGAATCACAGTGTTCTGAAGTTTAGTAATCATATATTCATTGTGGTGTATTAAACTTTTCAGTTCGCAAATTTAAGACCTCATAAAATAATTAAGACTTTTGATATGAGACTTATGGCCTTAAATTTGATAAAACCAAATTTAAGAATTGTTAAGGACCTGCAGAAACCCTGAATAAGAACATTGCTTCAGAATAAATCCCTGAAATTATCAAAGAGTCTGTCTTTAGTTCAAAAACAGCATCATATTAAGTCACGCTTAAGTTAAAAACAAATTACTAATACATTTTAAACAATATTGGATAAGCCATAATAAAATACAGAAAATGAGAGAGAGAGCTTACAGGGAGATGATGAGTCACTGCCAAATGTCTTTCTAGTCTCTTAAACCGGCGATCGCAAATAGGACATTCAAAGTTCTCTTTGCATTTGAATCTGAAACAACAAAATATTTGCAGCTTTAAATTAACTAAGCAAGTCAAACAAATCTCATACATACATAATATCAAAATATAACTATCAAGTACAATGATAATCAGAAAATCAAGATCTAGGCAGCATAGCATTTATTTCAGTTGATTGCTTGCCAAGGAATATCCGCAAAAGTGTTATAGTATCTGATTTCACCGGTAGCTTGTTTCTGAATATAAAAATGTCAGTACACTATAAAGTATTTTGTCTGGCTCAATCACCGCACTCAGCGTGCAACATGAAATGGACACTCAGCGCCTTGTTACACTTGTGGCATTTTAAAAATGCAGACCTCCCATTGAAAACAACTGAAAACATATGTTTGTCTTAGGAAAAAATGCTTAGGTGTGCACACTGCCTTACTTTAAAATGTTCCAAAAAAAGATGACTTCAGTACATGCTGACTGTCACAAATTGAGCCAGAAACAACAGGTAAGTGCAATAACAGGATGATTTATTGACAGAAAAGGGAGCACATCCTGAAGAGCAAATGGCAGGTGTGAAACTTGGGAGTTTGAAACAGTTCAATGGGTCTTAGCTGAATGCTGATGTTTGTATTTTCGTTGCAGGATCGTTGGTGTCTAGGAACCAGAAATATTTTGCTGGAGATTCGCAGGAAGATCGGCGGGAGTCCAAAAGGTAAGTATACACAGGTAGGTGCACATTGGGTCTGGATATATTATAGACTTGATTGGTGAGTGCAGGTGTGGGTGATCAATAATCAGGTGACAGGGATCTGGTGTGTGTTGGAACTGGTGACTGATGACGGAGGTGGCTGTGACTGTGATGAATCCCTGACACTGACCATCCAAAAATTTTTAATTGTTGTCTAAATTTTACAATGTTGTAAATATAACTTAATTAAATCTGAACAGTCACATTCCTAGTAAATAAACATACAGACAGACTGATTAGATTGATTACCTTCCACAGCTAAAACTCAGGAGCAACCTCAACTCATCCTTGTTTATAACTCCATGAGTGTTTTTTAGGTGGTGGCTGAGGTTTCTGTAACAATTACCACATATAGGGCAACTTGATGACATCCTGCAAAAACAAACAAACAAATCGATATAAATTTTATTTTTTAAAAGAACAATAATAACATTAGATTTCACTCTTTTATGGGCATTTTGAAATTAAATATGCTTCAGTATTAAGTAAAAATGAGTACTGAAACCAGATATTAAACAAGCCCCGGGGCTAATTTATGAAAGACAGCTGTATTGATAAGCTTTGACATTTCCAGTATCTAAATACTGCTATCTGCACTGTAGAAATGAATACAAAACACATACTGTTTAACTATGGAGGTCCAAATTACTCAAAATGAAAAAATTAAATAAATAAATGAATTCAATAAAACAAAAATGAATTGTACCAGTTTATTCTGAAATAATTAAATAATTGAATTAATTATTAGTTAAATAAATAAATCGATAAATACATATCGGTTTATTTTGTAAAACTCCACGAAAACACACTTGTTTAATATATTTCACAATATCCTCTTTCATACACTATTATTGTGCTTAAATATCATTTTTTTCATAATTAAAATGTTCTTTTTCAAAAAGTTGTTTTTCATAATATGCTGTATTTACGAATGACGCCTATTTGACGAATCAAGTATTTTCAAAGCACGATTTTCCCAAAGATTATTTTCATAATAATAGAGGACATTTCACAAATGCCAATCAACAGACAGTGGGTGGTGCTTGGCACACTTTCGGATGAATTACTTAGGTCTGGCGAGGTAAACTGAAAGATTGCAAACAAATATGGCTGTAGGACTTGATCGAGTTAAAAACACATTGCTTTCATTTGCAGATAAAATAGAAGAGAATGTTTTTTGGGGGGGATTCTCTGTTACCTGGATTAGACTACAAAAAAGGATCTGCTAGTGGCAATAAGTGTGTCAGAGGAGCTAGAATTTGATGATTACATAAATGAAACACATTACAAGCGATTGAACACAGAGTTCCCTACCAAAAGATACACTCAATGCTGCGTTTTAATAACGCATATAAGAACATTCTTTGTTCAACTGGTTGTGAAGCATGTGTGTCAAACACGCCAAGAATTGGCTTAAGTGATTTGACCTCAGTGATACACGCACCTAAGGTTATAAACAGATGTGAAACAGACATACCTATAGACCCCTTCAATGTTTGTAAACATCGGAAGCCTAGGTTGGGTGCGCGCGCAGCTTGGGGTCAGAAAAATGGCGCGGCTAATAGACCGGCATATTGTGTCAAGGAGAAACAGACAAGCCTTATAGATAGATAAGATACTTTTTTATTATTATTTGTACCTTTCCATTTTTGTCTTAGGTGTCTGGCTTTGTTTTGTGTACACAA
>CM049868.1:1950583-2039410 GCA_027474115.1 Schizopygopsis malacanthus | reverse complement strand
TTTTGAGATAAATCAGGAAGATTACTTACAAAGCAGTCTTTTGTGTAGTAGAAGTGATGTTTCTACCATATTTGATGGTAATGTATAATGTTATATGAAGCACCATTACTTCAAAGGAGTTATACTTAAAGCCTGTCTTCTGAGAAATACTGAGAGTATTGCTATAAATTGTAGCAACACCTCCCCCTTTGCCTTTTGGACGCGGTTCATGTTTGTAACAGTAATCTTGGGGGGCAGACTCGTTTAAAATAATGTATTCATCTGGCTTTAGCCAGGTTTCTGTCAAACAGAGACATCTAGTTTATGATGAGTGATCATATCATTTACAAAAAGCGCTTTCGTAGAAAGGAACCTGATGTTCAATGAGCCAGCTTTATCATTTGTTTCTCTGTGTTATATACATTTTTAATTTGTTGAACATTAATTAAGTTGCTACTCATAAACTGGTTTGGACGTTTTTTGTATTTTCTAGTTCGGGGAACAGACACAGTCTCTATAGTTTGATGTCTAAGTGAAAGGGTCTCTATGTGCTGAGAATTAACTGACTACTGTGACGTGAGGTGGCTAGCAGGCGGTTGGTTTAGCCAGTCTTTCTGCTTCCTGACCTGGGTCCCAGTTAGTCAAGTACGAACTCTAAGACTATGTGCCATATTTCTAGAGAGAAAGCGACACCACCCCAGGAGGGATGAAGACCACTCTTTTCAACAGGGTTAGGTCTGCCCCAAAACTAGTCCAGTTGTCTATAAAATCTATGTTATTCTGCGGGCACCACTTAGACATCCAGCCATTGAGTGATGACAGTCTGCTGTGAATCTCATCGCCCGGTAAGCAGGGAGCGGGCCAGAGCATATTGCCGTGTCTGGCATCGTATTTGCAAGTTCACACACCTCTTTAACATTATTTTAGTGATCTCCGACTGGCGAAGTCGAACATCATTAGCGCCGACGTGGATAACAATCTTACTGAATTTACGTTTAGCATTAGCCAGCACTTTAAAATTTGCCAAGATGTTTTAAAAAAAGTTTTAAAAACGAATTGTTTCAGTAATTCAGAGTCGACTCTTTCTTTTGAGAGACAATAATTTCATACATGGTGCACTTTCAGATTTAAATCTTTGCAGGATGTTTTCATTCACTTGGAGCTGTGTTACACACTTGCTGAAAGCTAATTTAAAAAAATCCATAATAGGGGCACTTTAACTCAAACGTTCAGGCCAGGTGTCCTCAGTTGATTCTGCGGTGAAGCTACTTTGACTCACTCAGTGTTGTGTGAAGCGCTACAGAAATGAAGCTGACTTGACTTTATACTGCAGCATCATTCTGCTGAATTTCTGTAGTGAAGGCAGGTATTTCAGCAAACTGACAGTTCTCTGTCTTTTCTGTAGATCCCTATGAGCACGAGAGCAGAGGAAACCATCTCCTAACCCTGTCTCTAGAGATCGCCGGTCAATATGGAGCTTCTGGCCGGGGGTCAGAGGTCGAACGGCTCGCGTCCGGTGGGCTGCGGCTGGGCTCTGCCGTCTGAGTTCTGGCCGCTGTGCAATGCCTGGGGGATTGCGGTGCAGGCTGCGGCTGGTGCGGGGTTGGTCAGCTGCTTGGGACTGATGCTAGCTCTGCTGTGGTTGACGTGTGCGTCCAGCGCGGCGCTAATGCTCTTCCTGCTAGCGACAGCTGGAATATTCTCTCTTCCCTACTGCTTCCTCGTGGCCTTGTCTCCGCAGACGTGTCCGGCACGGGTGTTTGCGTTCAGCGTGCTCTTCAGCCTGGCGTTCGGCGCTCTGCTGGCGCGAGGGCTAGCGCTGCTGGGCGTGGCGCTAGCACGTGGCTGGAGGGAGGCGGGCGTGGCTGCAGCGCTAGTGCTAGTGCAGGTGATCGTAGCGGCCGAGTGGCTGCTGGTGGTGCTGGTGCGCGACGAGAGGACCTGCCAGTTCACACAGTCTGAGTTCGTCATGCTTCAGATCTACGTGATAGTGCTGCTAGCTGCAGCGCTAGCGACGGCACTGCTCTTCCTTCGGCATGCCTGTGTCAGCTACAGCTACAGCTCCAGCGGGCAGCCGCGGCGGCGGAGCAAACTGCGTGCGGCACTGCTGTTGATGACGCTGCTGCTGAGCGCTGCCGTGTGGATCGTCTGGGTCACGCTCCTCACAAACGGGAACCGTGGTCCACTCTGGGACGAGCCCGTCATCTGCGTGGCGCTGACCGCTAACGGCTGGGTGCTGCTGCTGGGTCATGGTTTCCCTCAGGTCCTCTTGCTGCGTGAGTGCGCCGCTCATGCCAGAGATCCGCCGCTGGACCTCACCGGCTGGAGGAGCCCCAGGATACTGCCGCCGGCTCCACCGGACCCCATGACCGGCGCTGAGAACCACGGCTTCCAGACGGACACAGACACCCGGAGAGGTAACCCAGGAGTCAGAGGAACCTGCTAGTGTTGGGCCATATTACCATTATATCGTCAGCCCGTCAGATCGCCCATACACGATATTATAACGTAATTTAATTATTTTCTTAGTTTTATTACCAGAAAGTGAAGTCCAGAGTAACACCGTGTCCTAGCTACACGCAGCTAGGGATGTAACGACATAAAAATCTCACAATACGGTAATATCCCAATATGAAGTCAAAAAGGCTTACAATATTGGAAAAAAAAACATGAGAATTTTTTCATTTTTTTGTACATTTAAAATGTAATTATTCTATCAAATGCACTTTGAAAGTTCAAAATTAAGAGCTGCAACACATGTTCTGAACTAAGAAAAAAAAGTCAGGGAATTTACTTGTAGCTGAACTTTAAAGGGGTCTAAAGAGGAGATTATTGATTAGTTATCAATAGAAAGTAAAAAACTATTGGATTTTGATCAATTAGATTTAGCGCAAACAAGAAGAACCTCTGTTTTATCAATATTAATCTTGAGAAAGTTATGAGAAAACCAAGATTTAATCTCTTCTAAGCAATACAAAAGAGAGGAAGAAGAGCAGTATTTGGCTTAGAAGACAAATAGAGATGGGTTTTCTTTGCATAGCAATAAAAACTAATGCCATATTTCCTAAAAATATGACCGAGAGGTTATAAGTAACTGATAAATAAAAGAGGGCCCAAAACAGAGTCTTGAGGAACACCAGCAGTAACAGATGAGGAGTATGATCGGAAATTTGTAATGTTCCAGTTCCAGTTCGAGTGGCGTAATCCCATAATCCTATATTCCTGTGACATGCTCTGATCGTAAGCATTGCTCCTGTTCACTATGTTTTAGGGAAGCGCAGACATGAACACTGCTCCTCCTGCAGGAAGTGCTCTGGCCACGCCCGCCAACACCGCCGGGCCCACCACGCCCAAGAAAGGGCCGCCCAAATTCAAGCAAAGACAGGCGCGCACCTTCAAGAGCAAGGCCCCCAAGCCCGGGCAGAAAGGGTACAAACACACACACACACACACACACACACACACACAAATGCTGCGGTCACTGAGCGAGTTGTGAGTTGTTCCTCTTGTCTGCAGGTTTGGTGATGATATTCCTGGTATGGAGGGTCTCGGCACAGGTGAGTCACGGTGACACACACACACACACACACACTCTGTGTTCAGTGTTTAACGCCTGTCTCTTCTCTCGTGACAGACATCACTGTGGTGTGCCCATGGGAAGCATTTGGAGACATGGAGCTCGGCGATCTGGCCAAATACGGCATTATCTAAGCCCCGCCTCATTCAGCCCCGCCCCTCTCATCCCGTGGCCCCACCCCTTTTGCTCAATGTTGTCGTGAGGTTATGATGTATGATGTTAAAGTACTGATTCAATGCATGGATACTGTCATTATTGATATGGTTGTTATTTTTTATTATTATTATTATTATATATTTTATATTTTGTATATGCTGCGATAAGGCGACAACTTATCCCCTCCCGCTCCCCAGCTGTCAATCAACATCCTGAAAGCTAGTCGTCAGGGTTAAGTCACGCCCTTAGCTGGGACTCCACCCTTATGACTGATGACATCACTTCCTCTGTCTCGTAGAGCCTGTCCCATAAACACATTTATATTTTTAAATGTGTCATGTGTGATTGCCGGAGTAGAAATCCAATTAAAGTTACTACTTTCATTAACTCTGTTGACGTTATTGCAGTGGAATAAAAGCAAATATCATAACACGGCGATGAAAGTCATAAAATACCATTATGAAAAACACATTAACATATTGAATCATGTCAAGAATGATTGATGCGCGCGTGTGTGTGTGTGTGTGAGAAAGAGGCTGTTAACACACACATAATGCAAATTCAGGAAGAGCAGAAACAAATCTGTTCACTTTATCATCTGCACGTCTCTCTGCTCTTCCCATCCTACACACACACACACACACACACACACACAGAGCGAGAGACAGACGGTGATCGACAAAGCAACAGACTGCAGGTACGACACTTTCATCTATAAATACTATAAGTCTTGAATTAAACCATGTGACAGTAAGGTCACAATTCATAACTACGAACTGTAAATCATATCTGCTGTGTGTGTGTGTTTGTGTGTTGAGGTTCAAGACTCTTTTTTACACTGTTGCTCAAGAAAAAATGCATGTTTCGTTCAATCAGACAACAGGTTTCCTTGTGTCACGTAAAGATCCGTGATTCATTAGCTGCTTGTTTCATTCAGGTCAGTCGTCACTACGACACACACACACACACACACACACACACACACACACACACACACGTCAGATACAAAAGCAGCAAATAATTTCTAAACATTCATAAACTACTCTAGCTGTTGCCAGACGTCAAACTCAGAGGAGAAAGGATGTGAAACCTGTGGAAGAATGAAGATGATCTGTAGCAGGAAAGACATTCATTAAAGCAGAAGATAAAATCACTGATAACAGCGTCACAACTGAGCTTTTGTCCTGGAGAGGAAGAGCAACACATCCATATCCATCAGCGCTTCAGCAGCCGGATCGTCACGCACACACACACTCAAACACACACACACACTCGCACTCTTTACTCGCCTTCTGTACACGGTTTATTCCATGTTGTTTTTTTATTTTACAAGAGAACTTGTAAAGTCTTGATCTACTACTAATACGTAAAAAAAAAAAAAAAATGATAAGCGCTTCTCCAACTGATTTGTCAGTGTCGTGCAAAAACTTTTTTATATATTCTATTTACTGTAATAACATTGTTGGCTGTTTTTATTTATAACATCTGCTGCTTTGCTTCAGTGTGAATGAATAGAGACATCAGCCTTAAACTTTGTTTTTGTTATTTTCATCAGTTATAGTTGAGTACAATACACTATATATTTTGTGTCAGTACATTAATGGCACATTTGAGCAGCATCAGTAAACAGTCTGTGAAAATATAAAGACATGCCAAATCACACGCAGGCTTTTTCAGACCGGAGACCATAATCGTATAAGAATTAATTGTATTATGATATGAAAAGTACACTTTTTTTTTTACAATAATGCTTTTTAAAGTTTTGTAATAATTTTTTAGTTGTCATAGCAAGTGATTTTAAAAGTAGGATGCCTTACTTTTTATAAGATGACTGAAGATTTTACTTGAATTCGTAGTGTTTTCTTACTTTTGGCCAGCAGGACCTCAATTTCAGGTGCACTAAAGTTTTTTTCTTTGTGCTCGTCATTCTCAAGCATAGAATTTCGGACACTGTCTTGAGCTCTTTTATATGTTAATTATATAATTAGGGGGAATTTACAAGGTGGAGATCTGAAACAGTTCAGCTGTGCACAATTTTAAGATAATTTGCGATTTATACATCTCACATCTGGAAAAGAGGCATATGCACATTTTATTGTGCGTATGTTTGTGTACACGATATACTGATTCACAACCTCGGGAGCTGATTGAGACGCACCCCTAGTAACACCCCGAAAACCCTGGCAACCACCATACAACCACCTAAAACACCCTAGCATTGCCTAGACACACCTTGGAAACTACATAGCAACCACCCCAAGTACCCTAGCAACCATTCAGAGTACCCTAGAAACTGTGTAGAAGCCACCTACAACACCCTAGCAACCACTTGTGTACCTTAGCAACCATACAGAAACACCCTAGCAACCACTCATTTGAGCTTCCTATCTATCTATCTATCTATCTATCTTACGTTAAAAATGTAAAACGGTTTCAAACTTCACATTTTTACAACTAAAGGCTAGTTTATATTTCTGCTTTTATACTTCTGGTCAAGTCAAGTCACCTTTATTTATATAGCGCTTTTAACAATACAGATTGTAACAAAGCAACTGCACAATATCAAAATAGGAAAATAGTGTGTCAATAATGTAAAATGACAGGATTTAACACTCAATTATCAGCTGAATGCATTTCATTATTGAATTTAGTAATGGCATTGTCCAGCTCAGTTCAGTTTAAATAGTATTTGTGGAATCAAGTCGATGATTGTGCTGGAAATGAAGTGTCCCCAACTGAGCAAGCCAGAGGCGACAGCGGCAAGGAACGAAAACTCCATCGGTGACAGAATGGAGAAAAAACCTTGGGAGAAACCAGGCTCAGTCGGGGGGGGCAGTTCCCCTCCGGCCAGACGAATCAGTAGTTTGTTCCAACTGCAGCAAAGTCAGAGTGTAAGTGGTCCACTGGTTCCAGGGGTCTTTCCCCGATGGATGTCTAGGTGACGAGGTCCTCACTGGAGATCTGTCTCTGGGGCTCATCTATGTGTCCTAGACTCCACTGATGGCTAATGTGGTCATACTTCCTGGTTCTAGTAAGAACTCTAGCTGCTGCATTTTGGACCATCTGTAGTTTGTTTATTAAGCGTGCAGAACAACCACCTAATAAAGTATTACAATAATCTAAACCTGAGGTCATAAATGCATGAATTAACATTTCTGCATTTGACATCGAAAGCATAGGTCTCAGTTTAGATATATTTTTAAGATGAAAAAAAGTTTTACAAATGCTAGAAACGTGGCTGTCAAAGGAGAGATTGCTATCAAATAGCACAGCTAGGTTCCTGACTGATGATGAAGAATCGAGAGAGCAGCCATCAAGTGTTAGACAGTGTTATAGCTTATTACTTGTGTGGTTTTTAGGTCCGATAATTAACACCTCTTTTTTTCAGAAATTAGCAGTAAAAAATTACTTGTCCTCCACTTTTTTATATCGACTATGCATTCCATAAGTTTCTTAATTTAGTGTGTTTCGCCGGGCCGTGAAGAAACATAGAGCTGAGTATCATCAGCATAACAGTGAAAGCTAACACCATGTTTCCTGATGATATTTCCCAACGGTAACATGTAAAGCGTGAAAAGTAACAGCCCTAGTACTGAGCCTTGAGGTACTCCATACTGTACTTGTGATCGATATGATACCTCTTCATTCACTGCTACGAATTGATGGCGGTCAGATAAGTAAGATTTGAACCATGCTAATGCACTCCCACTAATGCCAACAAAGTTTTCAAGTCTATTCAAAAGAATGTTGTGATCGATAGTGTCGATAGTGTCAAAAGAGAGAATCCATAGTTTCTGTCACATCATCAAGTTTTTCTACGCTGTTGGATATGCTGAGGAATTGAGATAAATCAGGAAGATTACTTACAAAGCAGTCTTTTGTGGTAGAAGTGATGTTTCTACCATATTTGATGGTAATGTATAATGTTATATGAAGCACCATTACTTCAAAGGAGTTATACTTAAAGCCTGTCTTCTGAGAAATACTGAGAGTATTGCTATAAATTGTAGCAACACCTCCCCCTTTGCCTTTTGGACGCGGTTCATGTTTGTAACAGTAATCTTGGGGGGCAGACTCGTTTAAAATAATGTATTCATCTGGCTTTAGCCAGGTTTCTGTCAAACAGAGCACATCTAGTTTATGATGAGTGATCATATCATTTACAAAAAGCGCTTTCGTAGAAAGGAACCTGATGTTCAATGAGCCAAGCTTTATCATTTGTTTCTCTGTGTTATATACATTTTTAATTTGTTGAACATTAATTAAGTTGCTACTCATAAACTGGTTTGGACGTTTTTTGTATTTTCTAGTTCGGGGAACAGACACAGTCTCTATAGTGTGATGTCTAAGTGAAAGGGTCTCTATGTGCTGAGAATTAACTGACTACTGTGACGTGAGGTGGCTAGCAGGCGGTTGGTTTAGCCAGTCTTTCTGCTTCCTGACCTGGGTCCCAGTTAGTCAAGTACGAACTCTAAGACTATGTGCCATATTTCTAGAGAGAAGAGCGACACCACCCCAGGAGGGATGAAGACCATCTCTTTTCAACAGGTTAGGTCTGCCCCAAAAACTAGTCCAGTTGTCTATAAAATCTATGTTATTCTGCGGGCACCACTTAGACATCCAGCCATTGAGTGATGACAGTCTGCTGTGAATCTCATCGCCCGGTAAGCAGGGAGCGGGCCAGAGCATATTGCCGTGTCTGGCATCGTATTTGCAAGTTCACACACCTCTTTAACATTATTTTTAGTGATCTCCGACTGGCGAAGTCGAACATCATTAGCGCCGACGTGGATAACAATCTTACTGAATTTACGTTTAGCATTAGCCAGCACTTTAAAATTTGCCAAGATGTTTTAAAAAAAGTTTTAAAAACGAATTGTTTCAGTAATTCAGAGTCGACTCTTTCTTTTGAGAGACAATAATTTCATACATGGTGCACTTTCAGATTTAAATCTTTGCAGGATGTTTTCATTCACTTGGAGCTGTGTTACACACTTGCTGAAAGCTAATTTAAAAAAATCCATAATAGGGGCACTTTAACTCAAACGTTCAGGCCAGGTGTCCTCAGTTGATTCTGCGGTGAAGCTACTTTGACTCACTCAGTGTTGTGTGAAGCGCTACAGAAATGAAGCTGACTTGACTTTATACTGCAGCATCATTCTGCTGAATTTCTGTAGTGAAGGCAGGTATTTCAGCAAACTGACAGTTCTCTGTCTTTTCTGTAGATCCCTATGAGCACGAGAGCAGAGGAAACCATCTCCTAACCCTGTCTCTAGAGATCGCCGGTCAATATGGAGCTTCTGGCCGGGGTCAGAGGTCGAACGGCTCGCGTCCGGTGGGCTGCGGCTGGGCTCTGCCGTCTGAGTTCTGGCCGCTGTGCAATGCCTGGGGGATTGCGGTGCAGGCTGCGGCTGGTGCGGGGTTGGTCAGCTGCTTGGGACTGATGCTAGCTCTGCTGTGGTTGACGTGTGCGTCCAGCGCGGCGCTAATGCTCTTCCTGCTAGCGACAGCTGGAATATTCTCTCTTCCCTACTGCTTCCTCGTGGCCTTGTCTCCGCAGACGTGTCCGGCACGGGTGTTTGCGTTCAGCGTGCTCTTCAGCCTGGCGTTCGGCGCTCTGCTGGCGCGAGGGCTAGCGCTGCTGGGCGTGGCGCTAGCACGTGGCTGGAGGGAGGCGGGCGTGGCTGCAGCGCTAGTGCTAGTGCAGGTGATCGTAGCGGCCGAGTGGCTGCTGGTGGTGCTGGTGCGCGACGAGAGGACCTGCCAGTTCACACAGTCTGAGTTCGTCATGCTTCAGATCTACGTGATAGTGCTGCTAGCTGCAGCGCTAGCGACGGCACTGCTCTTCCTTCGGCATGCCTGTGTCAGCTACAGCTACAGCTCCAGCGGGCAGCCGCGGCGGCGGAGCAAACTGCGTGCGGCACTGCTGTTGATGACGCTGCTGCTGAGCGCTGCCGTGTGGATCGTCTGGGTCACGCTCCTCACAAACGGGAACCGTGGTCCACTCTGGGACGAGCCCGTCATCTGCGTGGCGCTGACCGCTAACGGCTGGGTGCTGCTGCTGGGTCATGGTTTCCCTCAGGTCCTCTTGCTGCGTGAGTGCGCCGCTCATGCCAGAGATCCGCCGCTGGACCTCACCGGCTGGAGGAGCCCCAGGATACTGCCGCCGGCTCCACCGGACCCCATGACCGGCGCTGAGAACCACGGCTTCCAGACGGACACAGACACCCGGAGAGGTAACCCAGGAGTCAGAGGAACCTGCTAGTGTTGGGCCATATTACCATTATATCGTCAGCCCGTCAGATCGCCCATACACGATATTATAACGTAATTTAATTATTTTCTTAGTTTTATTACCAGAAAGTGAAGTCCAGAGTAACACCGTGTCCTAGCTACACGCAGCTAGGGATGTAACGACATAAAAATCTCACAATACGGTAATATCCCAATATGAAGTCAAAAAGGCTTACAATATTGGAAAAAAAAACATGAGAATTTTTTCATTTTTTTGTACATTTAAAATGTAATTATTCTATCAAATGCACTTTGAAAGTTCAAAATTAAGAGCTGCAACACATGTTCTGAACTAAGAAAAAAAAGTCAGGGAATTTACTTGTAGCTGAACTTTAAAGGGGTCTCAGTCTAAATTAAATTCACACTGGTGTTTCAGGAAGCCAAACAAATTAGGATATAATAACAACAACAACTATGACAGTCTCCGAAATCAGCAAAGCACATTTTCAAATATGTGCTATCTTTATAAATAAACCGCAGATTTGAGTTTTAAACAACTACATTCTTGCCTGAAATGTGGCATTTCATGACAAAATAACAGTAATATTTTGAAAATGTTGCCTTTAAAAAACCCGTCATTAATGCTCGCTGATTGGTGCGAAATGCGTTCTGGGATACCTGGCTGCCTCAAGTTCACACAGGTCACCTCTTGATGCATCATTGATAAAAAGGGCGGAGCAAGAACACATCCGGGGATTTGAACTGTATTTGGCGACATGTGAACTTTGAATTGGAATAGTACTTGGGTGATGACTGATGACGTTTCACAAGAACACAAGCACAGACAATAACACACATTGAGAAACGGCTCAAAACTCCGCTGTTCCAGCGATGACTCATCTGAATGCCTCTGATTGGCCACTGCATTCATAAACTCAACATAATTGTGTGCAATTGGTTGCAATGCGCAACACTGCAAAAATAAAATATGCCAAATGTGGGACAAATGTGACCCTGAAGCACAAAACCAGTCATAAGGGTACAATTTGTGAAATTGAGAAGCATCATCTGAAAGCTGAATAAATAATATTTCCATTGATGTATGGTTTGTTATGATAGGACAACATTGTAAAATCTGGAATCTGAGGGTGCAAAAAAAACTAAATATTGAGAAAATCACCTTTAAATTTGTTCAAATTAAGTTCTTAACAATGAATATTACTAATCAAAAACTACGTTTTTATATATTTATGGTAGGAAATGTACAAAAAATATTCATTGAACATGATTTTTACTCAATATACCTATGATTTTGGTATAAAAGAAAACTGTATAATTTTGATCCATACAATGTATTGTTGTCTATTGCTACAAATATACCTGTGCTGCTTATGACTGCTTTTGTGCTCCAGGGACACAAATAAGCCCTAATATTAATCAGATAGTATTACTAGCCTGATAATAATAATAATAATAACAGCATTAATAATCAGCCATAGGTGATATAGGCTTGTTTTCTCTGATCGTCTCTTCAATATGAGTGCATTTTGCGCCCCAATACAGCTGTTTTTAGCGGTTCAGTAGTTTTTACATGTTTACACCTAACACAAATGAAAAAATCAGACAGTGCAGTGAGACTTAATAATACATAATCAAAACTATTAGTATATATCCGGACGTGTATAGCTGCTGTAGGCGCTCCGAGCAGCAGATGGCGCTGTTCTTCAGTTTCAGAGGCTCTGAATCTCACCCGACTGTACAAATACTCATCCTAATGACACATTCTTTGAGAACATCTCAGATCTGAGTAAAACACACTCAGGGGATGAAGGTTATGTGTTTGTGTTGCAGGCGCAGACCTGACGGTGCCTGGAGTCTTCATGAGGGTGAGTTCTCATCGTCCAATCAGATCCTGAGCTGCTGATGATGTCACTGTCCTGTGATTAACCCACGGTGTGCTTCATGTTTCAGGAGATCAGTACAGAGAGAGACTACAGCATCCCTCGACCCTCCACCACCAACATCACATACGAGGAGTGATGAAATGAACAGATCTATCTTGACCTAGCTTATATAATAATGACGGAGATATCACCATACATAAACATGTTTGATATAAGCTTTTTATTGTTGACAAATAAAACATAATATTACAAACAGCTTCTCAAATGGTTCAAGCACCAGAATATCATTGCTGTCATATTGTAATAAACATTTACTTCATCATGTAGCTTTACCTGTTCTCCTAATTAGTGCAAGCTGGGAATTAATTAGCTGCTTTAGATAATAGAGGCCAGTTGTTCAAAAAGCTGAATCTGGATCAGTATAATCTGGGTTTGGAAACCTGGACACTGCAAGTATTATAACGGCACCGAATCAACCCATTAGAGGTCAGTTATATAAGGTTCATATTCCTCGTGTGGTTTCTGTATAATTATTTGTGATGGTTCTTGTTCACAGAGGCATAAAGTTGAATGCAGTTTTCCTGATCTCCAGCTTTTGATCCTCCGATGGAAGCATAAGTCACTTTATCATCACAGCAAACCTGAATCAACATCACAGTCACTGTTTTAATGCACAATTATTACAGCATGCAGTCTGAGCTCAGTTCAAGACACAGATTTAGAGGAACTGCATGTAATAAAACTGATACAGGTCATGTTGAGAGAAGACATTGATGGAGGATCAAGAAGTGTTTGTTCACCTTGTTCTCTTGGTCTCTGTTTTTACTGTACGCAGTCACTTCAGTATAAGTCACATCATCTGTCTGCTCCTAAACATCAATGAAAATACAGAAAATCAAGCTGTTAAAGGCCCGTCCATCACTACTGTGTGAAGCAGACTCATTATTTTACACAGGAGCTGCAAATGTTTAGCTCAAATATGTGCAAAACCTTCAGGTTTAGTGGAAATCTATTATACAGACATGATGTTAGGATGACCGATCCAATGCAGGAACATTACCACAGTAACGGTCAAATATACACAGATATGAACATATATACACACATAACTGAAGATGAATCATATTGTTCAGTGTGAGGAGGATGAATGGAAATGTTGACTGTGTCATTGATTCTATCATATTTATTTATATCTGTGAACTTTAGAGCAGAAACAGTAGAAATATAGTAACTTGTCCTGATCTAATGTGACTAATATGAGTGTGATATTTCAGAGTCAGTTCTCTGCAGAGCTTATGGTTATTAATAACTCATAGATCAACCTACAAAACTCACCACAGAGTCATCAGTCGCTCTTCTGACACCTGAAACATAATGTGATGGGAATAGTTATGATCAAACACTCATCTGTAAATGCTTTGTCAGCTGTTTTGGAGTTTTTTGTCTGAATATGAAAAACTCACCGGCTCTTTTTTTATGAATCAGCCAAATAATCAGAGCAGGAATGATAAGAGCGAATGACGCGCCGACAACAATTATAATCACTGAGAGAGAGACACATTCAGCATTACTGTGTTTAACCAAATACAACAAACCAATAACATGATAAATGACACATTTAATAGCATAATTATCCTCATTCCTCATGAAAAACTGATACTTGTGATGAGTTTATTACAGCTGTGCTCGTTCTCTGATCTGTTGTCATTCACAGTTCAGTAGCAACCAAGTCTATATTACAGTAAAAACAGTCAATTACAACATCATGACCACTGTATCATTATTATTATTATTATTATTAATAATACTAATTGCACATACTGCATGTGTGTTCCTGTGGCTCAGTGGTTAGAGCATTGCGTTAGCAGCGCAAAGGTTCTGGGTTCGATTCCCAGGGAACACATGTACTGACAAAAACATGTATAGCCTGAATGCACTGTAAGTCGCTTTGGATAAAAGCGTCTGCTAAATGCATAAATGTAAATGTAATACTGACATTCTCTGAAGTCATTTTCACTACAGTCTATAACTGAGACACCAGATGGTCAGGCTGTGTTTGTATGAAAGTAATGCTGGTTTCAGTACTGATAATAATAATCAGTCTGATATACAGTGTTGCCATGGACAACAGTGATTATTAGGGGATATCTGAGGACTGAATGATACAACTGACCAATCAGAATCAAGTTTTCCAGAGAGTAGTTTATCTGAGATGAAAGTCATCTGAACACTAAATGAACCTCAATTTATAGACTATACCTAATAATTATAGACATGATTGTTCAGGATCGTCTGGATATGAATGATGTCTCTTTGTCCTTCAATAGAGTATCTTTTCACATAACAGTTTTAGTGTTCATGTTTAAGGATCGTCTGGATATGAATGATGTCTCTTTGTCATTGAATAGAGTATCTTTTCACATAACAGTATTAGTGTTGATGTTTAAGGATTGTATGTGATGCACGAGAGAATGAAAGAGAATCTGATGTAGATTTCAGATGAAGCGTGGCTTGAGCAGTGTTGCCAACTTAGCGACTTTTCAGACCCCTTTAGCGACTAAAAAAAGCGCCTAGCGACAAATCTAGCGACTTTTGGAAAAACCTTAGCAACTTTCCAAATGTGGCCAGTACTGTCCTGCGAGCACGAGATCTTGAGTTACACCTCTCCCTGTGTCTGCTCTGATCAGTGAGCGCTGGCTCCGGCTGAGAGGAGCAGCACATTCCAGTGACCGCACGGAAGCTGACATAGATGTGAATGATCTTGAGTTACACCTCTCCCTGTGTCTGCTCTGATCAGTGAGCGCTGGCTCCGGCTGAGAGGAGCAGCACATTCAGTGACCGCACGGCAGCTGACATAGATGTGAATGATCTTGAGTTACACCTCTCCCTGTGTCTGCTCTGATCAGTGAGCGCTGGCTCCGGCTGAGAGGAGCAGCACATTCAGTGACCGCGCGGCAGCTGACATAGATGTGAATGATCTTGAGTTACACCTCTCCCTGTGTCTGCTCTGATCAGTGAGCGCTGGCTCCGGCTGAGAGGAGCAGCACATTCAGTGACCGCACGGCAGCTGACATAGATGTGAATGATCTTGAGTTACACCTCTCCCTGTGTCTGCTCTGATCAGTGAGCGCTGGCTCCGGCTGAGAGGAGCAGCACATTCAGTGACCGCGCGGCAGCTGACATAGATGTGAATGATCTTGAGTTACACCTCTCCCTGTGTCTGCTCTGATCAGTGAGCGCTGGCTCCGGCTGAGAGGAGCAGCACATTCAGTGACCGCGCGGCAGCTGACATAGATGTGAATGAGCTGCGCATGTGCACACGGTGTTGCCACGGACCAATCACTTGCCTGCTTCTCCTTTGTTTGAAATAAAACTATTTAATTTGACCGTTTTTTCTTCTGCCTTTTTTTTTATCTCATACACTTATATTACTCACTGTCACAGAGCTTTAGTTCATTCCAGTTTCTGAACTCCTCTAAGATCGTTTACTGGGCTACGTCTGAGAGACTGTACGTGATTGTACTTACTCATACACAACAATAAACTTAATTAAACTCATATAAAAATATAAAAAGCCTATACATAATACAAATATAAATACAAATACACAAAGCTAGAATATTACACACGTTTAAAATAGCTAAAATGTCACTCTAAAATATATAATAGTATGTGATTACGTCACTAATATGCAAATTTATGCGTGACGTCATCTAGCGACATTTAGCGACTTTTTGAGCAGACTTTAGCTACTTTCCATTGAAAATAGTTGGCAACACTGGGCTTGAGTCAAAGTTAAAGAGAGGATTCAGTACGTTTAGATACTGATTCTAGAGTGAATTCAGAGTCTGAAATGAGGATGATGTTCAGAGAGACTGATGCAGTATCTGGAATCAGTGCTGTTCCTGTAGCTGATATTATAACTGTTAAAACAACAGAAATATCATACTTTAGTGCATATACACCACATTGTAAAGAAAAAAGCATTGAAGTAAAATAAATTCATCCCTGTTTGACTAGTGTGTTTGTTTCAACCGTTCTCGTTATCAAACGAAGATCGCTCTCAGACAGTCTGATCAGTGATCAGTTTCTGGAAATCTGAATTATACTGAAATAATAATCCAAATAATCCAAAATTATCTTCAGTGCAACACAACAAAACACACGTGAACAGAAGAGTGAACTCGAGACCGCACACTCACACAAAGAGACAGAACGTGGAGCGCGAGTGTCCGAACCCTGACACGAAACCGAAACCAGACATGAGCGCCGGGATCCGAACACCACGCTCCAACATGAAACAAGGCATGCAGACGAGAGAGAGCACGACTCGAGCACACTCACTCACATGAAACACGGACATGACGGGAGTATCAGGGCTCTGTCACAAAACCATGAATAACACTCGACCGAGGTGACAGAACCCTGACACTGCGTTACATGATAATGTGCTGCCGAAGTCTGTAACCCTGGTTTCTCTGTAAACTCAAGCAAGGGTTACAAGACAAGCTTGTACAGTTATTCAAGAAATCAGACAGTTTATCATTATTAGACAAGATAAATGCAGTGAGAAACAACGAAACATGAAAATAATAAGCCATTAAACACGATTGCATTTACATTTCCAGGACTTCAAAATAAATTAAAAAAACATGTCAAATACATTACTAAATTAATTTGAACAAGAGAAACTGGAGTCTATTACCTGTAAATAAAAACGATTTCAGTTTTTCAACAAAAAAGCTCTCTCTCTTGTATCTGTGTGTTTTACTTGATAATGTAAAATGAATCATTTGGTTTCAGTTGAACTTATTCAGTGTTTTATACCAGCTCAGTTATATTGAGCAGATTATTAATGCATGTGTTTTTGGTTAGCATTGTGCTGAAGAGTGGAGCTTGTACTCATTGTAGTCCAACATTATCTTCAGTTAAAATGATAATACACTGAACAAATAAAACACTATTTGCACTGACATTAACACATTCATTGCAGGATGCAACAGAACCATTGTTGTGCATTTGTTAACATGGACAAGAGAGGATCCAGTCAAACTCAGAACAGAGAAAGATCATTGTTGACTGTACCTTGTGTAGAAGTTATTGGTGTCGTTGTAGTTGATTTTGTGGTGTGGACAGGAATCACTGGTGACACTGTATCATCTTGAGCTGTAAAGATGAATGTTAGTTCAGATGCACCAAACTGTAGAATATGACAATCATATTTGAATTATTAAACACAAGATAACTCTAGCATCATTATATTAACAGATCTAACAGAGACTCTTCAGTAACTGATTGATGAGATTGTTTTCTGACCTGAACTCTTGACAGTATATGTGACTGAACACTTGACTTGATCTCTGTGAGTAACATTGCATCTCCACTTTCTGTTGTGATCTTCATTCAGGAGTGTTGTAGTCAGAGTGATGATACAGTGACCTGATGATAATAATATCTGATATCTGGAGTCTGATATCTTCAGTTTAACACCATCCTGATTCATCCAGAACAGCTCAATTCTCTCAGAACGGATCCAATCATCACAAGAGACTCTAGCGTATGAATACAACTGACAGAAGAGAGTCACAGAGCGGCCTGCACTGATCTCAGTCTGTGAGGATGATGAAGATGATGAAGAGACTGAAACACAACATAACACACATCACACACTCTTCAATCATCATGAGAGATTAAATGAAGAATTTGCCCTTTTTACCTTGATTACATAATCATAAACTTACCATGAAGAACATGCAGATACACAAGAGCATCAGTTGCTTGTCGTTGGTTATTCACTGTCCATTGTTGGCAGATGTAAAGTCCACAATCATCTTCTGTGATGTTCTCGATGTTCAGAGAGCAGTCAGACCCCAGACTCAGTCTCTCATGACTCTCTGTGTCTTTATTCTTTATCCCTAAACCAATCAGTTCAACTGCTGCTGAATGTCTGAAAGTGTTATAGTTCCAATTTGTTGATTTGCAGTCACGAAGAGCATTATTACAGGACAGATGAACATTTTCACCAGAACTGATGAACACATGATCATCATCCACTCCACTGGAACCTGAAACACAAGAACATCTAACTGATCATCATATTATATATTAATAAATGTAAACCTCGAACACACGCACACGCAAGCGCGCACACATACACGTACACGTCCACACACACGCGCGCACGCACACACACTCACACGCACGCACGCACACACACGTGTAACGGGTGCTATATTAATAATTTCACTCAAAATGTCTCTCCTTGTAATAATCAATTATTTTAAAATTATTTAATTTTATATTCTCGAAATTATCCTTTTAATTTCTTACATTTGAGATTTCATGTTTTCATAGTTACGTCTGTTTTCAATGGCTGGTGTATTGTGAATATGGTACATGGTTCCTTTAAGTGTTGTTTTCCGGTTCCGGCTGCTCTCCCTCAGTTCGGGCTAGCGCGATTGAGGAGAGGTGAGTTGCACTAAGCTCCGTCTAAAAAGTATCATATAAGTTTTGTTCATCGTAATTGTAGTATCTTGGGATCAGGCGCGGAGCTGTCGCCCAATCAGAAATAAAAAAATAAAATAAAATACTACTCTGTATTGTTAAACATGGATACTACTTTATGTGGTGTATTTCATCTATAACGTGTTATGTTAAAAACAGTAAAATTATAAGTAAGCCTGATAACTTTAAAATGTAAGTGTGTTGGTGACGTGTTTTCATTGGTCAATGCAACATCAACGTAGCACGCTCTATTGTAATCTGGCGCGAACCATCTATGACGCGAACAACCAACGGTTATAACGTTCGCTAGAAGTGTACGGTATCTTGATTTTTCTTAGTATGGCCAAACAAGTTACTCTCACTCATTTTTTAAAAAAAACTCGTATTGAGATTAATAATTATTTGGAGGACCAATCTGTGGATCGTAATGGAACAACCGCTGGCTCTGAGAATGGACCGGAGATTAACTCCGAACCTACGACCTCCACTGATGCTAACCGGCAAGCAGATCTGCCTATGGCTAATCGACGATCACTGCTACACTTAATTGCACCGTCGGATCTGTCAGCTCTGGGGGAACCTGCTACCCAACCTCATCTACAGGCATTCCCGAGTAGCTACCACACTGTAAACCCGGATAAGTAGAATTTACTTAAAAAAAACCAGGTAACCGATTGCCTTAAAATTTTTAAGTAATGAAGCATTAGTTGAATAAGTGAGGTGAACTACGTTCAATGTACTTAAGCCCATAATGGAATGGAATAGATCATTTAAGTTGAATGTACTTATAACCGAGTTACAGTAACTGAAGATACTTAGTTTAAACAATCTTTCCCCACCCATTTATTTAACTCAGCTTGTTAAGTAAGCATTACTCCATAACTAATTTAACTAAGTTGTATATTCTAACTGACCCAACTTAACTTTTTGTTCCTGAAACTCAAAATATCTTTCAATTAATACACCCATGTAAAATACATACATACAACTGCAACATTACACAACATCCAATTGTATTTTTATTGAACATGTCCTTTTTTAGCAACAAAAGAAACAAAGCCATGGCCTAATAGGGTTCTAGTGTGTAGTTTCCTCAGTGATGGTAAGAAAAGAAAAAAAATATCTTCCTCTTTACTGCCAATCATTACAATATTGTACTGCACCTCTTCAAATTTGGTTGACAAACTGCAAAACTCAGCCCTGTTGCTCAGACAAACTGCAAAACTCAGGGGTTGCATGGGTGACGTCAATGCCGTGTCATGCCATCCCGCCTTGTGCCGTCCACGAGCTTCTACGTTTCAAAATAAAAGCTTCACAGAGCTTCTACTTTTCAAAGTAAAAGCTCAGGTCTGGAATAAAATACTTTTTGTTAAAAAAATCTCTCTATAATATAAATGCAGATTATCATGCTAATGAATAAAATACTTAAAGCTAATGCTTTAAATATTTGGTGTTTTTTAACTAAAAAGTAAGATACATGCAGACTATCATGCTGATGAATAAAATACTTAAAAAATATATGTCCATCTATAAAATAAATGCAGACTAAATTTTAAATGAGGTTTGATCAAATGTATGTTAACATCAGGGACACAACAATAACGTCCAGAAATCACGAACTTACCAGTGACTCCATCTGGAAAATAATTTGCGATTTCGTATTTTGTTTTTGACCCTCTGAACTTACCGTTGGACAGGCAAAACTTGATGATATTAAGTTGTTTTAGCTCAAACACATAATTACAATAAGATAGGCCATTAAAAAGTACAGTTTACTCAGAATTCATAATTAATGTAAAGAAATGGCACATGTTTAAGTAATACAAACTCAGTTTGTTTGAGTAGACACTACTGATTGGACTTAAAAACTCAATTACAATAAGAAAGGACAAGAAAAAGTTCAGCTTAATCAGAATTAACAAGTAATGTCAATAAATTAGACACATTTAAGTAATATGTACTCAATCTCTTTGAGTTGAATCAAAATCTGGGTTTACAGTGAATTGATGGGAAATATCGAAGCTTCAACGCTAAGTGGTCTGAAAGGTTCAACTGGATTGAATATAGCCAGTCGAAAGACCTGATTTTTTGTAAAGCCTGTCGGCATTTTCCTGAACAGCACACTGAGGGGACTTTTACTAAAGAGGGTTTCAAAAATTCTTTCTACAAAACAAACCTATGAAGTGGTCATAATCATGTCTGACCATGTCATATTGCGCCTCTTATAATGCTGTTCAGTGTTCACTTTTCATAACCAAAATAGATTAAATAAATAAAAACATATATTATAATATTGAACATATATATGAACCTAAATACGTTTTCTTTAATGGCTACAGCACCTAGTAACGTCAGAGGACTCAAGGTTTCAGCGTTTCCCGAAACCTTATTTAGGCTACACTTTTTTTTTTTACTGAAGTGCTGGAAAGTATTTACAAGAACAATATTTCATCGCAGCTTCACCACAACAAACAAAAAATGTGAACGAGAAGAAAGCACGTAAAAAATTGAAATTCAAAATACACTGTTTAAATCATTTTTGATCACTGCAGAGCACCGTATGTGTCAGACTTTGTCTTCCTTTTCCTTGTGTTTCCACACCCTTATATGGTCCTTCCTGTTTCCTGTCATTAGTTAATTCATCCCCATCTGTGTTTGATTTGCTCCTCACCTGATGCTGTTCCCCGTAATTGTTATGTGTTCATAAGCCCTGAGTTTTCCCTGAGTCTTTGTCCGTCAACTCGTCTATGTACGTTGGTGTAGTCTGTGTTCCTCCATTAAACCTCATTATTTACCTTACCTCTCGTCTCCCGCGTCCTTCCCGCTACACGACCGTGACAGATTGACGGACCCAAAAAAGATGGAGGAGCGCCGCCGCCGCCCGCAGCTGATCCTGGTCTGCCGTTCGCGGGGTTCTTTCGACGCCGCCCGCGGCTCGCCCAGCCCGCCGTTCGCGGGAATTCAGCGGCCGTTCGCGGCTCGCGTAAGCCCGCCGTTCGCGGGAAGTCAGCGGCCGTTCGCGGCTCACGTGAGTCCGCCAGCCACCGCAAGCCCACCTCCCGAGGCTCATGTGCCCCTGGGCTTGTTGGTGACATACGAGGGGATGGATTGGAGCCCAGCCCCAGAGCCTACTCCTCGCCAGCGCCCTCCGGTGCCTGCTCCTCGCCAGCGCCCTCCGGTGCCTGCTCCTCGCCAGCGCCCTCCGGTGCCTGCTCCTCGCCAGCGCCCTCCGGTGCCTGCTCCTCGCCAGCGCCCTCCGGTGCCTGCTCCTCGCCAGCGCCCTCCGGTGCCTGCTCCTCGCTGCTCTCAAGTTTCCCCGCTGGGTCCGTCCAGCACTCGAGAGCACCCACGAGAGTCAGCGCCACCCGAGCGCCCACGAGAGTCAGCGCCACCCGAGCGCCCACGAGAGTCAGCGCCACCCGAGCGCCCACGAGAGTCAGCGCCACCCGAGCGCCCACGAGAGTCAGCGCCACCCGAGCGCCCACGAGAGTCAGCGCCACCCGAGCGCCCACGAGAGTCAGCGCCACCCGAGCGCCCACGAAAGTCTGCGCTTCCAGAGCGCCCCCAAGAGTTGGTCCCATCCAGCTCACCTTGGCCCACACTGGTCCCGTCCAGCTCACCTGGGCCTCCGCTGGTCCCGTCCAGCTCACTTTTGCCTCCGCTGGTCCCGTCCAGCTCACCTTGGCCTCCGCTGGTCCCGTCCAGCTCACCTGGGCTTCCGCTGGTCCCATCCAGCTCCCCTTGGCCTCCGCTGGTTCCGTCCAGCTCACCTTTGTCTCCGCTGGTCCTGTCCAGCTCACCTTTACCTCCGCTGGTCCCGTCCAGCTCCCCTTGGCCTCCGCCGGTCCCGTCCAGCGCCCCTTCTGCGCTTCCCGAGCGCCCCCCTGGGATGGGGAGCTTCCCCAAGAAAATTTTGGGGGGGGGCTACCCTCCATGGCCGCCCGAGCACCCTGCTCCGCCATGGCCGCCCGAGCACCCTGCTCCGCCATGGCCGCCCGAGCACCCTGCTCCGCCATGGCCGCCCGAGCACCCTGCTCCGCCATGGCCGCCCGAGCACCCTGCTCCGCCATGGCCGCCCGAGCACCCTGCTCCGCCATGTCCGCCGGAATCCCCGGATCCGCCATGGCCGCCTGATCCGCCATGGCCGCCTGATCCGCCATGGCCGCCGGATCCGCCGTGGCCGCCTGAGTCCCCGGATCCGCCGTGGCCGCCTGAGTCCCCGGATCCGCCGTGGCCGCCTGAGTCCCCCGATCCGCCATGGGTCCCGGAACGGGCACCGCCCTGGAGGTCACCTGTCCGGTCTCCAGGTCCTTGAGGCCTCCAGAGTGCCCACCCCCCCTCCCCTTTCGATGTCGTACGGCGCGGGACGCGCCTATTGGAAGGGGGGGGTAATGTCAGACTTTGTCTTCCTTTTCCTTGTGTTTCCACACCCTTATATGGTCCTTCCTGTTTCCTGTCATTAGTTAATTCATCCCCATCTGTGTTTGATTTGCTCCTCACCTGATGCTGTTCCCCGTAATTGTTATGTGTTCATAAGCCCTGAGTTTTCCCTGAGTCTTTGTCCGTCAACTCGTCTATGTACGTTGGTGTAGTCTGTGTTCCTCCATTAAACCTCATTATTTACCTTACCTCTCGTCTCCCGCGTCCTTCCCGCTACACGACCGTGACAGAATGTAAGATGTACACTTTTATTACTGAAATGCTGGAAAGTATTTCCAAGAACACTATTTCATCGCAGCTCCACCTCAGTGAACAAACATGGGTAAGAGACGAAAGCACATAACAATTTGAAATGGTTATTATGGCAGCAATATATGATACAATTTAAAAATATGTAGGTTAGGCTATTATAGTTTGGATTATTTTTTATAATATCCCATGAGTCCTAATAAATGCAATTTCAACTATTTCTGAAGCGCTTCTTTTATAAAGAACACCGCTTTCTCACATAAACAGCCCCTGCACGAGAGAATAATTGATTCTCGAGCCATCGATATCAACCAATTCAGCACATCACCCGGACAGCACCGGGTAACGTCGCACGTAAGAAGGTATATTTTAAGCAGCTTCCTAAGGTATGGTTCGGGGAACACGCCTAGAAATGGTATCAGTTAAGTTAACCTTAAGAGTCTTCGTAGCGCGCTAAGAGAAAACGTTATCGGGAAACCCAGCCTTGATTTCGGAACACCCATAGATTCAGGCCCACCTCGACTTAATCCAGGCCCACCCATCTGTCACGTTCTGCATCCGCCACTGCTTGGGATACTATCAAAAGAAAACTCAGATGAGCCAAAAGTTCTTGATGGTCACTTTATTGAGGACCCATCGCAGCGTTCAGACATACACACCAGCATGGCATGGAGTGCTCCCAATGCCCTTCTTCACAGCCTTTAAATAGTGCCCCAACCCATACACCATGCATTACCCCCCCTGCTGGACAAATCTCAATATATAGCATACAACAGTAATAATACATGTAATCTTGTTCTAAAATGCACTGTATACTTATTTAAACATGTATGAAGTTTGTGTGGATAATATGGAGCATGTATTTTTGGAGAAAATTCATGAGTTCATAAGCATGAGTGTGCAAGCTTCGTGGTTAATATAATCCCTTTCACTGATAGGTTGACGATACAAATGTGAAAGAAGGCCACAGATTCAAGCTTGATATGATTTGTGCAGAATAAAACGTGACCTGAGTAATTCCCATCATCTGATTCCATTCATCCACACACAACTTAAAGACCAGTCGCACGCACACACACACACACACACACACACACACACACACACACACATAAGCACACAAACGCGCGCGCGCACACACACACATAAGCGCGCGCGCGCACGCACACACACAAGAGTGAAATTATCTCTCCTGGGAGTACATGTGAGACCACACTCAAGAGTGTGAACGTGTTTAAATAAGAGTGTTAAATTAACACTGAACCAGAGTTAAAGTTAATGACATAATTAAGTGATGATTGACCATTATTGAAGGCACCTGATGTTAACGATCAGAATCACCAAAGATAAAAGTATACATTTTTAAGTCACCATTATAGTGATCAGTGTTTGCTCTAGTTGGGCTCTTAAACCTTACATTTTTTATATTACAATTATTTTGATGCTGTATCTGAATAATAACAGATAGACAAGCAAAGAAAAAAGTACAAAATTATGTGAATATTATTTTTCCCTAAATCTCTGAACTTATTAAGAGTCAAATCTCTGAGTTGGATGAACATTGTTGATTATAGCAGTCCTGTGATTCATTAACATAGGATTTCCAGAATATTCAATACAATCCGAGGGATTTCTTAAAAGCAGTTTGATCAAGAATCTTTGAAAAGAGTCATTTATTTAGACACAAACATCAAGAATCAACCTTTGAATCTCAACAAAGCTGACAAAAGCATGTTGCAGTGCATTCTGGGTGCCAACAATCAACATTCATCCATGGCTCCCATGATGCATTGCGACATGAATATATTATTACCTGAATTGTCTTCGTAATTTCCTTTATTCTTACTTTTATTTATTCATTTTTATTTGACTTTTAGTAGCTTGTTTTCTAATGATTAGAGTTGATCTGTTTTTCTGAATATGCTGTTTGTCACCGTTGTTTATTTTTTTAGTTTATACTTTTATTTGAATAGAGATAATATAATAGATAGGGACAATATAATAGACATAATTCCAGACAAAGAGGAAATAATGCACTGCACATAGAGATTATAGCATAAGCTAATTTGCATAAAGGCTTTTCTATAAAATCAATACAAATATAAATAACCAAAATAATTATAATAAAATGACTATATATTAGGGGTTGAACGACTTCTGATTTTTTGAAGTCGACTTTTATGTGATGAAAGTCAAGTTGCAGTCGACTAGTCGCTGATGACGTCATTAATTAACAAATAAGTGACAAACACCTTGTGCACAGATATATGACACAGCGCTGCCCACATGACTATTGCTCCTATAACAGCTTATTTTGATCAGTTTTTGGGTCGTTATATTTCTCACAGATTCCTGCTCGTTCTAAATCAGATACAGTAAGTAGTACAGTAAAGATTACATTCATATGAATGCATTAGTGAGAGCGGTTGCGTGTGAATTATTTATACCTGCAGCGTCTCTCTACTAGTAGTGAAGCTGTGGGATTTAGTTATTAAGAAATATATGCTTCAACTTTTCAGTTTCTAAGATATTTTACAGAGAAATCACAGAACAGTGTTGACAATACATTTCGGCGCTGAATGATTCTATGCGCGTGATCTATTGTACGCGCTACTGTCTGTAGCTATGTGTGCGTGATGTATTGTACGTGCTACTGTCTGTAGCTATGCGCGCGTGATGTATTGTACGCGCTACTGTCTGTAGCTATGTGTGTGTGATGTATTGTACGCGCCACTGTCTGTAGCTATGTGTGTGTGATCTATTGTACGCGCTACTGTCTGTAGCTATGTGTGTGTGATCTATTGTACACGCTACTGTCTGTAGCTATGTGTGCGTGATGTATTGTACGCGCCACTGTCTGTAGCTATGTGTGTGTGATCTATTGTACACGCTACTGTCTGTAGCTATGTGTGCGTGATGTATTGTACGCGCCACTGTCTGTAGCTATGTGTGTGTGATCTATTGTACACGCTACTGTCTGTAGCTATGTGTGCGTGATGTATTGTACGCGCCACTGTCTGTAGCTATGTGTGTGTGATCTATTGTACGCGCTACTGTCTGTAGCTATGTGTGTGTGATGTATTGTACGCGCCACTGTCTTTAGCTATGTGTGCGTGATGTATTGTACGCGCTACTGTCTGTAGCTATGTGTGCGTGATGTATTGTACGTGCTACTGTCTGTAGCTATGTGTGCGTGATGTATTGTACGCGCTACTGTCTGTAGCTATGTGTGCGTGATGTATTGTACGTGCTACTGTCTGTAGCTATGTGTGCGTGATGTATTGTACACGCTACTGTCTGTAGCTATGTGTGCGTGATGTATTGTACGTGCTACTGTCTGTAGCTATGTGTGCGTGATGTATTGTACGCGCTACTGTCTGTAGCTATGTGTGCGTGATGTATTGTACGTGCTACTGTCTGTAGCTATGTGCGCGTGATGTATTGTACGCGCTACTGTCTGTAGCTATGTGTGCGTGATGTATTGTACGTGCTACTGTCTGTAGCTATGTGTGCGTGATGTGTTGTACGCGCTACTGTCTGTAGCTATGTGTGTGTGATGTATTGTACGTGCTACTGTCTGTAGCTATGTGTGCGTGATGTATTGTACGTGCTACTGTCTGTAGCTATGTGTGCGTGATGTATTGTACGCGCTACTGTCTGTAGCTATGTGTGCGTGATGTATTGTACGTGCTACTGTCTGTAGCTATGTGTGCGTGATGTATTGTACGCGCTACTGTCTGTAGCTATGTGTGCGTGATGTATTGTACGCGCTACTGTCTGTAGCTATGTGTGCGTGATGTATTGTACGCGCTACTGTCTGTAGCTATGTGTGTGTGATACTGTCTGTAGCTATGTGTGTGCGTTACAGTGCAGCAGCTCATTAGATTAGAACCTGATTAACTTACCTGTACAATAAGTGTTTAAAACCGTTCAGTTTCCAGCATCCAGTAATATAATCACACATGTCTTGTGGAGCGCATTCAGAGTATGAATTAGTTTGTAACTGTTTGGAAACGGAGCGTAAATGTGGATTTATTATCATATTGTGCCCTCTATAAGACCAGCGACTAGTCGACGTCAAGCTTAAGGCTTCATGCAGAGCACTGAAGTCCACTAGTCTGTGCAACCCCTACTATATATACCTAAAACACTAACGATACAAATCCTTCATACAATATCCTCATACATCACAAACAGAATGCAGAACAACCACATGCCCAATTTTAACAGACTCTTCCAATCTTATTAAATAACTAGTAACGAACCACATGAAAATTCAAAAATGCGTACAGGTCTGATTTAATTTGAGCCAGCGTTTAGCCATCAATGTAAAAGACTTTATATCATGTTTCACTTTAAACTCATTTGGCAACATATTCCAAAGTTGTGACCCCTTTACAGAGAATGCTCTTTGCCTTTGTGATGCTCGACAAAACCCAATCCTACAGTTTCCAACCTAAGTACTCCTAGTGGTTCGTCCTATAATATCATGTCTCTATACCAGATTACATAAAACAGAAGGTGCCTTACTACGCAAGCATTTAAAAATCTGTTTCACGTATGATACATTTTCCTAATTTTTACAATTAAGCACATGCCATTTCTTTAAGATATGATATTGATGCCATTGATTTGGCTTTTTATCCACAATTTTTAGAGCCGATTATACAGCATGAAAATTGTTCTAATTAAAGAATCACTAGTTTGAGACCACACTGTAATAAAATATGAGATACGGGACAAAATCATTGCATGCAGGAACAGATGAGCTGCCTCTGTCGTTATGTAACACTTAATACGTTTAAATCAATTTAAGTTCATCTTAACTGTTTTTAACAGCCTGTTTATACATTTGAGTTTTGAATCTAGAGCTACTCTTAAAAAACTAACTTAATTTACCTCCTCTATTTCTTCGTTAAGTACCTTAATTTTCATTTTTTTCTGTTGAGATTAATACGCTGATTCTTGATGACGGTGTGTGCCTAGAATACTTTTTTATTATCAGAACAACTTTCATCCCTGAATCACAGGGATATTAATCAACTAAGTAAATCTGACTTTTTTAGGTTTAGGCTCTAAATGAATTTGGTGGTTCAGATCAAATTATCATTATGTAAAAACATAACCAATATCACATGACCACTTTTAAAACTAATTAAACTAAATGTCTTGTAGAGAAAAGAAATTTCTTTACCTGTGAGAAGTGAAGAGATAAAGATCAGTCCCAGCAGACACAGATCACACTTATCAGCCATCTTCTCTTTCTGTCAGTCGTCCTCTTCATTATATGCTCTCAACTCTTTATTTAGATACTATCAGCTCTTCCTGTGGTGGTTCACTTCCTCTGATCTGACCAACCGAGTGTTTGAAACATGCTAAAATTGCTGTTTCGTCACACGATGCCTGAGAGTAATGAGAAGTGCTGCTTTGTGAAATGTGTCAGAACTGCGTATTGTTAACCATATTAGGTCTGAACACAATCTACAGGCGATACTTTTGCACAAGTGCATTACTGTTAGTTTCACCTCTTTCAGTAGTTTCCTGCATTCCATTCAACTCTAGAAATAAAATAATTTAGTTATTAGTCATAAAACTGGTTTGATACTGAAAAGGTTTTCACCATCCATGACTCACTTTTAGAAAATGAATAAAATTGTTTTTAATGTAGTTTGAAATAATTAGTATTCAAATCCAGCTTGTATCCCTGAGAGTACAGAAATAGGGAGCAAAGCACAGAGCAGTAAGCAAGAACGTCCAAACGGTAGCAAAGCCGGAAGCTTTATAAGTTCACAGGAAATGTTATATGAGTAGATGCCACAAAAAGTGAGAAATTTAACAGAAACAGAAGATAAACATCCACAATGTAAGGAAATACAAATTAATGCAACTACAGACTCAATTCCATTGTTAAGCGTATGGTTATCTGTAGAGAATGAAATACCAATAACAGATAAAGTAAGATAGTTGGAGCTGTTTGGAGCTAAACTGTGCAGAGCTTTGCTGATTTACAAATAATAATGTACTAAATTATGAAACGTAAAAACTTCAAAGAATATATTTGTTCATTTATTTGACGTGTTCACTATGTGCGTATATGTGTTACTCTATCAAGTATTTTTGAACCATGTAGTGCAGATTTTAATGCCGTCACACTCCTGATAATGTTTTCCTGCAGCTTATTGGCATCAACCAGCAGGTGGCGCTAGCGTCCATTTAAAGCCTCCGGAAATGAACCTCTTTTCAACACATCTGACTGCAAAGCTTCATGAAGCTTCATCTCACCAGCACTAGTTAAACTAATCTTCTTCCTCTGAGGATTAATGGTGGTTTGCAAACAGCACCCCCGCTGGACTGGAGTGTGAAGCGTCGAGAGGATAGAAAATAACACCGGAAAAATTACTTTGTGCGTTTTTCTTTTAATTTCTGAGATGTTTGTAATCAAGAGTCTACACCAGGGGTCCCCAAACTACGGCCCGCGGGCCGAATGCGGCCCTCCCCCACATTTGGACTGGCCCCCTGAACAATGCCAGATACATATTTTGTCATTTTAAAATGTAATTTTTTATATATGTTTTACTTGCATCATGTCAGTATTTTATAATAAGGGTTGACTTTCAAACTAAAATTTACTTTAACTTCGTTATTAACGTAGCCAGAGGTGGAAAGTAACGAATTACATTTACTCGCGTTACTGTAATTGAGTAGCTTTTTTGTGTACTTGTACTTTTTTAAGTAATTTTTTTAATCTGTAATTTTACTTTTACTTAAGTATATTTTGTGTGAAGTATTGTACTTCGCTACATTTTAAAACACATGCGTTACTGAGTAAAAAAAAATTTCGCTCCGTGGAAACTACAGCAGTAAATAATGGGCAGAAGAAGAAACTGGCGCTAAAATCACAAGAAAGATGCAGACGAACTAGACAGGCGTTAATGGTGCAGACCCAGCTGAAAACCAAACCCCGTTGTACTCTGCTGAAGTTGAACTCGAAGGAAATGAAGTGAACCCCTGGCCATATATTCATGCTCTATTATGCAGTGTAAGCTGTGTTTGCCTCGGGAGACCGAACTAGCAGCTTATAAATATATCGACATCGCCCTTCGCAAGCATGTAGAGATAACGTAAGGTAAATACTTACATCATTGCATTGGTGGTTAAAATGAAGCTTTGTGCAATATCGTCTGTGATAATATAATAATTGTTGTTTTAACGATGTGCGATTTGACATTATCAGTATTTTGCCAAAAACCAAACAAATCACTCTAAACAGTGTGCCGTGAAATCTAGTAGATTAGACTAGTGCGTGCGCGAGCATTTAGGGGCCGCTCACATATCGCGTCTTTTGCGCGCTCAAATTCGTTATTTCAAATGTAGACGCGCGGTATGCGCGCTCATAATGGAAGTGACGCGCTCGTTTTTTCCAGGCGCGTCCGCGCCGCATCGATATAAAAACATCTCAACTTTTCAGAATGCCGCAAGCGCACCGCAGGTCATGTGACGAAATTTCCTTCTTGTGTAACGGAGAGCGCAGCTGATGGTTGCTTAGCAACGACAAACGTTTTCCACGCGTTTTTAGGCGCGATATGTGAACGGGCCGTTGAACTGCGTGATTCAGTCTGTTAAAATGCGTTTAGAATGATCACAAAATTGAAGATATAGAAGCAGAAAATGTATATATTTATATAATTTAATATAGTAAGTCAACATCACATGAAGAATGCCGTTTTTCTCAAAAAATCACCATGATTACATAGGCCTGTAGTTTTTCTTTTTACACAGTTAAAAAAACAAGAAGTTAATTAAGAGACTTACGTTTTAGACACCATATTACCTGTTTTTGCTCTATTTTGACAACAAAAATAATTCCAAACACAGTTTTGCGTCTCTGACTCTGAGCAATGACGTGTTTTATTCCTTGAATTAACCGTTTAAATGATTTGTTCAACCGCAATGATTCGCTTATCAGTGACTTGCTGACACCTACTGGTGGTTTTAATTTAACATGTATCAAGTATCTTTTGATTTATTTATTTTTTTAATTTCAAATGACTATTTAACATTTGTGACCCTGGCATGGAGCACAAAACCAGTCTTAAGTCGCTGGGGTATATTTGTAGCAATAGCCAACAATACATTGTATGGGTTACAATTATACATTTTTCTTTTATGCCAAAAAGCATTAGCATATTAAGTAACGATCATGTTCCATTAATATATTTTGTAAAGTTCCAACTGTAAATATATCAAAACTAAGAGCTTAATTTGAACAACTTTAAAGGAGATTTTCTCAATATTTGGATTTTTTGCATCCTCAGATTCCAGATTTTCAAATATTGTCCGATCATAACATACCATACATCAATGGAAATATGATTTATTCAGCTTTCAGATGATGTATAAATCGCAATTTAGGAAAATGGACCCTTATGGTTTTGTGGTTCAGGGTCACATTTTATGTCTTATTTATCAAAACATTATTTCTGCATTTGTAGCTGCAGGCTAAATGCATTCATGTCAGTGTGTAATACATCTATGCCACTTCAGATGAAGCTTCTGTGTTTCCTCTGCATTGCAAAGATTAATTTTGTTGATACTGATTTAATTTGCCTGGTAACAGCCCAAATGTCTTATTATTCTAATTAACCGATTCATTTAATTAAAAACACCTCGTTTGAGATTTATAGGCCCATATCCCAGGTGTGTCAAACTCTGGAGGGTGTTCCTGGAGGGCCACAGCCCTAAAGAGTTTAGTTCCAACCCTGCTCCAACACACTTACCATGTAGTTTTCAAATGAGCCTAAATGATTAGTTTAGCTGTATCAGATGTGTTTAATTAGGGTAATATCTACACTGTGTAGGGCTGTGGCCCTCCAGGAACTGAGTTTGACATCTTTGGTCTATCCCATTTTTCCCTCCCATTGTTAAAATGTAACTAAGTACTTTTTACTCAGAGTAAATTTTAAATGAGCTACTTTTTACTTTTACTTGAGTATATTTTTAGACTGGTACTTTTACTTGTACTTAAGTAAAATTTCAGTAATGTAATGGTACTTTTACTTGAGTACAATATTTTTGTACTCTTTCCACCTCTGAACGTAGCTTAATTAATTTTAAAATTCACATACCAACAGTACGGTAGCCTACGTTCAACGTAACGTGTCATCGCGATCGAACAGGTGACACGCGCGAGCTGAAGGCGGAGTTTGACGTGCGATTCCGTGAGCTACATGTCCACACTAAAGAAATCCGTCTTTTCCCGAACCCCTTCGCTGCTGACATTGACGAAGCCTTGCCTTGTTATCAGTTTAAGTCGGCTGAGTTACAGAACTGTGATGTTCTGAAAGACGCATTTAAGCCCAACGGTTTCACTGAGTTCTATGCTGCCCTCCCTAATAATATATACCCAAACATCAAAAGGCATGCAATGAAGATGTCCACACTTTTTGGCAGCGCGTATATCTGTGAGCAAACCTTTTCATTCATGAAACTGATGAAAACTCAGATGAGATCAAGACTCACTGATGAACATTTGCATCAGACTTTGAGACTGGCTGTGACATTGGACATCTCACCACCCAGAAGCAAGCCCACAGTTCACACTAATTAATATGCATAAGTAAATGTTTTGATTTTAAATAGCACTGAAAAGTATTGATAATTTGTTTGTATGGTGCACAAAATAATAAACTCTTCCAGCAATAGGAGGCATAATAAATTAAATTAAAATCTTAACAATAATACTAGTCACTCCTGCCCATGTAATTTTTTGCCATAAACCAACCCGGCCCCCCATTAAACAAGGAAAAATTATGTGGCCCTCGCAAAAAAAAGTTTGGGGACCCCTGGTCTACACAAAGGGCTAATACAGAAAAAATACACTATATCTTTACTATTTAAAGTCTAATATCAACCACTTTTAGACTGTGAAATAGACTCAAATAAGTATTCGGCACATATTTGAAGACAAAGGAAGAGGTTTGTGAATTATTAATTTATAATTTTGCATATGATATTTGACATAAAAACACGTTACAGTATGATGTAGGTGGGGAAGAAAATCATATATTTTCATAAGTAAGGAGTTGTCTCTGGATTGAAATGATCAGGGAATGAATAATAAAACATACATCTGTAAATATGTAATATGATAATTAACAGACATGTCATCATCATCAGATAAAATTAATCATTGCAACATTTAAAAAGCCGTCTGTAAAAAGTTTAATGTCACGATTAGATGAATCAATGTTAGAAAACTACCATGTATTATATGTATATGGAGCAAATATTCTTGAAAGCTGCATGCAAATAACCGTAATATCATTGAGATGAAGATAAATCTGTTATTGGTAGATAGTATTTTATTCTAATATTGTATTCATCACTATTTCCTCTGGTGCTGCAAGTTCTTCCTCCCTGCAAAATAATTCATCACTAAATCATTACTGAGCTCTCGGATTATTAAAGATCAACGTGAATCATCTCAAACTCACCTGCTCTTCTTGCACAGATGATCTGAAGAAGAATCACAGTAGGAGCAGCAAACACTGCCAACTCAACAATAATCACAATCACTGCAGGAAAGATGATGATAGACACAATCAAGAGAAAAAACAGACTCAATCTGTGAAACTGGGAATGAAATCAAAGCATTGTAAAGACGTGTGGTACCTCTGAATAATGATCCAGCAGTGCTTCGGACTTCAGTTTCTGCTGGATCTGTGATCATGTCTGTTAATTCAGTTCAAACATAATGAACATCATTAACATCACATCATACTAGAGCTTCACATAGCAGAGATTATGAATGAACTCGCACCGCTTCATTAATATATCATCTACTATCATTTTATTTAAATCTCAATGGTTGTCATTCACCAAAAATAAATCTGATGACACTTTAAAATAATCTTTCTCTCCAATGTGCTCTTTCTCAGTTCATTAACATAATATGAATTGTTCAGCAAAGCGGTTACCACAAAACTCTTTCTACAGATCTGAACTTTAAACACTAACAGGTCTTTCTTTTTACACTTTATTTAAACAACTGTAAAGCTGTTTAAATAAACAGCTGTAAAGATGAATGTTAGTTCAGATGCACCAAACTGTAGAATATGACAATCATATTTGAATTATTAAACACACAAGATAACTCTAGCATCATTATATTAGCAGATCTAACAGAGACTCTTCAGTAACTGATTGATGAGATTGTTTTCTGACCTGAACTCTTGACAGTATATGTGACTGAACTCTTGACTTGATCTCCGTGAGTAACATTGCATCTCCACTCTCTGTTGTGATCTTCATTCAGGAGTGTTGTATTCAGAGTGATGATACAGTGACCTGATGATAATAATATCTGATATCTGGAGTCTGATATCTTCGGTTTAACACCAGCCTGATTCACCCAGAACAGCTCAATTCTCTCAGAAGGGATCCGATCATCACAAGAGACTCCAGCGTATGAATACAACTGACAGAAGAGAGTCACAGAGCGGCCTGCACTGATCTCAGTCTGTGAGGATGATGAAGATGAAGAGACTGAAACACAACATAACACACATCACACACTCTTCAATCATCACGAGAGATTAAATGAAGAATTTGCCCTTTTTACATCGATTACATAATCATAAACTTACCATGAAGAACATGCAGATACACAAGAGCATCAGTTCCTTGTCGTTGGTTATTCACTCCTGTCCATTGTTGGCAGATGTAAAGTCCACAATCATCTTCTGTGATGTTCTTGATGTTCAGAGAGCAGTCAGACCCCAGACTCAGTCTCTCATGACTCTCTGTGTCTTTATTCTTTATCCCTAAACCAATCAGTTCAACTGCTGATGAATGACTGAATCTGTTATAGTTCCATGTAGTTGAATTGAAGTCATGAAGAGCATTATTACAGGACAGATGAACATTTTCACCAGAACTGATGAACACATGATCATCATCCACTCCACTGGAACCTGAAACACAAGAACATCTGAGTGATCGTCATATTATATATTAATAAATGTAAACCTCGAACACACACACACAGCAAAACCTCCAGAGTGAAATTAACTCTCCTGGGAGTACATGTGAAACCACACTCAATACTCCACTAGTTAGGAGTCAAATCTCAGAGTTGGATGTACATTGTTGATTATAGCAGTCCTGTGATTCATTAACATAGGATTTCCAGCATTTTCAATACAATTTGAGGAATTTCATTAAAGTAGTTTGATCAAGAATCTTTGAAAAGAGTCGTTTATTTAGACACACAAACATAAAGAATCAACCTTTGAATCTCAACAACGCTGACAAAAGCATGTTGCAGTGCATTCTGGGTGCCACCAATCAACATTCATCCATGGCTCCCATGATGCATTGGGGCATGAATTAATTATTACCTGAATTGTCTTCGTAATTTCCTTTAATCTTACTATTTTATTTTTATTTGACTTTTAGTAGCTTGTTTTCTAATGATTAGTTGATCTGTTTTTCTGAATATGATGTTAGTCACCGTTGTTGAGATTAATACGCTGATTCTTGATGTCTGTGTGCGCCTAAAATAATTTTCTTAGTATTATTATCAGAACTTTCAAGAAATCCATTAACTTTTGGTTACTAGAATCACAGGGCTATTAATCAACAAAGTAAATCTGACTTTTTTAGGACTAGGTTATAAATGAATTTGGTGGTTCGGATCAAATGTTCATTATGTAAAAACATAACCAACATCACATGACCACTTTTTTTCTTTGCTTGTCTGTCTGTTATAATTCAGTTGCAGTAGCCAAACACAATCTAACTTAAAAAAGTCAAGGTTTAAGAGCCCAACTAGAGCAAACGCTGACCACTATAATGAGTTTCTCCTTCGGTGATTCTGTTTGTTAACATGTGTGTTTAATAATGGTCAATCATCACTTAATTATGTCATTAACTTTAACTCTGGTTCAGTGTTAATTTAACACTCTTATTTGAACACGTTCACACTCTTGAGTGTGGTCTCACATGTACTCCCAGGAGAGATCATTTCACTCTGGAGTTTTGCTGTGCAGCAGCATGAAAAGCAGAAGATTCAGATCATACGGTCTTTTATCCTCATTTAATGTAAACAACACACTCTCCTGAATAAACTATTGTTCATTATAAGAGAGCTGTTGAAATCACAAACACACTCTTGATATGAAGATAATTCAGCATCAGATGTTTGAGAGTCAAACGGTCTAGTTTTAGTTCATTCAGGAATAATCCAGTATGTTCTTTATGTTACACAATAATAAACTGATCATGTTGAAACTCTTTCTCAGACTGATTAAAGACATATTTCTTTACCTGTGAGAAGTGAAGAGAGAAAGATCAGTCCCAGCAGACACAGATCACACTTATCAGCCATCTTCTCTTTCTGTCAGTCTTTCTCTTCATTATATGTCCTCAACTCTTTCTTTAGATACTATCAGCTCTTCCTGTGGTGGTTCACTTCCTCTGATCTGACCGACCGAGTGTTTGAATCATGCTAAAGTTGCTGTTTCGTCACACGATGCCTGAGAGTAATGAGAAGTGCTGCTATACATTTTGTGAAACATGTCAGAACTGCGTATTGTTAACCATATTAGGTCTGAACACAATCTACAGGCGATACTTTTGCACAAGTGCATTACTGTTAGTTTCACCTCTTTCAGTAGTTTCCTGCATTCCATTCAATTATAGAAATAAAATCATTTAGTTATTAGTCATAAAACTGGTTTGATACTGAAAAGGTTTTCATGGATAGTCCATGACTCGCTTTTAGAAAATGAATTAAACAGTTTTTATTGAAGTTTGAAATAATTAGTAAATCCAGCTTGGTCACGCAAAAAGTCTTCACACACATTTGTACGAGAATTAACTGAATCATATCAACACACAGACACACATTATGTTCCCTTTCATCTCTGATGGTCATCTTTTGTCTCTTTGTGTCGTGGTTTGTGTTCTAGTATTTTCAGAAGTGTGTTGCTGCTGGCTGTGGAGACTCGGTTAGTTTGACCGCACTGGTTTAACCCACACAGACCACGTTTACACGGATGATGCTGTTAATTCTCACACATTCAGATCACAGATCCTCCTCTTTCTTTAACTGGCTTTCTACAACTGAAACTCAACGTTTTCCTTTCGCATAAAGGTGTTCTATAACTGCTGCAGACCATCTACCAGTGCACTGTTTGTTTCATTGGTAAAGTGCACCTATAGTGTTTATTTCAATGATGTTATGTGAAGCAGGGTTCCTCATTCTCACACCTGGCTGAGTTTTTCCAAGTAAACTCAAAGACCTCGATCAGATGATTCAGGTGTGTTTAATTAGAGTTGGAAAGTGGTTCTCCAGGACCAGGAATGAGGAACCTCATGTAGCGAAAAGCACATTTATACAGACCAGTGGATCCCAACCCGGCTCCTGGAGTCTCATCAACTCTAGATATGCTGAACGTCTCTACCAGGGGTTCCTATACTGAGGATGGAACATTTTTCCTTCAGCCGGTGGATTTCACAGCGGCTCGAGTCACTCTAATGATTATTAGCTGGATTTGTGTGCTGTGACAGACTGAGCTGTTTAAAGAGATGCTCTAAAAGAAGGCTGTTTTGGAACTGGTCATTAAATGCTATATTTTATTAATATCATTATGAAAGTCAGTATGTGTCATCAGCAAATAAATTATAATTCTAACTCTTCAAGCATGAGCCTCAGGCGCTTTCTCTTAAAACTGCCGAACGTATGTGTGCTCACAGACTGATCATGACCTTTTTGCAAGTACGTCTGGTAGGCCTGGACATGACTCAGCTCTGGATTTAAATCGATGAAACTCATCTCCAACTGGCTCCACCTAATGCTAATATACTTGCCGGTACGGTCATCACTTCTATACGTTTGGCCACCTCTTGCTCAACATCTTCTGCCACCTCCTGCAACTCCTCTGTCGGTTTCTGTTGTGGTGGAGGAACAGCGGCAGGTGCAGGTTTCTTTGGTGCCAAAGGAGCAACTTTATATGACATGGACTCATGTAGCCTCCACACTTCAGGTGACTGGAGAAGCAACATGTTAGACTGAATATGCAGCATCTGCCTCTGGGTAACTAGCAATCATCTTCCCAGTTCACCTAGGGCTTCGAAGAAAACAATCTCCACTCTGAATCATTGCAACAACATATGAATGCCTAAACTTCGATGAGTCTTTCCTTTGCCATTCCTTTGGGCAACCGCTCCACACACACTTCGCCATCCACGGCATCCCTTGAAACCTGTACTTGTCAATTTTTTGAGAAGGAAAGACCCATCTTCTCAATCTTAGCACAAACATCCCCTCTGACGGATGCAGCTCTTGCTTCAACAGAAGGAATTTCTGTGGGCTTGTGAAGCTCGATGAAATCCTTTCAGCTCCATTTGACCTTAGGGTGCCGGCTTTCATCCCAGTATTTAAACTTTGGGAAGTACTTCAACTTGGACCAACCAAGTTCAAGGCAATGATTGACATCATGTCTGGCAGAAGTGACTATTGAGGTCACTTGAGAACACTTTTGTCAGTGCCTCCCCAATTACATCACAACTGGCCTCCAAGTAATCTGTTAGAGGGAAAGCTCAACACACAAAGTTGCTGGACTTCTCTTCAGAACCAAATGTCCAGAGGAGAAGGAGCCTCTCTCACACTGGCCTTCACAGGAGGAGCCTCTCTCACCCTCATCAGAGTCATATTATTCGGGTTGTTTGAACTGATACCCAGGGATGGAGAATATCTCCTAGACTCAGTGCACACTGGCTGGCCGTAGAGAGCTCTTCGATGGCCAACTCTAACGGGAATGCAAACCAGCGGTTCCTGTAACCTCCCAAATCCTTTGCATTTGGACAAAAGATAAAATAGTTGAGAGTTGAGATACTTTGCCACGCTCTGTACCACATGTCTCAGTCCAAGTCCATCACTGTTATCCCAGAATGGCACAACCATGGGAATGCTTTCTATTAGAAAATCCAGATCAGGCTGCAAGTAAAACTCACTTGGGCTGCACTAACTGTGGAAAGCCTGGAAAGAAAAAATCAATTATTTTTGTGCCGTGTTTTTGCACTCTCATCCATGTGAATGCTTCCGGTATGTGTGTCTGTGCTGCTACAATAAACGCATCTAGTGCATTCATATGCGCTGAATACTGCCAAAGATTATGTCGTATGTATAGGATAAAATAAAAAGTGCTCAATTAAAGCTCCCTATCTGACTCATTTTTGAGTTGCTACTGAGTTTTGAAATAAGCAAAAAGTAGCATTACACATTGGCTACAATCATGAACGGATTTTGTTTGCATTATCAGTAATCATTGCCACTTCAGAAAACTCATGCACATACCTAATAATGGTCCTACTATGCATTATACATAGTGTTGTTATAATGCTTAAATATAACAATTAATTTGAAATAACCCAATTCATTTCTTATTATTTGTCCCAGCAGACACAGATCACACTTATCAGCCATCTTCTCTTTCTGTCAGTCGTCCTCTTCATTATATGTTCTCAAGTCTTTCTTTAGATACTATCAGCTCTTCCTGTGGTGGTTCACTTCCTCTGATCCTCTGACCGACCGAGTGTTTGAATCATGTTAAAGTTATTTATATTAGTTATATTTAGTGACACGATACCTGAGCGTAATGGAGAAGTGATGTATACATTTTGTGAAACGTGTCAGAACTGCGTATTGTTAACCATATTAGGTCTGAACACAATTTATAGGCGATAATTTTGCACAAGTGCATTACTGTTAGTTTCACCTCTTTCAGTAGTTTCCTGCATTCCATTAAATTATAGAAATGAAATCATTTAGTTATTAGTCATAAAACTGGTTTGATACTGAAAAGGTTTTCACTATCCACGACTCACATTTAGAAAATTAATACAATAGTTTTTAATGTAGTTTGAAATAATTAGTATTCAAATTAGTATTTGGGATTTAAGACAAGTCTGGGGCCATCTTGACTTTAAGAAGTTATTTACAGGTTTTCAAGAAATTGAATTCTTCTTAAGTTTTGTAAGAACAATCTTAAGAAAAAATATAAGAATATTTTTTTTTTATTCTTTATTTATTAAACATTTTTGATTTATAACTTTTTACAGTAGAGCCCGAGATATGCCCATATATATATACAAATAAATAAAATACACACTCAGGATTTTGAGAGGTCTTATACAGTGTCAATAAGGTCCAACCAAAATTGTATTGTCTTTCTGGTGGCACCATGCATTTTGGCTGTGGTACACTCCAAACGGGCAATGTCCAGCAAGTATGACATCCACGTCAATCTAACTAGGGTAGATGGATCCAACCACAGTTTTAAAATAACATTTTTGGCAGCAGTGAGAGTAGCAGACAGAATCCTTTTTTGACTGACAGACAACGACAGCGACGAATCATCCAGCAAAAGAAAAAGCAATGGGTCCTTTTGGATCTGAGTCTTCAGAAGATCCGACAATAAGTCCTGTACCAAGGACCAGAGCAAGGCAATTCGGGGACAGTCCCAGAACATATGTATATATGAAGAGCTCTTTTCCAAAACGCGATAAACGCCAAATAAAAAAAAAATGAGTTCGTCATGCCATTTTGCTGTGTACTGAACCTATTCACTGCTCCATCAATGTTTCATGCCAAATCGCTATATTTCCTTGTTTAAAATGTACCTCACTCTCCTGACCTCACAAAGAGGCGCTCTAGCGACTGACGCTAGAAGCTGTAGCTTTTGGCGTTCCTTGTTAGAGCGCCCTCCTCCCGCGCCGGAAACCCGGGTTCGAGACCCGCTCGGTGTGATAGTGCGGACCCGGGGGGGTTTGACAATCATTGTTTAACATGTTCAGACTGGGCCAACAGACCATTTTAACATGATAAATTGAATATTAACAAAATGTATGGGTCTAGGTAAAAAAATGTCATTTTCATGAAAACTATTAAAATGGATTTATAGCGTTTTGGAAAAGAGCTCTTCATATGTACCTTGACTAGAGCTATTACACAGGTGACAGAAGGGGTCAGACTTTCTTTTTATTTTATATAATAAACAAGGAGTGGCATAAGAATATTCTTAAGAAGAATGTTTGGGAATACAAAATATTATGTTTTTCTTAAGTTAGAAAATAATAGGAAAATTGCAGTTAAGAAGACATTTCTAATTAAGAAGTTTTACTGAATCCGGCCCCAGAAGAGTGTAATTCTGGAGAAATGCAACTTCAGCACTCATCTACATCAGTCTCAATGAATACAAGTGAGCTGACATCAAATATCAGGACAGAAGCACATCCAACAGAGAAGGATACAGAAGAAGCTGCTCAGCTCACCTGGAAGACACCGTGACAACAGCATTAACCTTCTGGGGTCTGAGAGTGTTTTGGGGCCCTGGAGATGAATATACATGTTTGTATTTTTGAGAAAACAGTGTTTATGCATGGTTAGTGAAAAAGTAAAACTAAGTCACTGAAATAAGCCCATAAAACACATACAGGATGTTTTTTTAACAAGACTTTAGGGCTCTATGTGTGGTATTTTTGCTACAACATGATGGGAATATGATCCTGTTAACTCCTTCCCCAATGACCCAAACTATGGCCAGTAGGAAGAGAAACGGAGACAGCAAACACCACTGCCTGAAGCCTGTTCTGATCTGGAGCTCCCGGTGAACTGCCCTTCGTGGATCACGCGACATGTCATGCCATCGTACCTGCTCTTGATCAGGCAGACAAGCTTTGTGGGTACACCGTAGTGTCATAAAAGCTTCCACAAAGTCTCTCGATCATTACTGTCAAATGCTTTCTCGTATTCCACAAAGTTGACGTACAGTGGGGAGCTCCACTCCAGATACTGTTCCATGATGATGCAGAGAGTGGCAATCTGGTCTGTACATGATCGTTTTTTCCTAAATCCTACTTGCTGGTCTCTCAGCCAGGGGTCAACGGAGTTCCTCATTCTCTCCAGGATAATCCTGTTGAAGACCTTTCCTGGTACTGACAGCAAGGTGATTCCTCTATAGTTAGAACACTTTCCGAGGTCACATTTCTTGGGAAGCTTACTCAGGTACCCCTCCTTCCAGTCAGCCGGCATCACCTCCTCCTCCCAGATCTTTCCAAATAGTGGGTCCAGCAGCTCTACTGTTGCCTCTAGGTCTGCTTTCAGAGCCTCCGCTGGGATGCCATCTGGCCCTGCTGCGTTGTCATTCTTCAAAAATGCCACTGCTCTTCTGAGCTCTTCTCGGCTGGATCTATCACAGCTGATGGGTAGGTCAGCCTCTGCATGCTGGATGTCTGTGATGTCGGGTGGGGAGGGGCTATTTAGTAACTCTTCAAAATGCTTGGCCCATCTGTTGAGTTGGCCTGCTCTATCCACAATAGGCTTGCCTTCTTTGTCTTTTACTGGTCTTTCTGTATGGCCATACTTTCCCGCCAGTCTTCTTGTAATGTCGTAGAGCTGTTTCCTATTGCTGCTGCCTGGTTATCTATGTAAGCCCTCTTGTCTGCCCTGATACTCCTCTTCACCTCGTGGGTGGCTTCCGAGTATTCCTCCTGTGCCCTTGCTTTGGCTACTTTTGTGCGACTGTTATTAACAACAGAGTGACAATGGCCATGAATACATAGTGATTCACACCTGAAAAACAAAAGGCCTCCCATAATGAGCCATCAGTAAGCAATGTGACTGAGGAAGGTAACAAAGAATGTGAGGAGAGTAAAATAATGGGGGTTATTTGTATTTTATTTTTAACACTGTATTATTCAAATATACACAGTGATAAAAAAGACAGAGTAATTTAAGTTAATTTAGGGGTAATCAGGAAAATATGTCTCTGTCACAACTGGACTGAGAAGTACACGGTGGAAGTTAATATTCTGAGCTCATTTATTTTCACAAACTGAAGCAGCTAATAAAAACGTTAGGTTCAAACATAGATGGTCAATGAAGCGCAATCAACTGAGGAATAACAGTTAAAACAGATCCAACAGAACAGACACGGATCCACTGAGATTCAAAAGGTAAGTGCTGAGACCGAAAAAGAAGGTGCGACCTTGAGACCAGCAGACGAGGGAAAGAGGTGAGTGGACTTTTAAAGGTCAAGGAAAGTGTAATCAGGTGTAAGTAATCAGGTGATTGTGATCGGGTGTAGGTGGCTGTGACAGTACCCTCTCCTCATCGGCATCTCCTGGTACCCGTAACCGACCGCGAGGACGACCGCGCCCCCTGAGAGTAAAGAAATAGGGAGCAAAGCGCAGAGCAGTAAGCAAGAACATCCAAACGGTAGCAAAGCCGGAAGCTTCATGAGTTCACAGGATATGTTATATGAGCAGATGCCATAAAAGTTACACAATTATGAAACATGAAAAACTTCAAAGAATATGTGTGTTCATTTATTTGACATGTGTTCACTATGTGCGTATATGTGTTACTCTATTCAAGTCAAGTCAAGTCAAGTCAAGTTGAGCTTTATTGTCATTCCACTACATGTGTGGACATATAGTGGGACGAGATGTCGTGCCTCACAGGACCACGGTGCTACATAAATACAAATATACAACACGAAGTAAAACAGTATAAACCTATACACAAACTAACCTACTGTCAGCTTTGACTATACATATGCTATATATAAAGTGGTTACCTATACATAAACTAAAAAAACAAGAAACAAAAAATACAAACTGTACAAAAAATACAAACTGTACAACTGTGCAGATGACTTCAAATACAATACTGTACATGTGCAAAAGAGAGACATTCAAGCAGCTGGCTGGGGAACAGTGTAAGGTGATTTGTGGTGCATGAGCCAGTAAAACATACATACATTACAGTCAGTCTTTTGTGGGATTATGGACACACAATGGTGTGTGAAAGTGTCTAGTGCATGCAGAGGAGAGTGTGTTGCTACAGGTGGCTTGTGCAGGCCCGCTCACCTGAATTCCACAGAGATAAAAGTTTAACAGTTTTTTCCTGAGATGTGGTAAGGTGGGGGGGGGGGGGGGGGGGGGTGTTGTTTGGGGTTTCAGAGAGGGGCTGTGTGATGTGAGTTCAGGGCTCTCACAGCCTGGGGGAAAATGCTGTTGAGCAGTCTGGCGGAGCGGGCTCTGATACTCCGGTACCGTCTACCTGAGGGTAGGAGCTGGAAGAGACTGTGGGAGGGGTGGGTGGGGTCCTCCACGATACTTTTTGCAAGTATTAAGTCTTATTGAACCATGTAGCGCAGATTTTAACGCCGTCACACTTCTGATAATGTTTTCCTGCAGCTTATTGGCATCAACCAGCAGGTGGCGCTAGCGTCCATTTAAAGCCTCCGGAAATGAACCTCTTTTCAACACATCTGACTGCAAAGCTTCATCTCACCAGCACTAGTTAAACTAATCTTCTTCCTCTGAGGATTAATGGTGGTTTGCAAACAGCACCCCCGCTGGACTGGAGTGTGAAGTGTCGAGAGGATGGAAAATAACACAGGAGAAAATACTTTGTGCGTTTTTCCTTTAAATTTTGAGATGTTTGTGATCAAGAGTCTACACAAAGGGCAAATACAGAAAAAATACACTATATCTTTACTATTTAAAGTCTAATATCAACCACTTTTAGACTGTGAAATAGACTCAAATAAGTATTCGGCACATATTTGAAGACAAAAGAAGAGTTTTGTGAATTAAGAATTTATAAATCTGCATATGGATGTATTTGACATAAAAAAAACATGTTACAGTATGATGTAGGTGGGGAAGAAAATCATATATTTTCTTAAGTAAGGAGTTGTCTCTGGATTGAAATTATCAGTGAATGAATAATAAAACATACATCTGTAAATATGTAATATGATAATTAACAGACGTGTCACATCATTAGATAAAATTAATCATTGCAACATTTAAAAAGCCTTCTGTAAAAAGTGTAATGTCACGATTAGATGAATCAATGTTAGAAAACGCTCCGGTTACTATCGTAACCTCGGTTCCCTGAGAGCGGGAACGAGACATCACAGAGAATTTCTCCGTTATGGGAACTCCTTCCCTACAACCTTTCCTGAAGACCTGTTGGCCCACGCCAGTCCAAATGATGCTATTCAATCCCGCCATGAGAGAGGCTACGGGCAGCCTGTACCAGTTACACAGCGAGGTAGAATTCCCATCAATAACGGCGCTCGTAGGGCGGGCTCACAGCTGATAGGTGGAGATAAGCCAATGAGCGCCTACACCTCAGGTATACTAAATTTGCATATCTGGCAAGTGACTACATGGGCTGCGCTGAGAGCAGGGCAGAACACATTCAGCAATAGCAGTATTATAGGAGCTATATAGAGTTAACTGTGTTTTAGCAGCATACCATAACATGACCATGTCCGCGGCACTGAACTCAGGGCTGACAATAACAACCACCTCATAGAGGGCTGCGTAATGTACTGTACAAACAGCACCTCCCACAAAAAAAGGTAACGTTAGCAACATGAATTAGTTACTCACCGACCGCACTTGGGAGACTAAGGACTGAACGTCCCGCTTGTAAAACCTGGAGAAGGTATTCTGCGAAGACCAACCGGCTGCCAAGCAAATATCTTGAATACACATACCTTTTGACCATGCTCAGGTGGAGCGATAGCCCTCGTTGAATGGCCCCTAATCAGCAGAGGGCATTTTCCAAACCTTGGGTTGTATATGCCTCCGTGATAGCGTCCACAATCAGAGGCGGATCTAGGATTTTTTAGAAGCAGGGGCCACAATGGGGCCACCATTTACAGAGAGGGGCCAAGTTTACCGTTCAAGTCTTTGGAAACTTTAACAATAACGGCTTAAATATTTCCGTGTTTGTCTGCCAATTTGGAGTTAGTTTTCACACTTTGTTGAATTTTGGGTTCCAACAACAAGAATATTCATGAGCATATGATAATATACAATATGTACAGCGAAATGTTGTTCTTTGAACATTGTAAGAAACTGTACACATCTTTTTGTAAAACAAACAAACAAAAAAGAAAACTACTTTTTTGTGACCACTGCTGAAAATTCAGCGGTCTTTGCTCAGGAGGTTCAATCCATCTACTTATTCGGCAATTACTTACTGACACGCTATACAAGGCTATATACATTATTATTTGGACATGTAACATGTATTACATTATAAATAAATCTCTTTCATCTTAATTTAAATGATAAATATACTGTACTTTTGTTCAGTATTAGATCATGTTAGTTCTTAATGATGCTACATACTTTTATTTTAATAAGTATATATAAACATTTACATAGTAAATTAAAATAAAATGTATTGTTCTGTGTTGTTAACTATTGTTCAACCTTATTGCAGTGTAGAAATTAAACAGTATGACAATTTTATATTACGATTATAGTGACCAAATTTATCACGGTTATCAGTATTGTTAAAACACTGGAAGTGTCGATTTAAAGAAGACACTTGGCAGCTTGTTGTCCTTAAGTCAGAAAAATAGCCACAAGGGCTTGAATTTACAGTTATTAGAAATATTGTTTACATTAAATACCTTTGACAAAAAAAATATAAATTAGCCTTTTTGATGTCTAGAAACACAATGCCGGTAAAGCCACAAATCTGACCATGTTCTTTTTCAAATCTGAGGATAACTCTATAACTCTTAAGTTTCATGAAATATTTTTTAGAGCATGCCATGTGATTTTGTTTAGAGTTGACTCTACAATGCTAACTAATAGTTACTCACAGTATCTAAGCATCCATGCAGTTTATTGTCTTGTGCTGCCCAAACTGCTTTGTCTCCATGCGCACATTCACACTTCTCCTGGATAGGAGGCTTTTGGATGTCTTTAATCATGATGCTAATGTCTTTTATTTATTGCCCGTTGTTTATTGAAAACTTTCTGCTTACACTGTTTGATCCCACATTTCTTTGGTCAAACTTCTTTCATCTCTAAAATTGTTATCAATTGTCTTCCTTTAAAAACAAACAAACAAATAAATAAATAAATAAATAAATAAAACATTCTTATGGTCGATTATCTTTCCTGAAGTATTCCACTATTTTCAGCCAAACAGTTGTAGCACACCATTTCTGTGTGACGTGAGGATCTTTATCTCACTTTCATTTTAAACAAAATGCTACAGTTTTTCTACATATCAGTGATGATTCTGAAAGAAAACGCGCTTGGAACCTAATGTTGCTATAGTAACGAACGCAACTTCCACCCGAGAAACCGCACGCTTTTATTTTAGCAAAAAGTTTGCTTTGTAAAGTAGGTTCAACAGCATTAAGTTATTTAGCACAAATTGTATTATTCAATTGAACTGTGTACATTCGTTTTGTAAGTTATGCTCTTGCGCCGCCAATAAATGCATGTCCTTGAATGAGCGGTGTTTGTAACGTCTGTTAATGTCAATTATGCGACCTATTTCAGGGGTGCCCAAAATTACAATTTTAAATCAGTCAGGGCTATACACATGTACCTTCATATTTACATGTAAAGCTTGCGCTGCACAGGTTGAATTTCAAACGACTTAACGCTAACGTAAATCCCCGATGAGTGACAGGTCAGGGGCACTTCAGGGGCCAATCAAATTTCAGCTGGGGCCAATGCCCCTCTGGCCCCACCCCTAGATCCGCCACTGTCCACAATACAGTGTGACAGACTTTGTTTCGATACGGCTCGGCCCTTCGTACAACCACCATAGCACTCAAAAGCTGGATCGATTGCCGAAAACTGGCTGAACGGTCAATGTAAAATCTCAAAGCCCTGACGGGGCAAACTGCAGTCTGGGCGTCCGCACTCTGTGAGGGCGATGACTTAGTAGCAAGGGCTGACAGTGAAACCGTCTCTGTCCTTTTGAAGGGGGTAGACAGTGATTTAGGCACGTATTCCAATCTCGGCTGGAAAGTGACACTGCAGTCCCCGGGACCGAATCGAATGCAGTCGCTGTCCACAGAAAAAGCGTGTAAATCCTCTATGCGCTTAGCCGAAGCGAGGGCCAGAAGGACTGTAGTTTTAAGGAATAGCTTCTTCAAACCTACAGATGTTAAAGGCCCAAATGGTGGCTGTGAGAGAGTTCTTAACACCACTTCCTGGTCCCAGGGCGGAAACGAAAGTGGACATGGGGGATGTAGTCTTTTTTACCGAACGATTGCCCGCTCTGCGGGGACCGAACGCGGCAATGGCCGCCACATAGACTTCAGTGTCGATGGTAATGATCCACTATCCAGTCTGTGCAGCGGGAAACTCAGAACATACGATACGGTGCAAGTAGTCGGGTCAATATGAGCCTGACCCTTTCACAAATGCTCCCCATTTTGAAGCATACAAACGTCTTGTAGAGGGTGTTCGCGCTCCCATGAGCGTGCAAGCATGTGAGACTGTAAGGCGCCCATCTCCTCTGATAACCCTGAAGCGATCACACATGATGGCTCCATAGTTCCAGGTTCGAGTGCCACACCGAGCCGTCCACCTGGGATAGCATATCCTCCCTTCCGGGGATCGGCCAAGGCAGTGCCTCCAGCAGTTCCGTCAAGTCTGGGAACCCAGGCTGGTTCGGGGCGATGAGTATCACTGATGCTCGCTCCTCCCTGATCTCTCATAACACCAGTGGCAAAATTTCTTGATCGGAGGAAATGCATACGGCCTAGCTGCTGGCCAGCGTGATGTCAGCGGGGAGTGAAAAACAACGGGCAGTGCGTGTTCTCGCTCTTGGCGAACAGATCCACGCTCTCCCTTAACGCTAGCGGTTCCAAATCATCCGAACCGACTCGGGGTGCAATCGCCACTCTCCTTGAGGAACCCCCCCTTGAAAACATGTCCGCCCCTCGGATCAGGAGACCAGGGATGTGCGCAGCTCTGATGAAGAGGAAGACAGTCCGTTGCCTGCTTGCACAGTGCCCTTGAGCGAATTCCTCCCTGGTAATTTATATACGAAACCACAGACGTGTTGTCGGTGCGAATCAGTACATGCTGCTGTTCCAGCTGTGGCTGAAAATTCTTTAGAGCTAAGAAGACTCCTTCCAGCTCCAGGCGGTTTATGTGCCACCGGCTCTGAGATTCCAGCTACAGTCCCGAAGCTGGCATTCCCTCGCACACTGTTCCCCAGCCATGAGTCGATGCATCCGTCGTGACCATCACGCGCGATGCTACCGAGCACAGGGGAACTCCCCGGCTGAAGAGATCTGGGTTGCGTCAGAGCTTCCATGTGACCGCGATGCGCAAACATCCCGAAGTCCACGCCGTCCACGGGACTCGAGATTTCAGCCATAGCTGTAGCGGGCGCATGTGTAATAATCCCAGATGACATACCGCTGAATCCGCCGCCCTGAGTCCGAGCAGTCTCTGAAAATCCTTCAACTGAACAGAGCTGCCTTGCCTAAAAAGGCGCAGGGAAGACAAATTGGCCGCGGCTCGACTCGCAAGAGGTGGGCTTTCATCTCCACGCGATCTCACGAGAGGCGGGCTCTCATCCCCACGCGATCTCGCGAGAGACGGGCTCTCCTCCCCACACGATCTCGCGAGAGGCGGGGGCGAGAATGCTCTCTGCATGTTGACACATCGCCCTAGGGACTCCAAGTTAATAAGCAGCGAGTCTATGTGGCTGATAAGCGTATCCAGGGACTGAGCTAAAATCAGCCAATCGTCCAGATAGTTGAGGATGCGCCTTCCACTCGATCTGAGGGGGAAGTGCTGCATTGATGCACTTTGAAAGTGCGTGGGGCCAGAGCAGCCCGGACGGGAGAACAGAGTATTGGTACGCTGTGCTTTTCCTTGACAGTTGACAGCATACCTCAGAAAACCGTCTGTGATGCGGTGCTATCTGAATGTGAAAGTACGCGTCCTTTAAATTCACGGACGTAAACCAGTCCCCGGGGCGAATTTGCGCCAGGATCTGCTTTAGCGTTAACATCCTGAATGGACGCTTGCCAAGCGCTCTGTTGATGGGTCCGAGATCTAGAATCGGGCGGAGTCCACCCTCTCTCTTAGGCACCCCAAATAGCAGCTGGACAAAACAGCCGTCCCGCCTGCTCGCTGAGACTTGTTCTACCGCTCCTTCTCCGAGCAATTTGCACAGCTCTTGTTTAGGATAAGGGCATTTCGAGTCAGTGTTAGAGACTACGCCACGCCATTGAAATGGGGTGGTCTGTGTCTGAATTGAAGGGTGTACCCTCGCTCTTACGCAGAGCAACCAGCGTGAGATTCTTGGAATAGCTTCTCACGCGCTCAAGAACTGACACAGCGGCTATAGCGGCTTGGCAGCTATAACCCGTGTGGGCAGTGGGTCCGGTCACTCAGGGGAGGGGCGAGCGGCGTTGTTGACTGAGTGAGGAGGAAAGAGCTCCTCATGCAAACGTATGTTTTTAATGAACATACGTCGTCCCACACATTTTTACAATTTTGAGACAGCTTGAGGGCTCCCCACCTGGTCGTGGTGCCTCTTCCCGGGTCTCTTTAAACTTGTCCAAGAAAACCTCGATCCCGCGGCCTGCTATATTATAACGGCTGTAATAACTACAGGCTGACTATGCTATACGACCTAGTTGAACACCACGTGTAGGGGCGTAAACAACTGGCGTAAACAACTAGTCCGGCGAAATCTGGAAGGCTGATAGGATGCGCCGTTCAGGGCATCAGGTGACTCCTCGCCTTCAAGCGCAGGTGCGTCAGGTGACTCCTCACCTTCGCGCGCTTTTCCGCGCAGGGGTGTCAAGTGACTCTTCACCTTCGCGCGCTTCCTGCGTAAGGGTGTCATGTGACTCCTTACCTTCGCGCGCTTCCCGCGTAGGGGTGTCAGGTGACTCGCCTTCGCGCGCTTTCCATGCAGGGGCATCAGGTCCCATCGCCTTCGCGCGCTTTTCTGTCGAGGTGTACTTCATGCACCGCGAGGGCGCCCTATTGCTTTGAATGAGTGAGAGAGCGGAGTCCTCTACACACGGCAGCCGCTGATGTGGGGCTGTTATCATGTGAATTAGAAAATCTTCTCCACACACGGCAGCCGCTGATTTGGAGCTGATATCATGTGAATTAGAAAATGTCCTCTACACACGGCAGCCGCTGATGAGGGGCTGTTATCATGTGAATTATAAAATATTCTCTACACACGGCAGCCGCTGATGAGGGGCTGTTATCATGTGAATTATAAAATGTTCTCTACACACGGTAGCCACTGATGAGGGGCTGGTATCCTGTGAATGAGTGAGGAGCTAAGTGATTGTGCTCTGCACACAGCAGAACGACACTCTGAGGCGGGAGCTGCATGCTTACACAGTGGGTTTTTACGTGCGGCATCTGCGGCGACGTGAGATCCCTTTGCTCCCGTATCTGCCTTCGGCTCTCCGGAAAGCCGGGCTGATGTCTTGTCTTGCAGGTTCGGCGGTGAGAGGAATGCGGACATTTAGTCGGCACGAGCTCATCACCTGAGTCCCGAAGGTCCACCGCTGATCAGAGGGCAGACGGACTGATTCAACAACTGCCTCCACTGCAGACTAGAGCATTGCGCAAATAGGCTGGTTTTCTGGCAAGAGCTGACCACCTGTTGTCACTAGGTCCATTCTTAGAATGGGTGCTCCTGATTCAACAATGTACATCTCTGATCTCGCAGTTGTGTACTGATAAGAAACATCTACTTTCAGACATACAATGACTGTAAGTTTTTCTTTTGAATATGTTACTAACTGCAATCTGGGTTTAGTTAGCGGGCATTTGCAGAACTTTGTCTTGTAAACACACTCAGGAAGGAAGGACACTGCCAAGCCTGTATCAATGAGTAGGTCTAGAACACAGCTCTGATTGTTTTGTGCAGTTATTTCCACAGTGCATGTAAGCTTTGTCTGTGTTGCTGAATTATGTTGCACACTAAGTACAGTTACCTCTGGCATAGCAAGTTCATTGACTGTCTTTTCTTTAGATTTGCATACTTTAGCAAAATGGCCAATCTTTGCACATGATTGACATTTAGCATTTTTAGCAGGACAAGATGCATTATTTTTCATGTTAATAATGGAGCAACAAAGATAACCATGAGTAGGAGATTATTTTTTCGTTGCCCTCCACGTTTTTGAGTAGTTTTGAATTGTACTGCATTCACGGCTTTGAATTCTCCTTCCAACATCGTTTTTGTAACAGCATTGGCAGTTTCAATTTGCGATTTCTAAAGCTTTCTAGAGAGTCAATACAGATTCAAGCATTAAACTCTCTCAAAACTCTGGTATGGATGTCTTCTCGATCAGTTGATCATGCAGCATTTCATTTACGAACATACCAAATGCGCGAGTTGCAACAAGCTTGCGCAGGACTGCTATGTAATGATCTGTCAACTCACACACATGTTGTGCTCGCTGTCTGAACCGGTACCTTTTCGCTACCACATTAGGTTGAAAGAAGTTTGTCAATCAACACACAGTCCCGCTGTATTCATTGTCTTCAAGTGGCAATGTATTGTACAGGCAGCCGGCAGCCATATCCGGCAGCCATATCACCCTGCAGCCCAAGACCGGTTGCCCACTGAAGCTAAGCAGGGTTCAGCCTGGTCAGTACCTGGATGGGAGACCTCCTGGGAAAACTAGGTTGCTGCTGGAAGAGGTGTTAGTGAGACCAGCAGGGGGTGCTCACCCTGTGGTCTGTGTGGGTCCTAATGCCCCAGTATAGTGAAGGGGACACTATACTGGAAAAAGCACCGTCCTTCGGATGAGACGTTAAACCGAGGTCCTGACTCTCTGTGGTCATTAAAAATCCCAGGATGTCCTTCGAAAAAGAGTAGGGGTGTCACCCCGGCATCCTGGCCAAACTAGCCCTCTGGCCTCTGACCATCATGGCCTCCTAATCATCCCCATACACTGATTGGCTTCATCACTCTGTCTCCTCTCCACCAATAAGCTGGTGTGTGGTGGGCATTCTGGCGCACTATGGCTGCCGTCGCATCATCCAGGTGGATGCTGCACATTGGTGGTGGATGAGGAGATAGCCCCCTTACTATGTAAAGCGCTTTGAGTGTCTAGAAAAGCGTTATATAAATGTAACAAATTAATATTATTATTATTTACAGGCGCTGTCCTTCCGGAAATTCGTGGCCTAATGGTTAGAGAGTCGGACTCGTAATCAAAAGGTTACTGGGGAGCAATTGGGGGTTCGGTGCCTTTCTCAAGGGCACCTCAATCGTGGTATTGAGGCTGGAGAGAGCGCTGTACATTCACTCCCCCCACCTATAATTCCTGCCGCATCTGAGACTCGAACCTGTGACCTTTGGGTTACGAGTCCGACTTTCTAACCATTAGGCCATGACTGCCCCGATAGAAGCGTATTACTGTATTATGTGTACGCCAGGTTAAAGAGATGGGTCTTTAATCTAGATTTAAACTGACAGAGTGTATCTGCCTCCCGAACAGTGTCAGGAAGATTGTTCCAGAGTTTGGGCGCTAAATAGAAAAAGGATCTGCCACCGTCAGTTGATTTTGATATTTTAGGTATTATCAAATGGCCAGAGTTTTGAGATCGTAGCGGACGTGGAGGACTATAATGTGATAAGAGTTAGCTCAAATACTGAGGAGCTAAGCCATTTAGGGCTTTATAAGTAATTAACAAGATTTTTAAATCCATACGATATTTAATAGACAAAGCTAGTTCATTCATTCATGACCTCTAGACTGGAGTATTGTAATGCACTGCTAGGTGATTGTCCTGCATCTTCAATAAACAAGCAACACATAGTACAAAATGCTGCGGCTAGAGTCCTTACCAGGTCAAGAAAATGATCATATTACTCCAATTTTACTCTCTGTGAAACCCAGGCTAAAGTCTCAAAATGAAATTATGAGATAACAAGCATCAAAGTTTGAATTAAACCATTAATTTTACTATAATTAATTTTTTTGTCGTGACCTTACTCAGTCAATATTAAATATATAAAGGTTACATTTTCACAGAATGTTCTTTACCATATGAAGAATGATTTTTTTGTAGAAAACAGCAAATCACAAAAAAATTACTTTAGCCTGTTAGCCAGGACTCCCATTTTGGGATTTTGGGACTCACAGTTGAAAAAGACGTACCAAATTTTATTATAATTATAACAGGTACTGACTTCAGTGTACTACACACACAATGTTGGTAGGGCTGTGACGGTATTGTATTTTTCATTACCGCGGTGAAGCAGCAACAAATATTGCGGTTTGGCGGTTAATCGCACGACCCTTCCAGTAAAAAAATTGACGTGGTCGCACTTGTGCAAGTGCATGGTCTGCTGCTCCTGCGTACTGCAGAGCCACAGCACATTGTAGCAGGAGTCAGATTTCACTGATCACGTGGAGAGATGCACTTTCAGCGGGAGCGCTTCGTGGGTAGAGCCTACATTTACATTTACATTTATGCATTTAGCAGACGCTTTTATCCAAAGCGACTTACAGTGCATTCAGGTTATACATTTTTTGTCAGTATGTGCCTACAGTAGCCTACACTTACTGCATCAGCAGGAGCAGGCAGACTGAGCCCAACGGAGGATTTGGTTTTCAAACTAAAGTAAAAGACTGCTTCTTAAACCAGAGAAGGTGACACAAATAATACTGATGAAAAAGAACGGGTTGAATGTTAAACACTTTCGTTACCATATAAACTAGATTAATCAAATCAAATCAAATCAAATCAAATCAAATCACTTTTATTGTCACATCACCACAGCACAAGTGCCTTGGTGAGTGAAATTCTTATGAGCGTGCTCCAGACAGTGCAGAAAAACAACAGACAATTTACATATGGACAGACAGTCCAAAAAAACAACAAACAATTTACATATGGACAGACAGTGCAAAAAAACAACAAACAATTTACATATGGACAGACAGTGCAAAAAACTGCACTGGAGCATTTACAGTGCTCCAGACAGTGCAAAAAAACAACAACAGCAATTTACATATGGACAGACAGTGCAAAAAAAAAACAACAACAGCAATTTACATATGGACAGACAGTGCAAAAAAAACAACAGCAATTTACATATGGACAGTACATATTTACAGACTGTACAGAAGACAATGTGCAAAATACACATACATGCACTCAGTACGCTTAGTGTACTATAGAGACATACTCAATTATCAACGACACATTATACACCGTATGTGCACATCTACATTATGTACAGTATCTATACATAATGTGGTCTATACATAGTAGTAATGTGAGGTGCAACAGATTATAAATTAACAGCAGATTGGTTGAGCAGCAGATAGATGTGCAAAGGTGCAACAGATTATTCATATGCAGTGTCGTGGATGTGCATCGTATGGTGTCCAGTGATAGCAGATAGGTTGTGATTAGTGCAGTGTGTGCGTGTAGTCCAGTTGAACGGTGTTAAAGTGCAGTGCATGGCATGTTGTGTGAGTGGGAGTGTGATGTAGGTGAGTTATTTGTGACTGTTCATTAGCCTGATAGCCTGAGGGAAAAAGCTGTCCCTCAGTCGGCTAGTGCGGGATCGGATGCTGCGGAAACGTCGCCCTGAGGGCAACAGAGAGAGCAGTCTGTGGGACGGGTGGCTGGAGTCTTTGATAATCCTCCGGGCTTTCCTTGTACACCGCCTGGTGTAGATATCCTGGAGGGAGGGAAGCTCACCTCCAACAATGTGGCGGGCAGTTCGCACGACCCTTTGCAGAGCCCTGCGGTTGCCAGCGGTGCTGTTTCCATACCAGGCGGTGATACAGCCGGTCAGGATGCTCTCCACAGTGCAGGTGTAGAAGGATCTGAGGATTCTGGGGCTCGTTCCAAACTTCCTCAGCCGTCTCAGGAAGAAGAGACGCTGATGTGCCTTCTTCAGCACTGCATCTGTGTGAGCAGACCATGTGAGATCCTCAGTGATGTGAACGCCGAGGAACTTAAAGCTGGTCACCCGCTCCACAGGTGTCTTGTCGATGGTGATGGGTGTGTGTTCTCTGCTCTGTCTCCTGTAATCCACCACCAGCTCCTTGGTCTTGTCGATGTTGAGTGAGAGGTGGTTCTCCTGACACCATTTAGTCAGGGTACTCACCTCCTCTCTGTAGGCCGTCTCATCGTTGTCGGTGATCAGGCCTATCACCGTTGTGTCATCAGCAAATTTGACGATGACATTGGAGCTGTGTGTAGCTGTACAGTCGTGTGTGTACAGGGAGTACAGGAGTGGGCTGAGGACGCAGCCCTGCGGTGCACCAGTGTTGAGGATCAGGGGAGATGATGTGTTGTTGCCCATTCTGACCACCTGACTTCTGCCTGTCAGGAAGTCCAGGATCCAGCTGCACAGAGATCTGTTCAGTCCTAGAGTCTGGAGCTTCGCAACCAGTGTGGCAGGCACTATAGTGTTAAATGCTGAACTATAATCCACGAACAGCATCCTCACATAGGTGTTCTTATTTTCCAGGTGGGAGAGAGCAGTGTGCAGGGTGAAGGCAATAGCATCGTCTGTGGAACGGTTACTGCGGTATGCAAATTGTAGTGGGTCCAGTGAAGCAGGCAGCACAGAGCAGATGTAGTCTCTGACAAGCTTCTCAAAACACTTGCTGAAGATGGGGGTCAGAGCAACGGGCCTCCAGTCATTCAAGCATGTGATTTTGTTTTTCTTTGGTATGGGCACAATGATGGATTTTTTGAAGCATGAGGGAACCACAGACAGAGAGAGGGACAGATTGAAAATATCTGTAAAAACCCCGGCTAGCTGGAAAGCGCATGCTTTGAGCACACGGCCTGGTATACCATCAGGTCCCACGGCTTTACGGATGTTCACCCGTTTGAAGGATCGGGTTACATCCGCGACAGAAAGCGTGAGTGGACTGACCTCTTCTGCGGCAGCCGCGGCAGCGCTCTCTGTGTGGGCGGTGTTATCAGCCTCGAACCGAGCATAAAAGGTGTTGAGCTCGTCCGGTAGAGAGGCTGCGATGTTCACAGTAGCTGGTTTACTCCCTTTAAAGCCTGTGATGTTGTTAATGCCCTGCCACATGCTTCTTGGGTTATTGTTGTTGAAGTGTTCTTCAACTTTGTTTTTATATGTTCGTTTGGCTGCTTTGATGGATCTCCTGAGATCGTAACTGGCTTGTTTCCGATCGTCAGAGTTTCCGGATTTATAGGCAGATGTCCGCGCTGACAAGGCTGATCGAACATTGCTGTTAATCCACGGTTTTTGGTTGGGGTAGATCCGGATGGTTTTGGTCGGAACTACATCGTCTATACACTTCCTGATGAAACACGTGACCGTATCTGAATACGCCTCTATGTCGTCATCAGACGCTGCCTGCCTGCTGCCTCAATGCATGCTGCTGAACTTTTAACATAATGTTGTATCAAAAAATTTGGGAAGAATGAGTAGAGCCCTGAATGACTTGATCAAGAACGCATGCAGCTTGAAAATGAACATGGAAATTAATAATAATAAAGTCGTCTTCTTTATTCTTAAAACAGCAAATTAAATTAACAATAAAAACAAAATAATATTAATCTCTATAACTTAGTTTTTTTTTTCAATATCTTCTGAGTTTAATAGGAATTATGGAACAGTCTTTGACATCGTTCGTAACCCTGAAAGGATGTCGGGAATGGGATATTGTTAGACCGCCCACTCCCGTTCAAATTACACCAGAGTTACCGACCGTTACCGTGTTTTATTCCAGCGTTGCAAGAAATTTGGTCGGATCCCGCGAAAAACAGTGCGGTGATGACCTCAACACCGCGGTCGCATCTCATTACCGCGGTGAAGCGATTTGCAGGGGGTCCAGTAAGGGCCCAGTGACGCATTTGTGCGAAAGTTACTCTCAGATTTTTGCTTAATTACTGCAAAGCTGATCGCACCACATACTATAATGGAAAAATGTCCAAAAACATCCAAACGGAATGAAGAACTCCAACAAACACATTCATGAATTAGGCAGATCTCTGTTAATTAGACTCTAGAGTCTCTGCGCAAATCAAGTGCTCTGAAACTCACAAGCTACTATCAGGGAAATGAAAATGAAACCCAGCGTAAAACTGGTCTGTCTGTGGACCCTGAACATATATTATCATTTAACATTTCAGTGAAATTTTGTGAAATAAGTTTTAAGGACATGTTCAACAAGCTGTTTCATACGTTGTGCACTATTCTGCAGCTACAGACGTTATGGTTAACATAAATATATGTCTCTTAATGTTAGAGGGTTCAATTCTCCTATTAAATGCACACAGGTTTCAGATTTCTGCTCTGAAAGAAGATCAATATAGCGTTTCTTCAAGAAACCCACTTTACCGCTAACAGGCGTTATATTCCCTTATTATCCACACGTTATATTTCTAAGAAGAAGGGGGTGACAATTCTATACAAACTTGACTCTAACTCTATTATTGAACACACAGGTGCTGCTGATGATGATGATGGAGCTACGAAACGAAGACTGACTGAATTTATCAGATTAAACCAAGACTCTATGATATGCTATGGGCATCTATCAAGTTTTTTTTTAAGAAACAAAGACAGTATTACATGCGTGTGACAGCATTAGAAAGAAGATGTGTGGAATTATAAAGAGTATTGGGTCACAAATCTTCCAGTGTTACACAACAAAAGCTAAATGTGGAAATAAGGGTTGACTCAATGATCTGTTTTGCAGAAGAAGAGCAGAATATCTCACGCATGTTACAAAGCATTCAGTTCCTTGTAAACATACTCCAAACATAATTCAATCATACTTTGCAATAAAGCTCTCCTATATGGCACTATCCGAATTAGCTTTCTGGTCGACAACCATTTGTGCAGCCATCTTGAGCCAAAAATGATATTCTACTGTTAAACTACACTGAACAAAATTATAAACGCAACACTTTTGTTTTTGCCCCCATTTTTCATGAGCTGAACTCAAAGATCTAAGACTTTTTCTATGTACACAAAAGGCCTATTTCGCTCAAATATTGTTCACAAATCTGTCTAAATCTGTGTTAGTGAGCACTTCGCCGAGATAATCCATCCACCTCACAGGTGTGGCATATCAAGATGCTGATTAGACAGCATGATTATTGCACAGGTGTGCCTTAGGCTGTACACAATAAAAGGCCACTCTAAAATGTGCAGTTTTATCACACAGCACAATGCCACAGATGTCGCAAGTTTTGAGGGAGCGTGCAATTGGCATGCTGACTGCAGGAATATCCACCAGAGCTGTTGCCTGTGAACATAAGCCGTCTACCATAAGCCGTCTCCAAAGGCGTTTCAGAGAATTTGGCAGTACATCCAACCGGCCTCACAACCTCAGACCACGTGTAACCACACCAGCCCAGGACCGCCACATCCAGCATCTTCACCTCCAAGTTCGTCTGAGACCAGACACCCGGACAGCTGCTGCAACAATCGGTTTGCAGAACCAAATAATTTCTGCACAAACTGTCAGAAACCGTCTCGGGAAGCTCATCTGCATGCTCGTCATCATCATCGGGGTCTCGACCAGACTGCAGTTCGACTCGAGTGGGCAAATGCTCACATTTGATGGCATCTGGCACTTTGGAGAGGTGTTCTCTTCATGGATGAATCCCGGTTTTCACTGTACAAGGGCAGATGGCAGACAGCGTGTATGGCGTCAGTGGGTGAGAGGTTTGCTGATGTCAACGTTGTGACAATTAATGGCATTTTGAATGCACAGATATACCGTGACGAGATCCTGAGGTCCATTGTTGTGCCATTCATCCACGACCATCACCTCATGTTGCAGCATGATAATGCACGGCCCCATGATGCAAGGACCTGTACACAATTCCTGGAAGCTGAAAACATCCCAGTTCTTGCATGGCCAGCATACTCACCGGACATATCACCCATTGAGCATGTTTGGGATGCTCTGGATCGGCGTATATGACAGCATGTTCCAGTTCATGCCGATATCCATCAACTTCACCCAGCCATTGAAGAGGAGTGGACCAACATCCCACAGGCCACAATCAACAACCTGATCAACTCTATGTGAAGGAGATGTGTTGCACTGCGTGAGGAAAATGGTGGTTGTAACGCAGTTCGTATATACGGGAAGAAGGAGGCGGGAACCGGCGAACATTTAAACATTTTAATAACAAAATAACCAAACATAACAGAAAAGCGGCAGCCCCTCGCGGACGACTGCCGCACACAAAACATAAAGTAAAATCCAGGCCTGGTCCTCTCTCGTCTTCCAATGTCGTCACTCCTCCTTTTATTCCTTCCGAAGCTCCTCCGTGGGACTCGAGACCGGTGAGTGGCGCAGGTGTCGTTCATTATCATTCACTCCACCAGCCTCGCTCCGTTCCCACGGCTCTCGGCCCCGCCCCACTCGTCACATACCCCCATCGCCCCTCGCAGGCCGGGGGGTACTCACGAGACTGCGCTCTACTCCCCCCTCCCCCCTCTCCCGGGGGAGCCCGTCAGGGCGGCCGCGGCGTACCTGGGGGTAAGGACAGACGAGGCGAGAGAAAGGAGACGGAAGGATGAGGAGTGACAGAGACGAGAGAGGGGAGAGAGGAGAAAAAAATAAAAAATCTCGGTCCGGTTCCCGGACACACTGCCGCTCGGTCCTCAACCAGCTGAGCGGTTCACTCGCGGTGCCATGCGATGGTACTGGACCTCTTTGGTGGACGGCCCGATGCTCATCCGCCTCCTGGCGGACGGCGGTGGCTCCTCCGGTCGAGGGCAGCCGGCAGCGAGTCCCCCGTTCCCTGCTCCTCCCCAAACATGGCGGATGGCAGCAGGCTTCGGCCTCCAGGCGAACGGGGCGACTCCTCCGCTCCCTCTCGGACGGCAGCCACCCCTCCTCGACCCAGGAGCACGGCAGCGAGTCTTCCGTCCCACCTGTTCTTCTTTTGCTCCAGCACCACCGCTTCGGGCAGCCACTGGCGGTCTCCGCCACTTCCTGCTGCCCGATCTTCTCAGCACCGCGATCCCACTCAGCAGCGAGGGCTCTCTGACAGCGTGTCCCTCCTTCCTCCCGGGCTTCGGCACCAATGTAACGCAGTTCGTATATACGGGAAGAAGGAGGCGGGAACCGGCGAACATTTAAACATTTTAATAACAAAATAACCAAACATAACAGAAAAGCGGCAGCCCCTCGCGGATGACTGCCGCACACAAAACATAAAGTAAAATCCAGGCCTGGTCCTCTCTCGTCTTCCAATGTCGTCACTCCTCCTTTTATTCCTTCCGAAGCTCCTCCGTGGGACTCGAGACCGGTGAGTGACGCAGGTGTCGTTCATTATCATTCACTCCACCGGCCTCGCTCCGTTCCCACGGCTCTCGGCCCCGCCCCACTCGTCACAGTGGTCACACCAGATACTGCCTGGTTTTCGGACCCCCCCCCAATACAGTAAACCTGCACATTTTAGAGTGGCCTTTTATTGTGGCCAATAAACAGACATGTATGATTATTATATGACAACAGTTGTCTATGGCTAAATTAAACTGTCATTATAGACTCTTTAGAGGCATTAGGCAATAGGAAAGGCACTAAAACAATGACCTTCACTCCTGAAGGGCTAATGTGGACAGATTGCTTTGCTTGCATCTTCAAGGCTTTGATGTATTTCACAATAATCCTTTTATTATGAAGATGAATGTACAAATGGAGAGAAAACATCTTTCATTTGACGAACATCTTGGGGTACAGGTCCTTGTAAAGGAATAGATTCTCAAGTCTGTTTATAGTCAGTAGTACTACCCACATGTGATACTCCATTAGAGGCTTTTCTGGGTCCATGGGCATCTTTTGGGGAGACTAATCCCATTTCTCTCATCAATACAAATGACAGGTGACTAATCCTGGACATGCTGTCTTGCCTTTGTGTTTTCTGATGATGGCCCTTCTGAGGAACAATAGACAAATATCTAAAGACAATATGTAGACAAAGACTAACACATATTAGACATTCATAAAAACCAGTATCAAAAGCACATACACGGTCCAACACAAACTCATTCACAATTAGAACAATATAAATGACAAATCAAATATCATTTTTCTTGGATATGTTTTTGTATGTTTTGTTCAAAATAGCTTAAGTTAGTAAGATTGTGGAAATGCAATGGCTTCTTAACTGATAGCAAGGTACACAAAAGGCGAAGACCAGAGAGCCAGAGAAACAATGCTAGTTCTTAAAATAACTGTTTAGTTCAATAGTAAGAAAAAACATTGATGGATATCAGACAATGATATAATCACAAAAGATGTGGTTAGTGTTGCACGTCTACCTTCCATAATTCCAGTCAAACAACATTAGTTTTATATAATTCATGCTAGTGTTTAAAGATAAAAGTAAGCTTTAAAGTTAATCGTAGCCCTCTAACATATTAATATTACGGTATGAAAATATCTTATAACGATTATAATGAACAAAGTTATCACGTAATCAGTATTATCACGGTGTTGTTAAAATGTGCTGGAGATGTTCAAGAAGTACCGACACATAAACCACTTCACCAAGTTTTATATTTAAAAATCAACAAAGAACAAATAAAATGACTTTTTGTTTGCATAACCACTAAAACAATAACATGAACCTTACATTTCAGCCTTAAAATAAAGAAAAGTTTGATTGAAATGATTAAATACTGCACACTGTCAATACAAGTCTCTGTAAATCCAGTCTCTGACAGCAGGTGGCGCATTATACGGAGAAGCTGAATTACAGCTGTTTACCGTAACCTCCGTGCACAAAGCAGAGCGATTAAATCACTTCTTTAAGTATCACATGGAGCGAAGATGAAAACAAAACACCATTGAATCGTCTCTGAAGACAGTCAGAAACTTCAGAGGTACATTCATATAATTAATGCATTCAAATATTAATTTATAATTCCCTCAGCACTTGTTTAAAACCTCCCAGCTTTTCCGCGTTATTTTCACTCAAAGCTACACTCTGCTGCTGTGCGCACGTGACACTTACTGAACACTGGACAGTATTTATTAATCGCGTGATGTTCAGATTGCGGTAATTGAATACGGGTTTAATGATAATTAAAATATGAAACTGTAATGCTCCAACAATCGCCCCCAGTACTGAAGAGTTTAGCGTCTGTCCTAGTTGCATCTGAATGTAAAATTACGCCTCACAGAGAGTTTTAAAATGATTTAGTAAGTTATTTAATAAAGAAAAATGAATTATATAATTTCATTCTATGTTTTTTAGTCTCTTCTGCTCACCAAGCCTGCATTTATTTGATCCAAAATACAGCAAAAACAGTAATATTATTTACTATTTATACTATTACTACTATTATTTATATTTACTATTTAAAATAACTGTTCTATGTGCTCAGCACAGTTAAGAAGAACAGCATTTATCTGAAATAGAAATCTTTTGTAACATTATAAATGTCTTTATCATCATTTTAATCAATTTAAAGCATCTTCACTACGTATTCATTTCTATAATATATTTCCCATATATATATATATATATATATATATATATATATATATATATATATATATATATAAGCTTTTGAATGGTGTAGTGTGTAATGTTACAAAAGATTTTTATTTCAGATAAATGCTGATCTTTGGACATTTCTATTCATCAAATAATCCTGAAATAACACTCAACTGATTTAAATATTGATAATAATAATAATAATAATGTTTCTTGAGCAGCATATTATTATGATTTCTGAAGATCATGTGACACTGAAGACTGGAGTAATGATGCTGGAAATATAGCTTTGATCACAGAAATACATTACAGTTTAACACATATTCACACAGCAAACTACATTTTTTTAATAGTACTAATATTTCACATTATTAATGTTCTTGCTGTACTTTGGATCAAATAAATACAGGCTTGGTGACCTCTGTAAAACATTATAAATCTTACTGTTTATCCGGTAGAGTATATTTTGGGACTTTAACGCAGAGCGAAGTTTAATATGAAATATTTCTAAGTCTTGAAAGTCTAATAGAGTTGATTTCTCTCCTGTAATATCGTTTAACGGTAGAATACTGTTTTTAGCTTAAGATGGCTGCACTAATGCTTGTCCACCAGAGAGCTAATCCAGATTGTGCCGTATAGGAGAGCTTTATTGCCAAGTATGATTGAATTCTGTGTAGAGTATGTTTACAAGGAACTGAATGCTTTGTAACATGCGTGAGATATTCTGCTCTTCTTCTGCAAAACAAATCATATTTCCACATATAGCTGTTGTGTAGCACTGGAAGATGTGTGACCCAATACTCTTTATAATTCCACACATCTTGTGCTTTATGAACGTCTACAGCTACCGCTTACGATAATGAAAGAATAGTAATTATTGTTGTACTGTGCTGTATTGATGAGCGCAGTAGCCCCATACGGATCATAAGGGGCGAGTGCAATTGAGAATACAGTTATTACTCACAAAATTAGGAAAATATGATGAACATGATACAATGGCTTTGTAATTTTTGGATGTAAGACGAGTGTGCTTTAAGGGCTTAGCGCCTTCAATCTTACATTTCAGTAAAAAATATTGTGTAAGAAATGTATAGTAAAGTTATGACAACCAAATAAGACATCTTTATATAACCAAAATAACCTGTGGACTGTCGAGGAGTGACAGGAATATTATATTTACTAGAGGGGGGGGGGGATCTTTAGTCGCCTCCCGTTCAGATTCCAGGACGATTCCTGGTCTACTTTCCCTCTTATTAATTAATTAATTAATGCACTGACTTGAAAATCTTAAAATCCTCACATTTACATATCCTTACATGAGTAATTCATTAGGGGGGCAATTATAAAATTTGTACATGTTCCTTCATAACTCACAGGCTGCTTGAAATACACTAGTCATATTTTGATACAAGAAACAGACATAGGTGCACTAATTAACAATGTCAGTTACATAGTTTCACTAATAAGGACCAGACTATGATATTAAATGAAATGCAAGAGTTCAGAGTGGGGTGCCCCCTGGTGGGTGGGGGCAGTTGTAGCACTGGAAAATTACTCTTGTCAAACCACCATATCTCAAATAAAAAGGAGCTTTACTGCAGCATCTAATGTAATATATTTTATATATCCAGTTATATATATAATATAATATGTGGTTCAGTCATTCGCTACATTTAAAATGTGTATTTTCAAACAGAAAAGCAGTTATGTCGATGCAGAAAAACACGGTGTTTACACTGGGCCCTGTGGATGTTACAGCCATCCCAGCTAACACACGACGTAACAGTTACGTAATGTATTCGTAATCTTTGGTAATTTCTTGACTTGCCAACAGACAGTGTTTCCACAACGTCGTATGCTCGTAATTCCATTACCATCCCATTACCAACTCACAGCGTCGTCAATACGTTCTCATAATGTAACAAGATAACCAAAAACATCCCAGACAGGTCCTCTATTCATAATAATTTGGTAATTTCATGACTTACTGGCAACGTAACTGCAAGGTCACTAGCCTGTAACCATGTCGCTAGTGTGTGTGCATATTTAGTCGTATGCCATAATGTAATTAAACTGCATTTCTTTTAAAGATTGTATTGCTATGCAATATTTGAGAGAAAACATAATTTTACAAAAAGGAACAAATATGTATCCATTTGCTATAAACAATTTGGACTTTTTATCAAATTCATTTATGGGTGAAAAATCCTCCTTAGAGGGAGACATATGAGACATTATAAAGGGTTTTCTCCCATTTGTAAAATGCCTTATGTATTATATCTACAAGTGATCACAATTCTATGTTTTTTCAACCCAATTAAACATTTGCACACTGGATTGAGACAATAACAACATTCAGTTATTGACTCATTTTAAATGCATACAGAAATGGTGCATAAGACACAGAAACCACAAACCTACTTATTAACATATTTAATTTGCCATAACATAGTTCTTCACACCACAAAAAAAAAAACTCAAAGTATAGTCACTGATTTGTGATATGTAGTTCTCAAAGTACTACAGCAGTAGAGGACATTATCAAGTAATGTATTAAAAGGACAGAGGAGAAAAACAGAATACAAACCAGAACAAATGAAAACAAATATTCAAGTTCAAGGGACAATCATGGCTCAAGAATAGAAATTACAGTAAATTCGTGGCCTAACTCATATTAAATGTATGTTTTGACTGCGACTGTCACGTCAATAACACTGGAATCGCTCTAAAGTGATGCTAGTGCCAGCGGCTAGATGCCAGCGGCAAGGAACCAAAATTTAAGACCTAATTGTGTCTAGTTCATCTGTATTTATGGGTACACAGAGCAGTTAAGATAAATCAGGCAGGTTATTTGTGAATCTGTCTTTAGTGGCTGGAATAATAATTCTGCCTGGACGATAACGCGGAGCCATATAGTTAATATCAGTGATATGCAGCATGCATGATACAAGGAAATGGTCAGTAACATCGTCACTTTGAGGTATGATATCTATATCAGTTAGATCAATTCCATGCGATATTATTAAATCTAGCGTATGATTAAAACGATGCGTGGGCCCGGTGACATTTTGCTTGACACCAAAAGAGTTTATTAGGTCAGTAAACGCAAGTCCTAACGCATCATTTGTATTATCAACGTGAATGTTAAAATCTCCAACAATTAGTGCTTTATCTACAGTAACCAATAGGTCTGAGAGGAAATCTGCAAATTCTTTTAGAAAATCTGTATATGGCCCTGGCGGTCTATACACAGTAGCCAGAGCAAGCGATAGGACAGATTTATTTTGCTTATCTGACAGTTTAACATTAAGCATAAGTATTTCGAATGAGTCAAACCTGTATCCTGTTTTCTGAGTAACATTGAGAATATCACTATATATTGTTGCGACACCGCCGCCACGACCAGTCTCACGAGGCTCGTGCTTATAACAGTAGCTTGGTGGAGTAGATTCATTTAGACCAAAATAATCATTTGTTTTAAGCCAGGTTTCAGTCAGACAGAGTACATCAAAACTATTATCTGTGATAATTTCATTTACAATAACTGCTTTCGGTGTGAGTGACCGGATGTTTAGAAGCCCAAGCTTTAAAAATATTTTTTGTTCATTTATTTTGCATTTTTCTGGTTTAATCACGATCAGATTTGTTCTAGATCCTGCATTTAATTTATATTTTGATCTCAATATTCGGGGAACAGACACAGTCTGTATAGATTGGACACTACAAGTACCTTTATCTTTTAAGTGGGTAGAACAAAAGTCATCATAGCTGTTATTGGAGAATTGGCTTACTAGTCAGATAGAGCGTAGCGTCCTGGTGATGTTGTCCGACAGGAGTTCCGCTCCGACTCTGCTGGGGTGCAGGCCATCAGCACGAAATAGCCTAGGACGCTCCCAGAAAAGATTCAAATTATTGACAAAGAGAATTTTCTGCTCTGTACACCATGAAAACAACCATTCATTTAAAGCAAACAGTCTACTGAACCGTTCGTGTCCTCGTCGATACGTGGGAAGAGGTCCTGACACGATGATCGTCGTCGCGGGCGATGTGCTGCGTACCGTCTCGATCAGGCTCCTGAAGTCCCTCTTCAGTGTTTCCGTCTGCCGCAGCTTGGTGTCGTTAGCCCCCGCGTGAATCACAACAGCTGCAACGCTCTCGTCATCCTTCAGGATCGCGGGTATCTGCACAGAAACATCAAGAACACGAGCACCAGGGAGACAATGAGTGTGCACTTTACCTTCAGCTAATGTAGCACGGACATGCCGGACGATTGAGTCTCCGATGACCACAGCGTCACGATCAGTCTCGCAGAGAGGGGCGAAGCGGTTCCGGGATGAGATGTCGAAGACCGGGGGGGGAGAAGTCGTCGCCCGGGGCCTGGATCGCGTCTTCCGCTGCTGCACCCAGGGTCCGTGGTTTCCCGGCGCCGGAGTGAAGGCCATCTGTGACGATCGTGTCCCGGGTGCACGGGGCCTGTGCAGAGAAACACACGGAGTAGAGGTGGTGGGAGCGTTAGCAGCGCGTTGCATACTTACCCCGGACTTATGAGCGTCAGCCCGAGATGTTTCCAGCGTTGCTATCCGTTTCCTCAGCTGGGCCTGTTTCCCAAGCAGCTCGCGGATCCGTGTCTCCACGGCCTCCAGCTCCAGCTGCGCCGAATGCAGCTCGAACGTGTCCTCACCTGCACACAAAGGTAGACACGAATCTGCTATTTAAGCAAGTAACAGTGAAACAATGTTAAATGTGTGTATGCGTGTGAAAAGGGGTATTAGCTGTGTTAGCAGCCTAACAGAGCTAATTCGTTTTTTTAACTCTTTCTCCCTAACAAACAAGCATCATTTTAAAGGGTGTATTCGACAAATCATCACATTCACGCACCCGAATAAAAAATGTGAAGGTATGAACAAATTTTGCACATTTGCATATATATATATACAGTCGTGGTCAGAATTAGTGTAATTAACTTGGTATAAATGAACAAAGAAGCCTGTGAAAATAAATCTGCATTTGATAAAAGATCAAAAAGGGGAAGCTCATTAGGAAAATCTGAGCATATCACACCAGTCCTCAGGTCCTTACACTGGCTTCAGTTACATTTAGGATTGATTTTAAAGTACTTTTACTCGTTTATAAGTCACTCAATGGCCTAGGACCTAAATATATGTCAGATATGCTCACTGAATATAAACCTAACAGACCACTCAGATCATTAGGATCGAGTCAGTTAGAAATACCAAGGGTTCACACAAAACAAGGGGAGTCCGCTTTTAGCTATTATGCCGCCCGCAGCTGGAACCAGCTTCCAGAAGAGATCAGATGTGCTAAAACATTAGCCACATTTAAATCCAGTCTCAAAACTCATCTATTTAGCTGTGCATTTGTTGAATGAGCACTGTGCTACGTCCGAACTGACTGCATTATTTTATGTATAATCATTTTCTATTTAACTGTTTTAAATTTCATTTTAAATCAATTTCTATATCATTTTAAAATTCCTTGTTTTATTATTTTTAACTCCTTGTTTTTATTGCTGTGAATGATTATTTCACTTTATTTTGTGTAAAGCACTTTGAATTACCACTGTGTATGAAATGTGCTATATAAATAAACTTGCCTTGCCTTGCCTAGGAGTATTTTCTTTCTCTAATACACATCGGCCACAGTTAAAGGCACTCTTTTATTCAGTATTTCTTGCAATCTCCTTTTGCCACAATAACAGCTCTGAGTCTCTCCTATAATGCTTGATGAGACAGATGTTTGGAGGGTCGTTGGCCACTCAAACTATCCTCCTCACCTTGCATATAGACAGAATAGACACACATCCTCTTCCAGGCAGATTTTAAACAGTACAGATGTATCTTTACAGGCTTCTTTGATCATATTTACTAAGGGTGCCAATACGTCTGACCACGACTGTAAGAACGATAACGTATGCGAAGATGGAGCAAAAGACCTCCACAGTGGAGCAGACAGAACAGGAGTCCACCAGTGCAGAGGAGACCGGGCAGAAGACCTCCACGACAGAGCTGAAGACCACAAGACTGGAACAGACGGAGCGGAAGACCACCAGACCTGAGCAGAAGGCCACCACGGCAGAGCAGAAGACCACCAGACATGAGCGAAAGACCACCAGACCGGAGCAGAAGACCACCTCGACGGAGCAAATGGACCTGAAGACCACGGCAGGGACTAGGACCTAGAGAACACTGAGACACACGAGACAGACAGAGCATCCATGGCCCCAAGGGACGAGGCAGAAAACACAAAAAGTTCCTCAATGTTTCCAGGGCTGACAGTTCATAATCAGGCTCATTGACAGAAACAGGACTGACAGACAGTCCAACATCAACTGCATTGGCTGGAACAGGACTAACAGCTCAAAATCTGGGGCATAGACAGAGACTGAAGCAGACAGTTCATTAATAGTCTCTATGACAGTGACAGAGTTAACCTGAAAAACATGGGATGCATTTATAGTCTCTTGGCTCAAGACAGGTGTGCTTAAGGGTGCAAAGGCGGGTCTTTGAGCTGTGACAGATAGGGCTGAAAGTTCTGTGTTAATTTCATTGAGAGTGGTCGGACAGAAAAAAACGAATAATAACATGGTATGAACGTGGTATGCGAGATCCTACTTGCACGCTTGATTAGAATTTGAAATTCGATCAAACCGAATATAATTGAACTGAATAGAATAGGTAAGTGATAGCATTAATTGGTCAGGTGTTGATAAGAAAGATGTATCTTTAGATATTTTTTGAAAATGGGTAAAGCTAAAGCTGCTTGAATTGAGATCGGGAGGTCATTCCAACATGAACTTATCTACAAATACCAGAGTTCAATTCTGGAAAAATTTAATATATGTAACTTTCAACCACGTATTATGATTAGCTGGGATGATCTCATCTCATATGCAGGCTAGCCACACCTATTTTAGCATAGGCTGTTCATGTTACTTTTATATCAATAACCCAGAGATAAATGTATGTAGTTTAAGTTCACGATCATCTAAACGTTAGACAGCAGCAGAAAAATACTGTACATCCAAACACTAATATTGAAACAATGAGTTAGTTATAAGAGCACAGTCTCGTTTAAGTAGATTGCTGGTTAGGTTTGAAACCCGCCACAGGGTGTCCGGTGAGAGACTTGAGCAAAGATGTTTGATATATGGGAGTAACCCGTTTATTTGTCACCACAACCAGTGATTAGTTTTGCGTATGTGTGAATGTGGTTTTCTAGAAAAACAGAAAATACAGAGTAAATATCTACAAACCCGATTCCAAAAAAGTTGGGACACTGTACAAATTATGAATAAAAACAGAATGCAATGATGTGGAAGTTTCAAGTTTCAATATGTTATTCAGAATACAACATAGATGACATATCAAATGTTTAAACTGAGAAAATGTATTATTTTAAGGGAAAAATAAATTGATTTTAAATTTCATGGCATCAACACATCTCAAAAAAGTTTGGACAAGGCCATGTTTACCACTGTGTGGCATCCCCTCTTCTTTTTATAACAGTCTGTAAACGTCTGGGGACTGAGGAGACAAGTTGCTCAAGTTTAGGAATAGGAATGTTGTCCCATTCTTGTCTAATACAGGCTTCTAGTTGCTCAACTGTCTTAGGTCTTCTTTGTCGCATCTTCCTCTTTATAATGCGCCAAATGTTTTTTATGGGTGAAAGATCTGGACTGCAGGCTGGCCATTTCAGTACCCGGATCCTTCTTCTACGCAGCCATGATGTTGTAATTGATGCAGTATGTGGTCTGGCATTGTCATGTTGGAAAATGCAAGGTCTTCCCTGAAAGAGACGACGTCTGGATGGGAGCATATGTTGTTCTAGAACTTGGATATACCTTTCAGCATTGATGGTGCCTTTCCAGATGTGTAAGCTGCCCATGCCACACGCACTCATGCAACCCCATACCATCAGAGATGCAGGCTTCTGAACTGAGCGCTGATAACAACTTGGGTTGTCCTTGCCCTCTTTAGTCCGGATGACATGGCGTCCCAGTTTTCCAAAAAGAACTTCAAATTTTGATTCGTCTGACCACAGAACAGTTTTCCACTTTGCCACAGTCCATTTTAAATGAGCCTTGGCCCAGAGAAAACGCCTGCGCTTCTGGATCATGTTTAGATATGGCTTCTTTTTTGACCTATAGAGTTTTAGCCGGCAACGGCGAGTGGCACGGTGGATTGTGTTCACCGACAATGTTTTCTGGAAGTATTCCTGAGCCCATGTTGTGATTTCCATTACAGTAGCATTCCTGTGTGTGATGCAGTGCCGTCTAAGGGCCCGAAGATCACGGGCATCCAGTATGGTTTTCCGGCCTTGGCCCTTACGCACAGAGATTGTTCCAGATTCTCTGAATCTTTGGATGATATTATGCACTGTAGATGATGATAACTTCAAACTCTTTGCAATTTTTCTCTGAGAAACTCCTTTCTGATATTGCTCCACTATTTTTCGCCGCAGCATTGGGGGAATTGGTGATCCTCTTCCCTTCTTGACTTCTGAGAGACACTGCCACTCTGAGAAGCTCTTTTTATACCCAATCATGTTGCCAATTGACATAATAAGTTGCAAATTGGTCCTCCAGCTGTTCCTTATATGTATTTAACTTTTCCGGCCTCTTATTGCTACCTGTCCCAACTTTTTTGGAATGTGTAGCTCTCATGAAATCCAAAATGAGCCAATATTTGGCATGACATTTCAAAATGTCTCACTTTCAACATTTGATATGTTATCTATATTCTTTTGTGAATAAAATATAAGTTTATGAGATTTGTAAATTATTGCACTCCTTTTTTATTCACAATTTGTACAGTGTCCTAACTTTTTTGGAATCGGGTTTGTACATACATGATAATAATATTAAATGTTCCAAGCATACATAAACAGGATAAATATGCAGCCAAAATATACAATTAAACGTTTTAATAATTAGCAGAAACAAACATGTTATGTTATATACATTAAGGTGTTAAACAGTAAATAGCTTAATTTGTTTATATCGTGGTGCTCTGTCTGGACATGTTTGGTGCGCATGCGCATTGAGTTGCTTACAACTTTAGAACAGCTTAAAACGAGCACTTAGCCGAATAAATAACTTCAAATACAAATAGAATATACACAAATAACATCTATATAACTAACTACGAATAAAGGTAACATATACAGCGCAAAAGACATGATAATCATATATTAATGGCCGTAATAAACTACGAGACGCAGTAACAGTGAATATAACACACGCGATCGTTGCAAGGATCAGATATGATGCACTTACTTTTCATAGACGCACAACAGCCATACAATAAAGAAAACTATATGTAATTTGCACTGGCAAAGTTCAAGCATCCGCATCAGCGCTCCAGCGAACTCACTCTCCACTTTGCACTGGTGCTGTGGGCGGGACATTCGCCTGCACGTTGATCTGCGAACGCTGATTGGATGCTGTGCTGGATGCTGTGTGTCAATCAATCTCGGCAAAACAGAGAGATCTAATTAGAAGGCATATTAATCTGACTAATATAAGGATCTTTTTAACAAATATTCATACCTCAACATCAGTATTTAGTTAATGAATTCTGCTGAGGTGAAATGATTGTGCAGAGAGGTAATCTGAGCACTTGCTAATTAAGCTTCATCACTCTAGATTCTGACACATTGGAGGAATTGTGTTATAATTATCCCCGGTCTCCCCTAATTACACTTTAAACAAATATTAAGAATGTTAAACTAGTATAACTCCAAAACACACACGCAAGGAGCAAATAATAAAGAGGAGCATAGAAACATAAACAAAGAGTGCTTTCAGTGTTTAATATGATCTGTGAGTGATTGTTCTTCATCTTTACTGTTGTGTTTTATCATCATAGACAGCCAAGAATCTATTCAACTGTATTCAGCACATATACGAAGTTATGTGGCTTGTCCTGTCCGATTAATCCCTTAAGACATAACTGGCTGTGTTTACTTTAGTTTTGCGTCATGAAACCATTTTGAGACGCATTAAACCACTTACACAGAGTCGTGCACAGCCGCATGCGCGAGCAGTCACTCACACAGAGCGCGCGACTCTCACAGCGCTCCTGTGCAATGAAGCGCGTGCACGTCCTTGTAATTCACCTGAAGTTTTTCTAGTGGTGTGTGCGTGTGCGTTTGTGTGTATGCGTGTGCGTTTGTGTGTATGCGTGTGTGTGTGTGTGTGTGTGTGTGTGTGTGTGTGTGTGTGTGTGTGTGTGTGTGTGTGCGTGCGTGCGTTTGTGTGCGTGTGCGAGTGTGTGTGTGTGTGTGTGTCTGTGTGTACTGTTTTAATCAATTTATCTTAAAAGTATTATTTATAGAGGCAAAATCTGAAACATGTAAAGCCCCCACATTCATATTTATTTATAACAGCAGATTCCTTGTCCTGTAATGAGTTCGATAGCGACTGTAATTAGTGATTTATCTCGAATCCAAACTAATATGCAATGATCGTTGTTGAGGCGGTTATTTCTCAGATAAGGGTCTTGTTTGGGTTTAGAGTTAGTGCTTTCTGACTGAATACTCTCCAGAAACATCTCCAGCAGAGTCAATTATATCCGCTTTCATTTCTGCACTACCGAAACTCATGCTCCCAACTCCATGCGCACCAATCAGCGCCGCGGGAACTCTAGGAGGAAGTGCGCGCCTGGCAGCGGCGGACACGAGCACAGCAGCGCGGACCCGCAGAGAAGAAGGACGCAATCTGTGATTACTGACCAAGGTAAGTTTATTGATCTCTATTCCAGGAGTTCAGTGTCATGTGTCGAGTTCCACGGTTTAAATAGAAGTGATTTAAAGATAACACAGGTCTTCATGAAAAGGTATGGTTGTGTGTTTCAGTGCATTAAGAGCTTATTGTGAAATCTCTCGCTCGCGATGGACGGCTGCGCGCAGATGTGCAAGTGTTTCCTGATCCTCTTCAACATTCTGTTCGCTGTGAGTTATTCATATACACTCTTCTATCGTTGAACTCCTCTCCTCGGATGAGAGCGCGATATAAGTGTCATAAACACATTTGGATATGGAAATAAAGCGCTAGTTTCGCTCGCAGCACAGCAGCAGTAGCGCAGTGAACACGAAACTGGTTATTCCAGTGTGAGCGCATGACTGCTGTTCTTTACAATTAACCGTGCTTTTACTGCAGTGAACGTGTAGTAATCATGTTTTACTGCTGTACAAGTGTAGTAATCATGTTTTACTGCAGTACAAGTGTAGTAATAACGCTTTTACTGTAGTGAACGTGTAGTAATCATGTTTTACTGCTGTACAAGTGTAGTAATAACGCTTTTACTGTAGTGAACGTGTAGTAATCATGTTTTACTGTAGTGAACGTGTAGTAATAATGCTTTTACTGTAGTGAACGTGTAGTAGTCATGCTTTTACTGCAGTAAACGTGTAGCAATTATGGTTTAACTGCAGTAAAAGTGTAGTAATAATGGTTTAACTGCAGTAAAAGTGTAGTAACTATGGTTTAACTGCAGTAAAAGTGTAGTAATCATGGTTTAACTGCAGTAAAAGTGTAGTAATCATGCTTTTACTGCAGTAGAAGTGTAGTGATCATGGTTTTACTGCAGAAAAGCATAGTGATCATGCTTTTACTGCAGTATAAGTATAGTAAACTGCATTAAACGTGTTGTAAACATACTTTTACTGCAGTATAAGTGTAATAAACTGCGGTAAAAGTGTACTAATCATGCTTTATTGCAGTAAAAGTCTAGTAAACTGCGGTAAAAATGTAGTGATCATGCTTTTACTGCAGTAAAAGTGTAGTAATCATGGTTTAACTGCAGTAAAGGTGTAGTAAACTGCAGTAAATTGTAGTAATCATGCTTTTACTGCAGTAAAAGTGTAGTAAACTGCGGTAAAATTGTAGTAATCATGCTTTTACTGCAGTAAAAGTGTAGTAATCATGTTTTACTGCAGTAAAGGTGTAGTAACTATGGTTTAAATGCAGTAAAATGTAGTAAACTGCAGTAAAAATTTAGTGACTATAGTTTTACTGCAGTAAAAGTGTAGTAAACTGCAGTAAAAGTGTAGTGACTATAGTTTTACTGCAGTAAAAGTGTAGTAAACTGCAGTAAAAGTGTAGTAACTGTGGTTTAACTGTAGTGAAAGTGTAGTAAACTGCAGTAAAAGTGTAGTAACTATGGTTTAACTGCAGTAAAGGTGTAGTTAACTGCAGTAAAAGTGTAGTAAACTGCAGTAAAAGTGTAGTAACTATGGTTTTACTGCATTAAAAGTGTAGTAAATATGGTTTTACTGCAGTAAAAGTGTAGTCAACTGCAGTAAACGTGTAGTAACTATGGTTTTAGTGCAGTAAAAGTGTAGTAAACGGCAGTAAAGTCTAGTAACTATAGTTTTACAGCAGTAAAAGTGTAGTTACTATGGTTTTACTGCAGTAAAAGTATAGTACTATGGTTTAACTGCAGTAAAAGTGTAGTAAACTGCAGTAAAAGTGTAGTAAACTGCAGTAAAAGTGTAGCAACTATGGTTTAACTGCAGTAAAAGTGTACTAATCATGCTTTTACTGCAGTATAAGTGTAGTAAACTTCAGTAAAAGTGTAGTAATCATGGTTTAACTGCAGTAAAAGTGTAGTAATCATGCTTTTACTGCAGTAAAAGTGTAGTGATCATGGTTTTACTGCAGAAAAGCGTTGTGATCATGCTTTTACTGCAGTATAAGTGTAGTAAACTGCAGTAAAAGTGTAGTAATCATGCTTTTACTTCAGTAAAAGTGTAGTAAACTGCAGTAAAAGTGTAGTAATCATGCTTTTACTTCAGTAAAAGTGTAGTAAACTGCAGTTAAAGTGTAGTAATCATGCTTTTACTTCAGTAAGTCTAGTAAACTGCAGTAAAAGTGTAGTAATCATGCTTTTACTTCAGTATAAGTGTAGTAAACTGCAGTAAAAGTGTAGTAATCATGCTTTTACTTCAGTATAAGTGTAGTAAACTGCAGTAAAAGTGTAGTAATCATGGTTTTACTGCAGTTAATGTGTAGTAAATTGCAGTAAAAGTGTAGTAATCATGGTTTTATTGCAGTAAAAGTGTAGTAAACTTTAGTAAATGTGTAGTAATCATGGTTGTATTGCAGTAAACGTGTAGTAACTAGTAAAAGTCAGATCCTTCACACGGTTAATCAGTGATAATCACGTTTAACAGTAGTTTCGAGGTAAAGCCATGGTTAGTTTGCTGAAGGCTGTGCTGAATGTGTTTCAGCTGGTGGGCTTGAGTCTGGTGGCTCTGGGAATGTGGCTCCGGTTCGGTGCAGAGACTCGAGGGTTCTTCGACATCGATCTGAACACGGCTCAGTTCAACATCGGTGAGTTCTGCTGCTGTTGCTCTGGGACTGGTGCTGAAGCGGCGGATCTCTAACAGTGTTTGTGCTTCAGGAGTGATGGTGCTGGTGGTCACCGGGGTCCTGATGCTGCTGGTGGCTGTGATCGGTGACTGTGGCGCCTGTTGTAACAGCAAATCAGCTCTCAGTGTGGTGAGGAAGATCTCTAACACTCATGCACACACACAGACACACACACACACACACACACACACACACACACACACACACACACACACACACTCTCTCTCTCTCTCTCACACACACACAATATCACACACACACACACACACAATATCACACACACACACAATATAACACACACACACACACACACACACACACTCTCACAAACAGACACACACACACACACACACACACACACTCTCACACACTGCTGTAGATAAAGTAGGTTTCTAAATGTTTTGAGTTTCTGATATTCAGTTTTCTGGCCTGCTGACCGTTCTGATCATCATTGAAATAGCAGCTGGTGTGATGGCCTTCATGTGGAGCGACCGGGTAAAACACTCACACACACACACTCATACACACACTCACAGGTGTCTGTGTAATAGTGCTGGTTTTAATGTGTGTGTGTTGTAGGTGGCAGGTGAGTTGGTGAATTTCTATGCCACCATCTACGCTCAGTATCTCAACACCAGGAGCCAAAGTCAAGCCGTCACCCTCAAATTATTCCACAACGCTGTAAGACACACACACACACACACACACACACACACACACACACACACACACACACACACACACACTCACACTCACACACACACCCATTTTAGGTAATGTAATTAGACAACTTTTAGATTAGTTTTGACCCTAGCTCACTTATCACATTGATTTAAGTAGGATAATCTTCTAGAGTCTTGATATAGAAATATAAAGAGAAATAAAATATCACACAAATGTAAATCAAAATAAAACGGCGTTGACAGTTTAACAGCTTAACCCAAGCCTCCGTTACTAATTCCACAACGTGACTTTAGAACTAGTGTGATGGAGGAACTCTTGCTTCACTGAACGCTCGTTGTATTAAAGCTACTGTATATTATGTGTAGTAGAGTATTATGAGAGAGTGTGATTCCCTGCATCTGTTACAGCATTCATCTCATATTCACAATAAAACATTAGCAGAAGCGATATCTTTGTCGTCGTTTCATCTCTTAAGGGTGATTTACGATAACAGAGCTGCTAAGAGAACTATTGCTACACTTTAAATATTTTGCACTATTATTCAAAGATCATACAATCCTCATCAGTGCTGACATTAAAACACATTTTAGGATTAATATTAAGAAATCTGCATTGTGCACAAGTAGTACTAATAGATTTGAACTATACTTAGTATGAAATCAATTAATTTTAAACATATAATTTTTTGTTAGGGATGTAATCAATAAAACAGTAACTGTAGTCTGATTACGAGTATTTTAAAATCTAATTTACTCTAATTAGAAGTACCTAATCTGATTAGGTAATCCAGATTACATGCACAGCTCTGTTCACACATGCAGTCTATCAGGTGTGTGTTTGTGTTTCAGTTCGACTGCTGCGGCGTCGGCGGACCGATCGAGATTTTTGTGCGTGACACCTGTCCAGATGGCAACATCCTGCAGCAGATCACATATCCTGTGAGTCACTTCCTGTTACCTTGCTCTGATTATTTCAACACCAAACCTAAACCTACCAGTCACTGAAAACATTCTTATATTTAGATGTGTTTTAACATTCTTAAAACGTTTTAACATTCTTAGACATGTTTTAACATTCTTATATATGAGTATTTTAACATTCTTAAAACGTTTTAACATTCGTATATATGAGTGTTTTAACATTCTTAAAACGTTTTAACATTCGTATATATGAGTATTTTAAGATTTTTAAAACATGTTTTAACATTCTTATATATGAGTATTTTAACATTTTTAAAACATGTTTTAACATTCTTATATATGAGTATTTTAACATTCTTATGAGTATTTTAACATTCTTAAAACATGTTTTAACATTCTGATATATGAGTATTTTAACATTCTTATATATGAGTATTTTAACATTTTTAAAACATGTTTTAACATTCTTATATATGAGTATTTTAACATTCTTAAAACGTTTTAACATTCTTATATATGAGTATGTTAACATTCTTAAAACATGTTTTATCATTCTTATATATGAGTGTTTTAACATTATTAAAACATGTTTTATCATTCTTATCAGAGGTGGAAAGAGTACACAAATATTCTACTCAAGTAAAAGTACCATTACATTACTGAAATTTTACTTAAGTACAAGTAAAAGTACCAGTCTAAAAATATACTCAAGTAAAAGTACAAAGTAGCTCATTTAAAATTTACTCTGAGTAAAAATTACTTAGTTACATTTTAACAATGAGAGGGAGGGAAAAATGAGATCAACCAAAGGTGTCAAACTCAGTACCTGGAGGGCCACAGCCCTACACAGTGTAGATATTACCCTAATTAAACACATCTGATACAGCTAAACTAATCATTTAGGCTTATTTGAAAACTACATGGTGTGTGTGTGTTGGAGCAGGGTTGGAAATAAGCTCTTTAGGGCTGTGGCCCTCCAGTAACACCCTCCAGAGTTTGACACACCTGGGATATGGGCCTATAAATCTCAAACTAGGTGTTTTTAATTAAAGGAATCAGTTATTTAGAATAATAACACATTTAGGCTGTTACCAGGGAAATTAAATCAGTATCAACAAAATTAATCTTTGCAATGCAGAGGAAACGCAGAAGCTTCATCTGAAGTGGCATAGATGTATTTACACACTGACATGAATGCATTTAGCCTGCAGTTACAAATGCAGAAATAATGTTTTGATAAATAAGACATAAAATGTGACCCTGAACCACAAAACCATAAGGGTCCATTTTCCTAAATTGCGATTTATACATCATCTGAAAGCTGAATAATTCATATTTCCATTGATGCATGGTTTGTTATGATCGGACAATATTTTAAAATCTGGAATCTGAGGGAGCAAACAGTCCAAATATTGAGAAAATCTCCTTTAAAGTTGTTCAAATTAAGCTCTTAGTTTTGATATATTTACAGTAGGAAATTTACAAAATATATTAATGGAACATGATCTTTACTTAATATGCTAATGATTTTTGGCATAAAAGAAAAATGTATAATTTTGACCCATACAATGTATTGTTGGCTATTGCTACAAATATACTCCAGCAACTTAAGACTGGTTTTGTGCTCCAGGCCAGGGTCACAAATGTTAAATAGTCATTTGAAATACAAAAATAAAAAGATACTTTAAATGTTAAATTAGAACCACCAGTAGGTGTCAGCAAGTCACTGATAAGAGAGTCATTGTGATTGAACAGAATCATTTAAACGGTTAATTCAGAACAAAACACGTCATTGCTCAGAGTCAGAGACGCAAAACTGTGTATGGTGGCTGTGTTTGGAATTAATTTTGTTGTCGAAATAGAGCAAAAACAGGCAATATGGTGTCTAAAACGCAATATGGTGTCTAATAAAGTCTCTTAATTAACTTCTTGTTTTTTGAACTGTTGTAAAAAGAAAAACTACAGGTCTATGTAATCATGGTGATTTTTTTGAGAAAAACGGCATTCTTCATGTGATGTTGACTTACTATATTAAATTATATAAATATATACATTTTCTGCTTCTATATCTTCAATTTTGTGATCATTCTAAACGCATTTTAACAGACTGAATCACGCAGTGAAAGAAAGCAGTCCAGATGCACGCGGATTAGTCTAATCTAACGTTACTAGATTTCACGGCACACTGTTTAAAGTGATTTGTTTGTTTTTTGGCAAAATACTGATAATGTCAAATCGCACATCGTTAAAACAACAATTACTATATTATCACAGATTATATTGCACACCCTGCACCACTGTCTTTTTGGCTCATTTGTGCAAAACCTTTTGCTAAACCGTCAAAGTTTCATTTTAACCACCAATGCAACGATGTAAGTATTTACCTTACGTTACCTCTACATGCTTGTGAAGGGCGATGTCGATATATTTATAAGCTGCTAGTTCGGTCTCCCGAGGCAAACACAGCTTACATAATCGAGCATGAATATATGGCCAGGGGTTCACTTCATTTCCTTCGAGTTCAACTTCAGCAGAGTACGACGGGGTCTGGTTTTCAGCTGGGTCTGCACCTTTAACGCCTGTCTTGTCCGTCTGCATAGTTCTTGTGATTTTAGCGCCAGTTTCTTCTTCTGCCCATTATTAACCGCTGCAGTTGTTTCCACGGAGCGATTTTTTTTTACTCAGTAACGAATGTGTTTTAAAATGTAGCGAAGTACAATACTTCACACAAAATATACTTAAGTAAAAGTAAAATTACAGATTAAAAAAATTACTTAAAAAAGTACAAGTACACAAAAAAGCTACTCAATTACAGTAACGCGAGTAAATGTAATTCGTTACTTTCCACCTCTGATTCTTATATATGAGTGTTTTAAGATTCTTAAAACATGTTTTATCGTTCTTATATATGAGTGTTTTAAGATTCTTAAAACATGTTTTATCATTCTTATATATGAGTGTTTTAACATTCTTAAAACATGTTTTAACATTCTTATATCTGAGTATTTTAACATTCTTAAAACGTTTTAACATTCTTATATATGAGTATTTTAACATTCTTAAAACATGTTTTAACATTCTTATATATGAGCGTTTTAACATTCTTATATATGAGTATTTTAACATTCTTAAAACATGTTTTAACATTCTTATATTTGAGTATTTTATCATTCTTAAAACGTTTTAACATTCTTATATATGAGTGTTTTAAGATTCTTAAAACATGTTTTATCGTTCTTATATATGAGTGTTTTAAGATTCTTAAAACATGTTTTATCATTCTTATATATGAGTGTTTTAACATTCTTAAAACATGTTTTAACATTCTTATATCTGAGTATTTTAACATTCTTAAAACGTTTTAACATTCTTATATATGAGTATTTTAACATTCTTAAAACATGTTTTAACATTCTTATATTTGAGTATTTTATCATTCTTAAAACGTTTTAACATTCTTATATATGAGTGTTTTAAGATTCTTAAAACATGTTTTATCGTTCTTATATATGAGCGTTTTAACATTCTTATATATGAGTATTTTAACATTCTTAAAACATGTTTTAACATTCTTATATTTGAGTATTTTATCATTCTTAAAACGTTTTAACATTCTTATATATGAGTATTTTATCATTCTTAAAACATGTTTTATCGTTCTTATATATGAGTGTTTTAAGATTCTTAAAACATGTTTTAACATTCTTATATATGAGTGTTTTAACATTCTTAAAACACGTTTTAACATTCTTATATCCGAGTATTTTATCATTCTTAAAACTTTTTAACATTCTTATATATGAGTATTTTAACATTCTTAAAACATGTTTTAACATTCTTATATTTGAGTATTTTATCATTCTTAAAACGTTTTAACATTCTTATATATGAGTATTTTAACATTCTTAAAACATGTTTTTAAGATTCTTATATATGAGTATTTTAACATTCTTATATATGAGTGTTTTAAAATGTTGTACATCTAAAGGACCCGACAAAGTACTACATTTCTATTTTTACTATCTTTATGAAGACATTAGGACCCCATTATAGTAGTATAAACAAGAATGTGTGTGTGTGTGTGTGTGTGTGTGTGCGTGCGTGTGTGTGTGTCTGTGCGTGCATGCGTGCGTGTGTGTGTCTGTGTGTGTGTGTGTGTGTCTCTGTGTGTTTGTGTGTGTGTCTGTGTCTGTGTGTGTGTGTGTGTGTGTGTGTGTGTGTGTGTGTGTGTGTGTCTGTGTCTGTGTCTGTGTCTCTGTGTCTGTGTGTGTGTGTGTGTGTGTGTGTGTGTGTGTGTGTGTGTGTGTGTGTGTGTGTGTGTGTGTGATGGTTAAATGAGAGCACAAATTCTGGGTATGGGTTATTATTGTATTCCATATAATTGCACTGTCCATGGAGCGCATCTGACTTACATTTAACTGCTGGTTATATTCTGTATAACTGTGTATGTGACAAATACAATTGTGTGTCTATCTCTGTGTGTAGAGCTGTCCTGGCGTGATCAAGAACGTCTTTGAGTCTCACGCTCCGATGGTTCTGGGAGGATTTCTGGGGACGGCAGGGATCATGGTGAGTCTTGATCTCTGTATCCGCTCTCTCTCTCTCACGCTCAATCACGTGTGTGTGTTCTGACCGTCTGCGTGTGTTGGTCCTCAGATGCTGGCTCTGATCTGCAGCTTTGTCCTCAGAAGACACAGCTCTCCTCCTCAGGTGTCTTCTTCATCATACGTGCTCCTCACCTCCTCACCCTCAATCCTGCTCCCTCCTCCAGACGCTCAGTTCATATAACTGTTGATCTCTGGCGCTGGTGTGCAGCTCTGTGCTCTAGAATAGTGCTCCTCTCGTCTGTCTGAAGGACAGATCAATGCTTTCTTCACTCATGGGTCAAGGGAATCACATCTGTGAGTCGCACTCATCTAGAACTGAACCGAATGACTTCAAAATTCCAGCTCCAGTTTAAACTTAGGCCAACAATAGGATGCAGAATAATTAAAGACAAACGAACTGCACAGAAATCCAAACTGAGCTTGCTTGTAATGCTTCATTTCATCTGTCAGCACCAATCACTCATAAACATGTTAAGGCTCAACATATGGGTTGTTTAGACGTTTGATTTTACCACATTAATGCTGTGCATCGTAGTGAAAGTCCTTCCTTCGGTTCTGAATTCTGCGCGACTCTGTTAGGCTGTCTTTTACCGTTTCGTCCTGAATATTTCATTCTCTTGCTGTACGATTAAAATATACTTGTTTCATGTTAGTTTTTTACTGAGACACATTAAAGAAACTTCTATAAACCTGTCACGGTCCGGGTCCGGTGTGTGTCATCATTTGCCCGGATAAGGATATAAAATAGAGCCGCTTTCACATTTAGAGAAATGTTTGGTTTAAAAACCTTGGTAAATATACTACGACACACTGAGGATCTATCATATCCTTCATTATCATATTATTTCATGATCTATAATGCATATGAATGGGATGGAATTCTGATCTTTTCCTGAGATATATATATTATCCAAGTATAATTATTGGTGTTTTGACATGTATGCAGAACGGCCTACGAACTCCATCGTAAGTATTGAAGCTGACTTCTGCTGATGAAACTGCAAACAAACAAACAAAAGCAAGCGAGAGACACACAACTGTAAGTTATTATCTGTACAGTCCAGCTGGTGGCGCTGATGCACCGCGGTCTGAAAAACAGCATCATGATTTATTCTCACAGCACTCTGCTTGTGCTTCGATGTGAAGGATCCACTGACAAGTCAACAAATACAAAACACCTCACATCTGATCATACTCGGGTCTTCTGGAGCACGATTCTTATTATTTTGCATGTCTGTAATTACGAGTGTTTTGCAGGACTGTAATTCTGTGTGGTTTATGAGTTTATCTATCAGTTTAAAAACAAAGCTGATAAACTCACTAAAAGTGTGCTCCAAAACAGTGGTCCAGCCGCTTCAAAGAGTATATGTGTCATGAATCTGGTTCCCACTCACTCAAACTGCACATCACACATGGACTACATTTCCCATCATGCACTGCACTCACACATTCCCGTCCACCATTACACCAATCACACAGCTGTCACCATTCACTCATCAACCCTGATTGCCTCACCACACCTGCACCTCATTCACTCACTCACATAAAAGCAGCACACAAACACTCACCCAGTGCGAAGTCTTGTTTTCCCCTGGCTAACATTCTGAGCGTTTCCCCTGTTTTCTGATTCCCTGTGTTTACCTGGACTGCCTATTTCTCTGACCGTTTGCTGCCTGCCCTTTTGACCCTGCCTGCCTGTTGATATCTTCTCTGTCTGCTGCCTGCCCCGACCTTGCATTGTCCCTGTTGCTGATTCTGTCTAGCCTTCACAACTCCTGTTACTACCTTTGACCATTGCCTGTCTGACCACCTCTTGTCAATCAATAAAGCTGCTATTGGATCTACTACACTGCCTCTTCATTACAATATGAGTAATCTGATCACTCAAAACTTGTAAGGTTGGCCAATTATATTCTTTCTGAACTGAATCGTGTGTTGTATAATGAAGCTGTACTGTTGCCATCTAATCGTCAGTATGAGGTTCCAAGATATAATCGAATTAGACTAAAGTACTCTTTTGTACACCAAGCTGCATTAGAGCTGTATTAGAGGTGTGTTAGAGCTGTATTAGAGGTGTGTTAGAGGTGCATTAGAGGTGTATTAGAGCTGTATTAGAGGTGTATTAGAGGTGCATTAGAGGTGCATTAGAGCTGTATTAGACGTGTATTAGACGTGTATTAGACGTGTATTAGAAGTGTGTTAGACGTGCGTTAGAGGTGCGTTAGATGTGTGTTAGAAGTGTATTAGAAATGTATTAGAGGTGTATTAGAGGTGTATTAGAGGTGTATTAGAGGTGTAATAGAGGTGCATTAGAGCTGCATTAGAGGTGTATTAGAGCTGCATTAGATGTGTGTTAGACGTGTATTAGAGCTGCATTAGAGGTGTATTAGAGCTGCATTAGATGTGTGTTAGACGTGTATTAGAGGTGCATTAGAGGTGTATTAGAGGTGTATTAGAGCTGTATTAGATGTGTGTTAGAGCTGTATTAGAGGTGCATTAGAGGTGCATTAGAAGTGCATTAGAGCTGTATTAGAGGTGTATTAGAAGTGTATTAGACGTGTATTAGAGGTGTATTAGAACTGTATTAGAACTGTAATAGAGGTGTATTAGAGGTGCATTAGAGCTGTATTAGAGCTGCATTAGAGGTGTATTAGAACTGTAATAGAGGTGCATTAGAGCTGTATTAGAGCTGCATTAGAGGTGTATTAGAGCTGTATTAGATGTGTGTTAGAGCTGTATTAGAGCTGTATTAGAGGTGTATTAGAGGTGTATTAGAAGTGTATTAGAGCTGTATTAGAGGTGTATTAGAAGTGTATTAGACGTGTATTAGAACTGTAATAGAGGTGTATTAGAGGTGCATTAGAGCTGTATTAGAGCTGCATTAGAGTTGTATTAGAGCTGCATTAGAGGTGTATTAGAGCTGTATTAGATGGGTGTTAGAGCTGTATTAGAGGTGTATTAGAGCTGTATTAGAGCTGTATTAGAGCTGTATTAGAGCTGTATTAGATGGGTGTTAGAGCTGTATTAGAGGTGTATTAGAGCTGTATTAGAGCTGTATTAGAGCTGTATTAGAGCTGTATTAGATGGGTGTTAGAGCTGTATTAGAGCTGTATTAGAGCTGTATTAGAGCTGTATTAGAGCTGCATTAGAGGTGTATTAGAGCTGTATTAGATGGGTGTTAGAGCTGTATTAGAGGTGTATTATAGGTGTATTAGAGCTGTATTAGAGCTGTATTAGAGGTGTGTCTCCAAAAAAACTCAAGTAATCAAAATGACTGAAGGTATAGCACCTAGAGTGCTATTATTAACTATAAGGCTCTGTAAAACAATGAACAGCAGCCTGTCACCCTGATGCAAACCTGAAATATCAGATATACAGCAGTAGTTCTTCACAGGTGTGTATTCGATTACGCTGCTGTTCCGTTGTTTTTTTCTATGTAAGCATGGACGCGTTTGACTGTTGCGCTCGCGTCTCTTGCAGCGTCTCGTGCATGAAACGGCTTTCTAAAAACGCGGCACTCTAGTTATTAAAAGATGTTTAACTCACATCTTCTTGTATTTTTCCTATTTCACTGCCCGCGTCAACACAAAAACACATTCTGTGTGAAGGGCACCTAGAGAGCATCACACGTGACGGTTAATCATGTGCATCGACATGCGTTGGATTGTTCTTTTCTCTTTACTGTTATTATCAAAGTGTCTAATTCTAGCGTTTGGTAATATTTCTATTCAAAATCACGATTCTTCGATTTATAAAAAATCAAATTGTGGCAAAACATTAAATTCGAATTAATCGATCAAATCTGATAAATCGCCCAGCCATTGCCACAGTGTTTGCTTATTTTTTACTTTATTTACGTTTTTGTGTAATTTATTTTATTTTAAATCCAGTTGTATTCCGTGCCTCCAGGTTTTATTCGTTTTGCTCTTATTCGTTCTTTTTCTTATTCATTTGGTGCCACGGCGTTTGATGATTGTCAGTTTTTTTATTTTACATTTAAACATTTTGCAAGTTTGTAATTTTATATTAGGCTTATAGCATGGTAATGGTGTATTTGTATTCGTTTTGTTAATTAAAGTCCCATGTTTATTGCAGAAAATGTGTCGTTGTAAGTTATAGATAAGAAATTGACCTGAAATGAAAGTGAAAGCAAAATGCGCACGGGCATTAATAAGGTATTTAAAAGCGAAGGAAAATGAGAGGGAAAACTCCAACGAACTTTGTAAAACCAAACTGTATTATGCAACTTGCCGACAGCGTGTCTGTGGCCAAAATAAAGATAATTTATGCCTCCAAGCACACTCATATGACGCAGCTGTGCATTTAACAGGTGACCAATGACAATGCCCGTTCTAGATGGAGTTAAACCAATGGCAATTACATTACCCATTTGCGGAACAAGCGAGTCTTTGTTTTGAAAGAGAAAAAAAAGCATATATTGCTGGACTCGGTCGAGACCAACTTGAACATTTGGCGAGTCCGATGACCAAGTCCGAGACAAGTCCGAGTCCAAATACCAACGAGTCCAAGACAAGTCCGAGACAAGTCCGAGTCCAAATACCAACGAGTCCGAGACGATAGAAAAACGTCTCGAGTCCGGACTCGAGTCCGAGACCGGACTCGAGTACTACAGCCCTAATTAGAGGTGCATTAGAGGTGTTATACGGCAAGTTAGAGTGTGATGAGTAACTTTTACTTAATTATTTCAAGTTAAATCTGTAATACTTAAGTACATTTCACTCAATCATGGCTTCTAAAATGTACTCAATCGATGAGGCACTGGGAAACAACTATGCTATTAAAGCATGTGATTCACTCACAAACATGTAAGCAAACAAGTAGACAGCTCGTTATCCTTTAAGATAATGAGTCTTCTCAATAGAATTAGTACTCAGTGAACACATCAATGCTTGGTACACCATACACAAGGACAGTAATCAGTGGATAGTGTTTGAGTATGAATGGGTTATTTTGAGTAGACAATCAACTCCAGATGTCACAAAATAACATGTTACTAAACCTAACAACAAAATCAGCCAAAAAACAGTGTAAATACAACTCAAAAATAGTCACTCGTTTAAGCTTTTTAATTATCCATGCCCCAGAGCTTGATGGGAAAACGGATCGGTATTTACTTAAATAATCCTTGTTAACATAACAAACAATTCCAAGTTCAAACTTTAATTTCTACAAGCTTAAATTGAGTACTAATGTAGACTTTACTGTAATTTTTTAATCCTTGCCTGATTTATTGAATGCAGAAATCACATTTGTTTTTATGTAGCCTAGTATTTACTTCACCAACATTTTTTGTATTTATCAGTGTAAGCTTTAAAATGATCCCTAATTTAAGTTTTGGCTGAGTTATATGATTATGAATGTTATTTTTTGGGGTGCTTAGGGCTTAAACAAGTATATTCTGCTCACCAAGCCTGCATTTATTCAGCATATTATTATGATTTCTGAAGATCATGTGACACTGAAGACTGGAGTAATAATGCTAATCTAATGATGAAATATTGATTTCATATATATATATAATTTATTTTTCTATATAACTTCATTTTGATGCAATTATAGAGGATTATTCATAAAGTCAGCGTTTGAAAAGATGTGAGCATTGTGTTTAATACCCCACATTTGCCCTAAACCTTTAATGTAATCCTCCTACACAGCCTTTAGTCATAATTGATGTTTTAATGCGTATGATGTGTGGCTAGTATAGTTTCTGGCTGTTCTGTAATGAGATAAAGTACGCCTCGGGCGCTACTGTCACGAAATACGTACGCATCGTGATATCACATATTACATGGTTTCATAATACTGAAAGAGATGGGTGTCTTTATGT